>NGKG01000002.1:2471646-2498500 GCA_002162505.1 Myriosclerotinia scirpicola
CCCAAACAACCCCGAACCCCAAGCGAATCCACCAAACGATCCTCACACCCATCTCCCACGCACGAATCATACAGATCCAAACACTCCAAAGATTCATCCCCCACGCACAAATCATACAGATCCAGTCCCTCCTTTAATTCCGCAGAAATTTTTCGAGATGATGATCTATTTCCAATCATGGATGTCGTGGTTTATAAACCACATGATGGCGGGGCTTGGACTTTGAAACGCGTGCTAGTTATTATTATAACGGGAATGGTATTAGGGGCGCTGGGGGTCAGGGTGAAGAAATTGTTCTATGACAGGTGGGATGATATTCGTTAAAGCTAAGTGATTGGGGTGAGGTGAAGGAATCGTTGTGTTCATGTATATTGTTTCAAGTCGTAATTACTGCAGATATATATATACCTATATTAAAAAAAATAGCCGGCCGAATGTCTGTTCTATTCTCACTTAGTCCATGATCGAAGAGCTTTGTTCCTGAAACTTCATCGACTTCTAGAATCTATATCATTTATATCACAAGACCCATACAACAAAACTCCATCATCAGATGTCCAAACAGCCATAAGTAGCACTGAAATTGAAACAAAACCCGCTCTGTAATCCCTTCTTACACATATCCAAACCAAACCATGATGCATCAACAGTAACCCAAGTAAACAATGAGACCAATGACAAATAACAAATAAGATTACCTACCTACCAAGCACAAAAACACATCCAACTCCCCTACATAACCCCAAACTCCACCCTCCCACCATCTCTCATTAGAACATCTGCGCTAGCGCAGTGGTCTTTCCCCCGGTACCCAACCCGTGGGGGGTGAGCAGATTAAAAAGAAAAAACCCGGCCAGTCCGGGTTTCCCCCCGCAGGACACTTCTAGGAGTGTCCTGCGGGAAGGTTTTGGATTTTTTCTTTTCAACATTTTATAACCAACTCCAACTGTTTGATTTTTGATTTTGAGGGGGTGTTTTTTTTGGCGGGCGTAGAGGGAGAAGTGGGTCTATGGTGAATGTTGAGGGGGAAGCGAGATATTTTGGCCGAGGAGAGAGGCGCTGAAGTTATTTAATAGTTATTGGTCGGAGACGAGATTGGGAGTCGCAATACTGCCTAGCATAATACATCAGGAATCAATTCAGGCCACTAGGACGACTCATAGATCAAATCTCCATCATACAACACATAGCAGAAAATAGTAGAAATATAAAAAGTAAATGAAGGGGAGTACGCTTTTGATCATTTCACATATCTTCGTTACCCCGAACGCCAGTTTCCTTTGCGCCTTATATACGTAAGTTGAGGTGTTCCTCCAACTTCACGTTCCCAAACCAATCAGATGAAAACAAATAAACAACGCCATTTCCATCTCATCATGTTCATAAATTCGGAAGGTTGCTGGCAACATAATCGTCATAGACAAAAGTAGGTATAGTGACTTCCTCAAAACTCCCCTTCAGTGCTTCCAGCACCACTCATAGCCTTACTCCCATACATTCCTACTAAGCCCCATACTCCAACTCTCCATCCTCTCCATAAGCCCTCGATTCCCTGTCCCTTCTTTTGCACTTTCTTAACTTTTCTGGATGGTCTAACGGCGCCTACACTGGCGATAGGTTCTGGACCAGATGATTCGCCTTCTTCTCGGGCAATCGACCACATTGTACCTATTACTCCATTGTACGGACCAACATCGACGACTGTCTTGAGGTCTTGAGATTCGTTGTATTGGGGAGAGGCAAGCACCGCCGCTTGTCCACGACGTAGAACGGTTTCAATGGGGAGACGAATGAAGATCTCAAGTGTCTGAGCGAGGAATGTGAAGGTTTGGTAACTTGTAGGGGTAAGGATAGGATCGATGGCTAGGCGGGTTCGAAGAAGGAGTGGGGTGCAGTGTGATATAGTGGGCTTGATTATGGAGTGGAGAATGGTGGGGATGAGAAGTAATGGGGGGCACATATAAGAAGGGAGGGTATTTAGGTTGTGGGTGAGTGATCGTTTAGGATCCGAAGTTGGCGTGAGAATCAGCCTGCTTTGATTAGTATTTTGTTATGTAAAGAGTGGTGACGAATGACTTACTTTGTCCGTACAAGATCCAGAGGAGCAAGAATCAGACCCGCAGTGGCAGCTGCGGCTATTGTTACACTTAAGGATGTCCATGGACTAGGAGATCCAGCTACATCAACTTGCGCTCCCAGTGTTGCTAATCCTGGATCTGGGATATTCAGCACTGCCGATATCATGCTGCTTGACCAACTTTCCACCGTCTTCAATAGAAACCCGTAAATAAATGTTGCATTAGATCCCTTCCATACACCCCAAGCTCCCTCTTTTGACCATTCCTGTGATATCACCTCCATTATAGAATCTGATCTTTTGAGGACCAGTTGATGTGCTGGTTTAGGTTTTGGCGGGGTCGTTTTGGGAGTGGATTTGTCCTCCCACCCAGACCCCTCACTGCTATACCGTCGCCTTGATGGAGAGATTGATTTAGTGCGTGGTGCCGCCGATGTAAAGTAAGCGGTCTCGTCCGCATCAGAGTCATCGGAGGGGTAATTCTAGAGTCAAATTAGCTCCACAAGCTCGACCCCTCACATGGAGTAGCTCACCTCATTATACTCTGAAGGACGTTGCTTGATTTTCTCCACTACAGGTGCTGGAGTTGCCTCATCTTCGATTTCCTGAAACTTCACCTGCAGAACTGTTTTCGCAACCTCAAAGGGCTGCCCGCACAAAATCCCCGCATAATTGGTAAAAGTCTCGTTGATGAACTTCTGAAGGGATTCGATGGTAGATGGCGAGGTATCCGATAAGTAGTCACTGTAGTCTATATCTGAAAAGATATCCCGAGCGGAAGATGCATAGGAAGCTGCACTTCCATTTTTTAATCCTACTCCATGCGTTCCCGAATTTGTTATAGGTATTTCCTGGGGTGTTCCGATAGAAGGTGGAATATAGTATGGTCTTAACGGATTTGGACCTTCTCTAGAGGTCGACATTTTGTTGTAGGTTGCATTCAAGAAGAGAAAAGAGAGGAAGGAAAATTTACCAATGTCGTTGCCGTTGTCGTTGTCGTTGTCGTCGTCTCTTTGTTTTCCACGTCGGTCGGTTCAATGCAGGGTGGAAGTACTCTACCTTGTAAAGATATTATTCAAGCTTTTTTTTTTACGATATACAATTGGAGAGTTTGAAAGAACAGAACCTGGGCAAGGATTGATTAGATTACTACTGGCCGAACTGATAACTGATTCAGAGTATATGTCCACCCACGAATCCACGATGCCTTACCCGTACCCGTAAATAATACATAATACTACCTAAGGTACCTAGTAGGCTTGCTCGACCGGCTCGACCCTCCTGACGCCCAAAATATCGGAGTAATCCCAATACACCGATTGGTTATAGAAGGATTCACGAATATTTTTATATGAGTAGGTGGGTGTAGGGTAAGTTGTAACAGAGCACAAATGTAATGCCACCAAACTTTTTAATTAAAGATAAAGATTCGATGAATTGTGAATGCTCATAATAATTTCAAACCAAAATCAAAATTCATCTATTTAAAGGATCATACCTATCTTTCTCAGCTCCAATTGTTAGAAGTGAATAAGAAACAATTGAAATCTCATAGATTCACTTCAGGCAAAACAGAGCCTATCTATTCTATCTACATATATCTTACCTACCCATCCCCCCCCCTCCCCCCAAACTCCGGATCTTCCTCACTTTCTCGCCCCACTCGTCCTTCAAAACAAACACGATACAATCGAGATGTCGGCGATACGAAGTACAAGTCGAGCCTTTGCAGGCATTCGCAGGACCACGACTCAATCGTTACGAAGAGAGTTTGCGACAGTAGCCGATAGTCCCATTCGGTTTGCTTGCAGACCCCCCGCAGCACCCGCCCTATTATGTCCCTTCTCCATTCCAGGATCGCGACCTACTACCAAGCAATTGTGCGAAATTAGGCAAAATAGGAGATCTACCGCTGCTCGTCGAGAATTCTCTGCTACCTCGGGAGCTTTGCATGGTCATGTAACACCCCCAAAGCCCGGGGAGGGGTATGTTTTTCACTTATCAATGGTTTGCAGCTGAACCCATGCTGATTGAATCGCAGGTTACATGTTACGTTCTTCGACAAGGAGGGAGATGAACATACTCTCGAGGTCTCGGCAGGCGACAATCTTTTGGACATAGCACAGGCCAATGATTTGGAAATGGAAGGTTAGTATACTGGATTATCGACCTTTGACCATACACTGATAGTCTATCTAGGAGCCTGTGGAGGATCTTGCTCATGTTCAACATGTCATGTAATAGTCGAAGATGAAGAATTCTATGACAAAATGGCCGAGCCAGAAGATGATGAGAACGACATGTTGGACTTGGCGTTTGGCTTAAGAGAAACATCAAGATTGGGCTGTCAGATTGTGATGTCAAAAGAGTTAGATGGGTTGCGTGTAAGGCTTCCTTCAATGACACGAAATCTCCAGGCTAGCGATTTCGACAAGAAAAGTTGATGCGGATGATGGGTATAAGATATCACTTGTTCGATCACGAATGGCTTGCAACGTTATTCCTCAATAACCGGTGTAGGGAAGCATTGCGTTTGAGTCGTAGGAAGGACATATTAAAAAGGGTATCTGTCCTTTGTACATATATTCCGTACCTGAGGGACACGGAGTTGGTGGATACTTTTGCTTGAACAAAACCCTCATGAGGGGTAAAATCCCACCTCCAACGCCATACCACGCAAAACACAATTAGAATACCTTCGATGCTTTTCAAGCCTCCTCGATCTCTCCTTTCCTCAATCCACCTCCACCTGCAATCAAATCCAAAAACCCCTTCTTGCTCATCTCGTTGATTTTCTCCTCCCTCCTTCCCTGCCCCACCACTCCTTTTTGTCTCGCTTCTTTGGCTGCCTCCTCGCCTTTAATCTGTGCTGCTCTAACAGCGTTGAAAAGCTTGACAACACCTCTCTGGGCAGTCTTCCTCAATCGCTTTTCCAATTCCATCGTCTCCTGTACACTCGGTATATTCTCTCCAGTCCCATGACCATTGCTCGCATCAAAGGCCGTACTAGCACCTAAAACATCCTTAACTCTTCCCTTTTCCATTGCAGCTTTTTTCTCCTCCCTCATCTTATGCTTCGCCTTCTTCTCCAAGGCCAGATCCGTCATTTCCTTACTAGCTTCTATCGCCGTCTGACTCCTCGACAGTACCGGATCATTCCTTTTACTCGCCGATAACTTAGATCCCAAAATCTTGGACATAGATGTAGCAAATGCTTCTGGGTCATTGCGCTTTCGTGCCTTTATTAAATTGGGATTCGAATTCGTGTCCGAATCGTCTGCATCTGAGTTTTCTGTATCAGAATTTGAGGCATCGGTGACCTCTTCTTCTAACTCGTTATCTGCTGCATTGAGGTCCGGCTCGTCATCCTCATCTGACAAACTGCCTGTGATTGCATCATTGGCTCCATCTTCTTCTTCGTCTGAATCCTGTAAATTGACGGCTTGGAAATCTTGAGTTGCTGCGGATTCTTCTTCGTCGGATGAGGATTCGTAGTATGTTTGTTTCTTGAATTTCTTGACGGGTCGACCAGTTTTTCCTTTCATTCCATCCTCGACCTTGCGTTTCTTTGAAACATTTCCTGCCATTGTTGTGGTTGAATTGAAAATTATTATGTTGTGGGCGATTGCTGATACAAAAATAAATCTTATCGCAGCCAGGAAATTTTTGGATTTCCCTTCGGAGCTCGGATAAACCTTTCGGTGCCAACTGCTAGTGGTTAATTTTACACTAAATCCCCGCCATATTAGAGCCACATTAATAAATGCATCATCCAGAGTCAATTACAGTTGTAAACTATCAAAAATTCCCAACAACACTGTCGCATAAGTTATTGGCAAGATGGTTCTTCAAGATTTAGGTCGGCGCATTAACGCCGCAGTAACGGATCTCACCAGGTCCAGCAATTTAGATGAAAAGGTCAGTACGAACGACAATTGTCAAGATCTCTAGATGTAACCTCATGCTAATATCAATTAGGCATTCGATGGCATGATCAAGGAGATTTGTTCCGCATTACTAGAGGCCGACGTAAATGTGCGATTAGTAGGCAACCTACGAAAATCCATCAAAGCTTCTGTCAAC
Source organism: Myriosclerotinia scirpicola (assembly GCA_002162505.1). NCBI lineage: Eukaryota > Fungi > Ascomycota > Leotiomycetes > Helotiales > Sclerotiniaceae > Myriosclerotinia > Myriosclerotinia scirpicola. The sequence goes on from NGKG01000002.1 coordinate 2,477,807, forward strand.
TTCAAAGAACTTGCCCCGGCTGTTAATAAGAAACGACTTATTCAAAAAGCTGTATACGATGAATTAGTCAAACTCGTGGATCCCCATGCCGAACCCTTCAAGCCAAAGAAAGGCAAAGCGAATGTTATTATGTTTGTTGGATTGCAGGGAGCTGGAAAGACCACAACATGTACAAAATTGGCAAGATGGTATCAATCGAGGGGCTTCAAAGCTTGCTTGGTATGCGCGGATACCTTCCGTGCAGGTGCTTTCGATCAGTTGAAGCAAAATGCCACGAAGGCTAAGATACCCTATTATGGTTCTCTCACACAAACGGATCCAGCGGTAGTGGCCAAAGAGGGTGTGGATAAGTTTAAGAAAGAGAAGTTCGAGATCATCATTGTGGATACTAGTGGAAGACATCGACAAGAGGATGCATTATTCCAGGAAATGGTGGATATTCAAACAGCTGTGAAGCCAGACCAAACTGTGATGGTATTGGATGCTAGTATAGGACAACAAGCCGAGGCGCAAAGTAAAGCCTTCAAGGAGACTGCAGACTTTGGAGCTATTATTATCACCAAAACTGATGGACACGCAAGTGGAGGTGGTGCAATTTCTGCAGTTGCAGCAACACATACACCTATCGTATTTATCGGAACTGGAGAACACATGCTTGATTTGGAAAAGTTCGCACCAACACAATTCGTTTCCAAATTACTTGGTATGGGAGATATGCAAGGACTTATGGAGCATGTTCAATCTCTTAAATTAGACCAGAAAGATACTATGAAGCATATCGTGGAAGGAATCTTTACGGTTCGTGATCTTCGGGATCAATTATCTAATATCATGAAGATGGGACCTCTTTCAAAAATGGCCGGTATGATTCCTGGTATGGGTTCCATGATGCAAGGAATGGATGACGAAGATGGCGCCATGAAGCTCAAACGTATGATATACATTTGTGATTCTATGACAGCCAAAGAACTCGATTCCGATGGAAAGATGTTCATCGATCAACCCACCAGAATGACAAGGATAGCTTGCGGAAGTGGTACAAGTGTAAGGGAAATAGAGGACTTGTTGACTCAACACAAGATGATGGCAGGTATGGCAAAGAAGATGGGTGGAAATATGAAGAACATGCAGAAAGCGCAAGGAGCAATGGGAGGTGGAAACAAACAACAACAGTTGGCCGCTATGCAAAAGAGACTGGCCTCAATGGGAGGCGGTGCAGGTGGCGGAATGCCAGATCTTAGTAGCATGATGGTATGTCTGTCTGATATCTTGATATTGAATCGTGGCTAATGAACACGATAGAAAATGCTCGGAGGTGGTGGAGCTGGAGGCATGCCCGGTGGTATGCCAGATATGTCCAGTCTGATGGTATGTTTTTTTTTCTATGTATCCCCAGTGTTGAATGTTCACTAACTTTCCTTTAGAAAATGATGGGAGGTGGTGGCGGTATGCCGGGAATGCCTGGTATGGGAGGTGCTCCTCCAGCAGGTAGAGGTAGAAGGTGATCTTTCGTATCGACTGTATATCATTCAAAGAAACGAAGGAAGCGAAAGAGGATGGAAGGTACCTAGGTAAATGATTTATGCATTAAGCGGCGGCGTTCTGGTAGTGAAAACATTTATCTGGGATAGATATTTGGAATTATCGGCCGTTTGAAATATTAAAGAGAATTATGTATGTTTCCCATGAGAACTTTCATACTTTTACTTCCTCAGCTTACTAGCATATTTTTAAGAAGTGATATGAAATTTTATTCTCACATTGCGTGGTTTTACGCACAACTGATCAACGTGTTTCAGCAACTGATGAGCCACTGTTCAATAATGTGACGTAGCAGGTCGATCACTTGAAATGTGTAGTTACTTGCTCAGTTTGAGGCCCGGGAAGATTCTGATGTGCACTGTAGTTGGTGATTGTTCCGACGGAATCTGAGATTCTCTGGCAGCTACAAGTTCTCTAGGATCTAGATTCGTGTCATCGGATTCGTTTTTACGCTGCTGGCCGCTCTTTAAGTCATGGTCAGTATGTGTAAATATGTTCAGTATTTGTTTCTCGAGGACCTTTTTAGCTTTCATCTCATTTTTTTCTTGTGTAGTAACAATGCTACAACGCCACGATATGTGAAGCGTCGCAATGTACTCTATATAAAGTCTTTGGAATGCTTGCTGAATGTATCTATATTCACCATCACCATCGCCATCGAAAATTCAGATTCCTACTCCCCTTTCAAGCATTTCCTGTGAGCATCTAACCAGTCTCTGCACCGACTGCCAAAAGATCTCATTTGTTCCACTGCCACAGACTGGTATTAGTTTTCGTAGATGCGGATGAAAATATCTAAGTCGAGTATGCAGACCGTTGGTACTTCTTTCATCGATATTGTCTTCCAGGAGAGTGGACAGTTGAACAAATGATTGCCAGCTTTGCTCGTTGATGGATGAGAGATTGAGTTACTTTGCGGATAGTTTCTGAACTGTAGACTTTCTGCTGCGTTGAATCTAACGGGTCTGGGCGTGATGGTATCTTTACAAAAATCGGGAATGGCGTTCTCAAACGAGAATGGGAATCATTCCGGTACGAGAACGATATTAATACGGAGAGAGGAATGGCCGAAATCGAGTGATGGTCGTAACTTCGTGAGCACTGAGCAGCAAGGATAGCACTAATGGGTCTGCGTCTTTCAGTCTTCACTGTGGAAATTTAAGTTTTCAGCCAAGATGGATTGGAGTTTACTTTTCTGTTGGTAAGGTCCTGCTTTCGGTCGTGTTTCTTGACTTAAGCGATGAGGTCGTCTTCCTTGTGTGTGTTCCCATGGCCTCTGAGCTTGCCACATCAGTGATTTGAAGACATTGAACATGGGTTTGATGCATCTATGCAATTGGTAGGTGCATGAATGAAGGATTTTTTCTGCATCATAGGATTTTTCGGGAAAAGAAAGGGGCGGTCTTTGTGTGTGTCATATTGTTGGAATATGGTATATACATAATACTAAGCAGTAGCTATCACCAATGAGTTTTTTACATTCTGACAGATTGTTAGCCTGGATGGTGTAGTGGTAGGTATGCAGCTAAAGTCTAGTATGCAATATGTAAATATTATAAAGAATAATAACTTGTATTTGTGTTCCAAAAGCATTTTCCAATCATTACACCAAGAGACCTGTATTTTGAGTCAACAAAATTCTATTTATGGTAAAGTATAAACACTTCAATAATGTTACTTCGCATAAGGGAGTATTGCACTGAAGATAATTTGAACATCTAGAAACCTAATTTACCGCTTTCATCTAAAAGTCGGTAACAGTTAGCACTGCTAGCTAGCTGAGTGGTTGATTACTCTCTGCCTGCACTTGCGGATCTTGCCAATAATCAAGTCTACAAGATCCATAAGTTTGACTAATTATCTAGCCAGTCTATGGAAGCAAGACTTGGAGTATGGCTTGCTATGATACATTTCTCATCAACCGATGGAAGCGAATGGAAAATTTGCGTTCCCCGCGCTATTAGGTGAAGAATACTATCTATACTGTAGATGCAGAAGAAGGTAGCAGCAAGCCAAGCGCAACTTTATCTGCAGCGCAAAGAATGGGACAGCTTCACTAAATAGCGCCGCTACATATTTCCTAACCCTGAGCAATGAGCCTTGCAACTCACCTCTGAAGGTAATTCTCGCCAATCTCCGAAGACAAGACGAAAAGCAACCCCAAATCGCCAAACTGGTCACGAGCATCTCCAAACTACCAGAAGATCAATTTTCTCCACATCCACTCCGGCCTCAAATCCCCCACTGCTCCAGCCTCCAGCCATCCACTGACCCGCTGGTCTCGAAGTCGACTGCCCCCTTTACGCAGATCTCGTCCGGCCATACGGTTCTCGAAGGCCCTATACAGCGATCATGAGTAACCTTGGGAGATTTCGGCCATGATTCCCGATATCGCATGAGGAACTTCTTGGCGGCTCGTTGGCCAGGACTCAGGAGTCTTGGTGGAAGAGACTGCCGCCCCTGGCGAAGGCAAGATGATTTGCTTTGTGGCTCTCGACGAGGATGGACACCAGCGGGGTAAATATGTAGGTATTAGCTTGAAAACCGGGGAGACAAGCGAATGTGCAATTTCAGTATTGTGTAGATCTTAACCTGACCTAAGATTACATGTTTAGTACCTGCTTGTTCTCACATTATTTGCTTCCAATTCACGCGATTCACGCGATTGATTCTTATCAGATCTATAGGTTTCATCAATGGGCAAGTTGTGAATCGTTGAACATTTCAGAGTCGATTTTCCCTCAATTTACATCACTTAAAATCACTAAGAGTCCTTGGAAACGCTTTTGGCCTTGATATAATTGTTGATGATATGCCAAAAGATGAAGGACTCACCAAAGTTCAGCCAGAAAATATACTTACCGCTACTTACATGTACATCACTTCACCCCTTTGGTCTTGTCCAGGTCGGTCGATGAAGATCACGACATGTTTAACCTGCAGCAGTATATAGAAGCCACATTAGATCTGAGCCAATTATTCTAACCATGTGCGGATCTTGTGGAGATATCTGCACGTTCAAAATGGCAACTTTAATCGATTGTCTACTGGTATCAAATGATTGAAATAAAGGATTCATTTCCTAAAAGGGTGTTGATAAGAATATACTTTTCCTGAAAAGATGATATCTCCGATCTCGGCTAGAAAGTCCGATTAACCAGTCGACAGGAGAACTTGACTTGACTTGATGGTGATTTTACAACTTGAATTGACGGTCAATTAATATGTTTACTGCCCAATATGGAAGCAACAACCAGAATATAAAGATCTATGTAGAATCGTTGTACTGCATATAAGTGTATACAAGCTGGCAAGTACTTGGATAGAAAAGAAAAGAAAGATATAATCTAGGATTTAAACCTCATTTCCTCGATTCTTCAGTAATTCAATGCCTTTTCCTATTTCTGATCGAAGATACAAGTAAGCTAACTCGTTTCAGCCTTCAATTATTTCAAATATCCTATGTTTCCAAACAGAGGAGCCCCTCCTCTCGGGCCCCTTTAAAACTAAGAGATGAACGACAATTGTTTTACCATTCAGAGTACTTCAAGTACATGTCTAGACGTGAGAATATTGGTAAAAGGTTTACCGTTTCAATTGGGTTTGAAACTTACTTTGAAGGGCTGGGTGTAATCTTTCACCCCACAATTGAGAAAGGTAGCAGATTTTAGCAGACCTCTGAGATAATGGACACAGATACAACATAGGCATCTATTGATTCTATCTAGCCGATACCCAATACCCAGTACCCAATATCTAATATCAAATACCCAAGATAAAGGACTACAAGCAGATTAAAGTGTCAGGCTGGCAACTGGGACACCCCAGTAGTTTTCAAGCAACAGCTTCTCATAAAGTGCCAAGCGGTCTAGCATGACGCCTTAAACCCCGCGCATCATGCGCCGCATGATGAAATTTAATACTACAAGTACCGTGTTCAATCAAAAGTGGCACGCTTCTTTAAATTAAAGTTGATTTGAAGTAATTTTAGCATTATTGAATTAAGCTTAACTCATTTCGCATGGTTTATTTTGAGTTTTCCTTTACCCCAAACAAAAATTAGCGATGGAAAGATACAGCCGGTCTATAATGGTGACACAAATGGTGGTAATTATTATCCCTGCGACACTGATATCATTATCGATAGAGCAGACTAATAAATATTAGTCTTTGCTTAGGAAGGGGAGAGTAAGTAAGAGTACTGAAAGTAAAATTCCTTGAGTTGATTGGGATAACCTCGCTTTATCGATCAAAAGCTAAAGACTTTAATTTTAGTCCGGCCTAATTTTCAAAAGTAATCGAACCTCCCTCCCTCCCTCCAATTCAAAAACCTGACGCTCTGGGGTGTGGCTTTGTGGACTGGTAGTCTGGTACACTCCTCAGAAATACAGTATACTTTCTACCCCGCCCCCTCCCCCCATCTTAAAATAGGGTTAGCTCATTGAGCAACGACCCATTATGATAACTATGAGCTATTCTGCCGGCGGCGACACTTAGGCTAATTAACGGTATATTTCAGTATATTATATTGGCTTAATTTCTCCTGCAACACTGATATCATATCGATTGACTAGTGTGTGTGGACTGTGTGTACTACCATTGAGCTAACAACAATTTAGGGGGGAAGTAAAAATAGGACTGAAATAGCCGATACATACCATTCTTAATCTACTCGCTTTGCAGCAAGTGGCTCGACTCAAAACCCCTTAGAAAATACATTAATAGAGACTTTCGCATGGCAAGGAAGCCATTAAAGCCAGTACAAATGTATGAAACCATGGTATACCGAGTACAATGAAATGGTGGAGTAATTTGCTATGTGGTATGATCTCTTGCTAAGTAAGCGATAAGGGGGTGGGGGTTTGGGGGCTAGCCTACGATGCGAAGTGAATTTCATATGTGGTCCATGCGAATCTGGGCGATTCCGAGTTTTGACCCCCCTTGCCACACCTCAAGGTCCCCAAGTTCCAACGCATCAGATTGTCGAAACGCAGGTAGATTCTTGGCCCAACAGTGTGGGATGACTACGGCACTCGGGACTCGGAAGCTGGGCGTGGCTAGTCAAGCCTAACACTAAATTTAAGCTTGTCGAGAACTAACCACGTTTCGGAACTATCCGAGGGTACGCTTATTACTACAGAGTACTTCGTAGCTTTCACTCCTTTAGACATCCATATCCGGCACATCTGCGGCCGAGATACCCATCAAAACTTTGTAATTGAGTAATACAGGACTTTACAATTGAGTAATACAGGCGACCCCGAATTGCTTGATTTCCCGCGGATCTTCCAATCGTAAGATCATGCACATACCATCCAAACCTAAACACAGTAAAACAGAAAATCATTTTGAATCCATGGCTTTTGCAGGGCTCAAATCAAAACTTCAACATCGTTCGATGGATTGTTCAATAATCCATCGACTGGACTTTGATGGAATAATCATTATTCCATCAAAGTCAGATGTATTTGATATAATTGAGTTTAGACAGTATACACTTATCTGCCTTGGCATGCCCTCGCATTTCCTATCTCCTATGCTTCTCGCCAGTCATTTTCCTTACTATTGAAAGATCACCTGAATATCATGGATTGGCCTGGTGAAACGCATCAGTTCGTACGGTGCTGAATGTTGCGAAATTGCGTGCCAAGATGGAAGAACTTTTTGGTTCTACGCTAGAATTGCAACGTTCTGCGCCAGTAGTACGGGCCCCGTGCAGCCTTTAAGGTTTGCGCCGGGCTGTATTGTGTTTGTAGCTGGCGTGTTTGCAATATTGCTGCCACTGCTGCCAAGATATATCGCTGTGTTTACTATGGAATTGAGTTTCTTGAGGTCTTTGGTCGAGTATCATGGTGATGAAGTGTGGTGAGAATGCGGCGAAAAGAAACTTTATTTCGAATTGTGAGAATGATGGCTGGAAGTTGTGTGAAGAGCAATGAGTATATAACCCTCTCTTGTTTCCCGTTGAGAGTCTATCATCATCCTCATCACATTCACTTACATTCACATTCATTCCACACAATCATCAATTTTCGCTCTCGAAAAATCACACTCTCTTTCTAAAAGAAAACCAATCATCCAATTTCATCATCAAAATGAAGTTCTCAGCCGCCACTCTTCTAGCCTGCGCCGCCATGGCAAATGCAGTTGCTATTCCACAATCAGTGACAGTCACCAGAGCAGAGGGTGATGTCAATGCTGTTGTTGATCCTTCAGTTGAAAGCCATTTCAGTGGAGTGGTAATTAGAATCATCTTCCAAAGTTTCGAGCCAGAGCTAACATCTCAATAGTTTGACAAAGCCACTGGCCTCCTAGTTGCTAAGCCAGACGATGAAACTGATCAATCACTCCAAAAGCGTGACGATTCCGCTTCCATCAGTTCCTACATTCAAAAGCGCATCGCTCCCCTTGTGGTCGTTATTGGAATCGCCGCCGTTCATGGCGCTGGTATCTTGGTCAAGATAGCTATTGAGATCGGAGCCGACACCATCAAGGATCTTGGACAATGGAACAGTGTGAGTGGTTTACAACCAAGGGGACCCCAAAGAAATACTTCGGATATAGAATAGTACTGATGTGCTTCGCAGGCTCGTGAAGAATTCACCAAGACCACTACTAGGGAGATGTGGGCCCGTAACCCAGATTACAAAAAGTACCCTGCAGCCATCTGCTATAACAAAGGTTATAGTCTCAAGAACCCCTCTGGCATTGACGGAAAGGTATCTGCCAAGCTCGAGCTTGGCCAACTTTTCACCAAGTAAGTTCATTCATCCTATACGTACTTTCCAGCCTCGAGTTTCGACGACTAATACATATTACCTTAGCTACGACTGCATGTACATGACTGGAAACAACCAATTCTACACTCAGAGCGATAACGGATACATCAATGTAAGAGTTGCCCATTGCTCCCTATAGTGAAAGCTCATCTAACATTTCGACAGCTCTCCTACACATACAACTCCGCCCGCTGCTCATACGATGGAAAGACCGGTGATTTGACCTGCAGATAAAGAGTTCAAAGACTCGGTGGTTCTCCGGATAGCTGTTTGAGGAAACAGATGCTGTTCGGTCCAAAAATCAGTCCTATTAGGGGTTAATTTTAGACATGTGGGCTGGGTGGCCAACTGGTCCCATGTTTTGTGCTTGTCGCTTTGTTACTGATTATATGTTCAGATGTTTAGATGTCGCGTTTTGCCTTGTTTTCAAAATGTTTAGTGTTAGTTGAATTGAGCTCTTTTCCAAAATTTACAGTTCCAAGTATGTCGTAGATGCTGCGATACAGTGAAAGCCAAATATGAAGAGCAGTTAACTTTTTGGATTGCCTTTCCGGCGAATTCGAAAATTGAACCAACGTCGCTCTTGCTTTGGCGTTAACCATATTCAGTTAAGTCAATTCGCTTGAGCTGCAATACTAGGTACTTAGGTACAAAGCCATAACCACTCTAGTATGTAAGCAACCAAATGATTCAGGGGCCTCATTCGAGCCGATCTCTTCTATAGCTGCGGAGAGTAATTGCCTTCATAAACACAATAGAGGCAAATAAAGAGCGACGTCGAGCTGACGGAGATCCTGTGAGCCTGACCATATGTAGACTCCTTTCGGCGTGTGGTTATAGAGCCATCTATAGTAACCGAGACCACTGTCGTGTAAGTTTGTCAATGTCAAATTTGCCCAGAGCTTAGATTTGAAGTAACATTTTACTTTTATATGAGCTGCGGAAAAGATGATCCTCCTCAATGGGGTCCAGTTTATAATCAGGGAAAATCTTTGGGGCGCTATTCTTCTTCTTCACAGATCGGGTAATCAAATCGTATTTCAGGTAGATGCAGTTTACATCGACCAAATGAACATTCCGGAACGCAATATGCAGTTGAAGATCATGAACTGAATAGATTTCAAGCTTGACACCCTTGTCGTAGGGCTAGGAAAGAAGCACTCGAAACATGCACTGGGGGCTAAGGTTCAAACCAGTCAGGGTGTTGTCCCTCGAGGCATGAACAAAGAGGAGTCGCAGACCTATGGTACTGTCCCAGAAACTATCGCCTAGTCGAAAGGAAATTTCGAACTAACAGCTCCCGGGTTGAGAGAAAAAGGTGTTGTGAAAGAGTGCAATAAGGAACGAGAGATGGTCAGTGGATCATATGCCGATGGATATTGAAATAGATTGTGGATAGTCCAAGGAATCGGGCGAGCACGACAGAGGAAAGTCTGTTTTGGCGATTTGGCCATGTATTGGCAAGCATTCATTAAAGTAGCGAATTTGCACAATAGTAGCATCGAAGGCCGTCTTGTTCCTGAACCGACTTCTGCAAGACAAGCATACTGGTAGCAATACATTCCGCAAGCATCTTCACGAACACGAGAAGCGTTATGCAAAGATCCGAGAGACAAAATATACGGCTTGGTTGGCTTAGCTGCTGATGCTGTCGGAGTTCCCATGGAATATAGTAAATTTGGGATCCAAGTCTGGACGGATACAATGGCATTCATGCATGACCGAGGGTTGATTGCGTTTGTCTATTTTTTGTCGGTAATATGCAGAGAACTGGGGTTAAGAATGATGCCGCTGGGCCCTTTGAGGTAGTGAGGTAGTCGTGCTTTCTTCTTTCGGAAGATGTTACTAGTGATGAACGAATCTTCATCGCCGCAATAACGCGCCCGGATGAAACTCCTGAATATATCTCCTTTGTTTATGAGAAGTGAAGGTAGCTGAGAGAGGTTTATATTTGATGAGAGTAAGGGTGAGGGTGAAGGTGGAAGTAGAAGTGAGGGTTCAGCTAGATATACAATTTTAACAATATAAGCAAACAGATAATAAACAAACAACTACATAGTAGTATACAGATTCCAACATTCAAATGCAATTAAGCAATCTATTCGAACCTCCAAATTATAAAGAAGCAAAAAAAGAAGAAATAACTTTCGAATATATTTCTACAAACAAATAAATAAAGCCCATCCAATCATATCGCCCGCTTAAGTTTATATCAGATTTATTATCATTTTTTGATCCGAGGTCAAATTCAAAGATATTATAGCTTCAATTTCGAAAAAAGAAAAGAAGATAAGATATTCCAAATAAATGAATTGATCTGCAACTTTCACTTTCTTTCTTTCTTGTCGTTTTAAAATTCTCGTCTTAAGAGTTCTATTCCTTTACCTTTATTTTCTTTACAACTATAATCAACGACGACGACGACGACACAACCGACATAGATCGTGTTGTCGCATCGCATCGTATACAAACGCGCGCAATAAGTTGATTAAAGATGTGTAAGTTTATCTTTCTATTTTGCTTCTTCTTCGATCTCTGCTCCTGTTCCCAATTCCACTCACACCCATTGCCTACCTTTTCAATTCCACTTCAACCCCCATCCCATTCCACCTCAACTTCTACATCAACCAAACTGAAGCAAACTAACACCACCCTCCAACCTCCGCAGCGGATCCAATGGCAGTTTTCCCCAGCAACGGGCACCGCCATCCCCACGGCATCAAACGAGAGCATGATCACGATCATGTTTATGATGTCAGTCCCAAAAGCACAAGTGCGAATGGCAATGCATCTGATCACCAAAATGCGCATCAGCACAAGAAGAAAAAGAATCACCATTTTCGGGTTCAGAATGAAGGTCAAAAGTTGAAGAAAAAGAAGCAACAAAATTCAAAGCACTCTCAAAAATCGCAAGAAGATACATTGATGAGTGGAGGCTTGGGAGAAATGAGCGCGGAGTTGGGAGAACAGATGATACTTCCAGGCCACAAGCATGCAAATTCGAGTGACGGCAAGAAGAAGAAGAAGAAGTCGAAGAATCAAAAGACTGTCCATTTCGAAGGCCACGAAACGGCGAGGACTGAGACTGTTCAGAAGAATGGTAATGCGACGAGCTTCCAGACATCGGTCTTACCCGTTCGATCGCAGAACGCAAGTCTCCAGCCGACTTCTAGTCCAATTCTTCCTCCTACCCGCCCACGAAGCTACTCGAACAACGGCCAGCCCCCAATTCTCCCACCAGCTTCTCCAAGTCGTATGAATCTTCTTCACCGTCCTCCTATGAATTCGGCTCCGATCTTACCACCGATTTCACCCTTCCGAAATAGACGGGGATCAACTGGTAATGCATTTTCTGGACCTCCACCATCGTTCTGCGAGCCAGCCCCCCTTTTAAAGGCCACACAACCAACAGCCTTCAAAGACCCCAAGCCTAGAGATGATGATTGGGAGTTTAGCAGCGGAAAGATCCGTGCGATGGCGGGGAATCCAATGGAAAAAGATACACAGCGTGAAGAGAGTAAGTCGCATCCGCCAATCTCCGTTGTATGAATTTGATCTAATGAATTGCCGTCCATTTAGATGTGGCTTTTTCATCCAACTACATCCAATCGCCAATGCGCCAATCGCAAGGTATCAACGTAGCCGGCGTAAATTTCAACATAATTGAACTCAAGCACCGCGGAAGTTCCGTCTTGAAACAAAAGGGCACCGGGCTTCAAATTTGCTCCGTGGCCCAGGGAAACGTTTGGGTATCGCTCGAGTCTGAGAACTTTCGCATCTCCAAAGGTGGAATGTGGCGAGTCAAAGATGGAGAGAAGTGTTCGGTGAGAAACCAGGACCCTCAAGACACCACCTTGCACATTACTTCGATTCCGAGTGCTACTGCGTTGATTTGATGGTTTTATGTTGTTTAACGCGAGGGGACGATGGGCTTAAGTGCTCGGAGGATACTTCATTACCATTGCAATCGGCGCATCGTACACCACAGCTTATGGTTTGATTGATTCTGCGCGCGAAGCCGATTTTAATGACTTCGAAGATGTTTTTATCGCAATCGAAGATGGAGCTGCTCAATTATCTGGTATGATAGCTGGGCAAACTCCTTTCCATTTATTGCTGCACCGGTGAAGGGTAGTGGGAAGCACATATCTGGGAATTATTGCGAGTGCGAGGGAACGTATGATTCATTTGCACTTGCAACTTTGCAAGTCGTAGAAAGTGGGATTTGCACATTTAGGGAAGGTTGAAGCTCATTAAATAGGGAATGATTTACATTACATACCATACTAGATAGACTCTTTGTGAAATCTCCTCTGCCGTTATGGAGCGAGAATTCTTGTGTCTTTCACAACGCAGCCCATTTGAAAGGTCCAAGCCATTTGAAAGTTTCAAGCCACCTTCATTATTTTCAACGGATTCCAGTTGAATCTTTTGATGAAGAATACTCGTTTATTTGAGCCCGCTGCCCAGAATGTCTCACAAATAGCGGACCCGTATTTTTTTATGTAGTGGCGTTCGTTAGTAAGTGACAGCTGAAAGATTCCCCACCAAAATTTCCCAATCAAAAAGTTACCGACCCGCGAAATGATTCTTTTGGGTTTAAATATTGAAGGGCTGGGATAACCTTAACTTTATTCAGACGTTAGGCTTCCTTCTCAAGACTTTTTTAAAGTTTGGTGTGAAGTTAGCTGCAGAATGTCAAGGTTGATGAAGGTTAATGGAGCCTCAACTTCGCTTGGAATCGTGAGCTGATTTGATCATTTTGCTTTTCTGTGTTGGACAATTAGGCAGTAGAATTGTAGGGGTCTCGTGCCATTGAGACTTTATTTCAATGTTTTCTTCCCTCTGGAGTATGCCAGTCGTTCGAATCGTCCATGGTGATTAATTTCTGGTAGCACATTATGATTTTTTCGTTGTTTCTAACATGTTCGAGCCTTCTATCTTTAACTTCGGCGAAAGCTCTTCCGTGGACACCAGCGGTTGAAACAGCTACTGTTAATGATCGAGCACCGGTGCCAGGAGGATGGAGCCCAAAGCCAACAGCAGCTCCGAATAAAGCCAATGAGGTTTTGGAGCTTTTCAAACGTCAAACAAATGGAATAAATACTTGCGGATACTTCAGCGGCATCGAATGTTAGTATTCTAGGAGTTAAATTCCAATTCAAAGAGATAGATACTAACTATATGAAGCGGAACCTTTCACTTGTTCTGGGGAAGGCTATTGCGCCCATAATGCGTACTCTGCAGTTGGTTGCTGTACAGGAAATCTTGCCGCCTGCGATATATTTACAGCATGCGTAGACTACTCCTTATATTCGGCGGTCTGTTATCTAGCAGGATCGCTGACAGGATGTTGTAATGATGCTTCGTATCCATATTGTGCGACTTATCTTTGGCAGAACCCGCAAAGAAGCATGATGCGTTGTGTGGACACTCCAGCGTTTTATCTCATGTCCGATTACCCGGTCACCGATACTGGTTCAGTGATTCGCACGTCTGTCGTCACAATATCAGGAAGTGTTGCTTCAGTAGCAAGCAGCATTCAGAACGGAAATGATGCTGAGGATGTAACCAGTGCTTCGGGATATGTAGTAACCTCAGCAGGTGCACGTAGCTCAGCATCTTCGGCACGCAACTCAGCATCTTCATCTTCATCGGGCCTGGCAGATCCATCCGCAAGTACAACTCAAAAGAAATCCAGCGTTCCACTAGGGGCCATCATCGGTGGAGTTGTAGGCGGAGTGGCAGTAATCGCACTTTTGATTTTTGCCATTGTTTTCTTCGTTAGAAGAAAGAAATCGAATCCATCTCCACCCCAGCCTCCACCTCAAACCTCAGCCATTCTCCCGAATAACCCATATCAAGGGCCACCGCAAAATAACCCTCCACCGTTTTACGACAACCATGCGAATATCACAAAGCCATCATATCCTACACAAAATTCAACGGAATTGGCAAGTACTGTTTATATTCCTCCTGCCACTCCGGAGCATTACCAGCCATCAAACGATGATGCACCTGTTTCGCCCAATTCAGAGACACACAGGCTTTCGAATCACCAAATATATAGTGATCCGGGCCATCAGTACTCAGAACTAGATGCAACTGCGTTGAGTTCTGTGAGCGGGAATGGTGTAGAGTTAGATGGTGTGACAGGGAGACAGAGACACGGAGCAGAACTTGGTCCCTCGAGATAGTAGGGTGAATGGTATGAAGCAGTTGGCCTTAATGATTATGCTTTTGGCACCATCTATTTTCAATTGATGAAATCAGACATCCCTTGGTTTCATGAATTGCCCAGAGACCAATTTTACATTGAGCTTGAGTGGTGGGAAACATCCCTTGTGTATGGTACTGGCTTTTCTTGTTTGTTTATAGAATTTTGGAAGAAGATATCCGACATAGCCTTTAGATAGCTTGCATATATATATATTAATGTCCGAATTGTGCATTTGCTGGTAGGTATCATTCAATGAATGATGTGGTTTAACTTATCGGAAGATTACATAGAGTGTCTAAGCACAGACCATCAGCAAAATGAAACACAGCGGTGAAAACCATGTACACATTTCACCACAGTGGACATCATGAACAACATGCAACATGAACAACATGAAAAACAAAGACTTGAGACTTGATTCCAATCGACGTACTCGAGTAAGGAGATTTAATGGGTTTTTATAAACTTGACATGCCATATTGTTACCCAAGACAAGCTCTATGGCGGGGTTGCAAGTGTATCCCCCCCACCCCACTATCGATCTGCATCGGTAACCTACCCTTCTCCTTCATGAGGTTTGTATGATCCTGATACCATGCGGGTGTAGAATAATGTTCACTCCTTGAAGATCAGGACATTCAATCATTGGAGTATAAAGCCACCATTAGCTGTCTCTTGTCTACAAGTACATCACTGAACTCGTTTGTTCCCTTCATTGGCCGGAAGTTAATAGTTTATCACTCTTTCCCATCATTCGAACAATCACTACTATTAATCAACTTATAGTCCATTCAATATTTACATCTTTCTAATATGGGCCCCATAGTACGAGTTGGAATTATTGGACTGGGGGAAATTGCACAGGTACACACGTCCAAGAAGATCTACGACGAACGCAACTGACCTCCTTTCTCAAATACAGGTCTCGCATATCTCAGTCCTGAATAACCTTTCCGACTACTTCACTATAACCTACCTCTGCGATCCTTCTCCTGCTGCTCTGGAACATTGCTCCCGAAAAGTCGCTGGAAATACACCAAAGACAACCTCCGATGCAGCAGAACTTTGCTCGTCTTCAGATGTCGATGTGGTCCTTATCACTAGCGCACACGGCTTTCATCCTTCCCAAGCTATACTGGCACTACACAATGATAAACATGCGTTAGTTGAGAAGCCGTTGGCATTGTGTCACCGAGATATAGAGACTCTCGAAGAAGCCGAAAAGGGATCGGCAGGCAAGATCTTTGTTGGATATCAGAGACGATATGCTCAGGCATTCGTTGATGCCGTAGCTGAAGTAGGCGGTCTCGGCAAGATCCAATATGCACGTGTTAGAGACATCATCGGACCCAACAGGGTTTTTGTAGGTCAATCGGCGACATACCCTAAGAAATTCTCGGATTACAAACAAGAGGATTCGGAAGCTATGTCAACCGTTCTAGATGAACAGATTACGCACGCGCTTGAAACGGAGTATGAAGTAGATGTTAACCCATCGTCTAAGGAGTTCCTAGGGTTTTTTTCAATGTAATGCCTCCATAAAATTGAAGGTCCATTAAAAGACACCTGCTAATTGATTTAGTCTCGGTACCCATGACCTGAGTGCAATGCGGGAAATCCTAGGTATGCCTCAGAAGGTGCTGGGCTCATCTCTCGGCCTACCCTTTTGGACGGTTCTATTCCAATTTGACGGCTTTGCGGTGACCTACGAGTCGGGTGTCAATAACGTCCCAATTTTTGACGCCCACATAGAGGTATATTCGGAAGATAAGATCGTACGGATCAATTATGATACTCCATATGTCAAGGGGCTCCCTGTCACACTGACGATCAGGGAAAGAGTTGGTGAATCAGGATACCAGGAGAGGACTGTCAGGAAAACATACGAGGATCCATATACTTTGGAATTCTTGGAATTTTATGATTGTGTCATCAATGGAAAGACTCCAAAGACAAGTGTCAGCGATGCGAAGAAAGACTTGGATCTTTTCAAAATGATTATGCAATCTGGAAAGATCTCATGATGGAATATGTAGATTACTAAAATACGATGTTTTCAACAAGTCACAGTGGAGCAGGCTGTTATTTTTGGCTCCCAAGTTCTCGGTGCCCATGTGGTTTTACCAACCGTCATAAAAGCGTAGAATTCTTCCTTAGTCTTGAGTAAGGCTGCTCACTAAAACAACCATTTTTCGAAATTTTCTTGTGCACTAACACAGCTCTCATGTCCATCTCTCGATGCCGCTGTAGGCTTCGAATTTCGAGTTCAGGTGAACCTAAATGTTTTTTTTTCACATCTGTAATACAAAATACCATCTCAATTCGATAAACTGAGCCTTTGCTTCAATTTCTATAAAGTTTAGTTCTCTCACGAAGAAACAGCAAAAATAAGTGACAAAAGTATTCACTTTGCTAATTCTTCCAATCATATAGTTTTGCTTGACCAAATAGCTTTACCTCATCATTAAAGTAAAAATTGAGCCTAATAGGTCTGTTTGAATTAAGATGGTAATGTGATCTACAATTTACTATATGCGTAGTTCCCCTACAGGTGCTTCCCGTTTCAGCACCTTTTGCTTGTCAACGTTTTTCTCTAAAACGCTACTTCAAAGGTGTGTAATTTACTTTAGGCTTTTTCATCATCGAATAAATTTCGCTATTCGATCTTTAAGGTTTTGGTAAAGGTAACAGAAGAATGGGTTGAACTCGAATTGGATTGGCTATGATCTATCACTACCTAGGTAAGCTACACACTCCTGCTTGGGCTAGTGGGACTGATCTATTCTAATTTATATGACCGATTCATCCTAGTACCACAACTGTAACTATTTCATCTGGGATCGAAGAAGTTCCTGCGGCTGTGTAGAATCTTTTATGGAAATCCTTGAACTATTTAGGTGGTTGCGAAAGGTTAATGGATATGGTATGGTGCTTGCTTGTTGTAGACTGGGTAATTATGACTTGCAAGCGAATTCATCACATATGAATTTTGTAAGAAATATAGTAGTTATGTATCTAAATGATATGCGATTGAAAGTCCTAAAGTTTCTAGGACGATAATCATTATTCCTCTTGGCAAAAATAAAACGCCACTCTGTTTCAATCGGTCGAGAATAAGTGTTTTACGGTATGCATTTTCAGTTGCTTGCAACTTACTATGAAGATTCTTTATATTCCTCAAGTTCTGTTTTAAGTCACCACGTGGTCGCCTATCAATATGAGAGCAAGCATGGTCCAGATGCATGAATCCATCCCGCTATTCGGAGGAGAAAAAACAGGCTGTAACTTATCATTATAGATTTTCTTTCGAGAGATCAATATTTGCGTCAACTATTGTACGTACAAAACGTATTGATCGAAAGTATTTCAACCTACAGTATGAAAAGCTGGAATTCTTCAATTTTATTCGACTGAACTTTTGTATGTGTGATTGATTTATTATGCAATTTAGAAGATGATATTGTGTAAGTACTAATTCCGGGTTCTTTTTTCTCTTGCAGAGGGGACTCTTGGGTTGTCTATGAGGCTAGATTATCAACGAACGAAATGGGTTCCTGTCCTATAGCTCCCCGTATTGATATGGGGATTGTGGAAAGATTGAATTTACCCCGTGAATTATGATTGTCTACTAGGTATGACGATCCCGCACGTTAAGTTTGGCAGTATTCTCTCGTTCTATAAGTAGAGTTTTCGAATAGTAGGCTAAGAATAGCACCCCCCCGCCCTCTTTCCTAGTCTATAACATCAACTTTCTCGTGGGTTGAAGGTATACTTGAGGTGATGTGGTTCAAGGCTCAAGGCTCAAGATTGTATCATAATCGATATCATTCGCCCAAGTAGTCGTATGTAGCTTAATAGTAGCTCCAATCAAATATCAACTTTATCCATCTTCTATGTATGGAAGGGGTTTAGAGTGGTAGAGTGAGAATGGGGGTGGGAGTGCTAGTTTTAGTCTACGATTATCTGTACTTCAGAATGTGCATGGTTTGAACCTCTGGATTGAGTTGAAGTAGCAATGGATGGTAAATACCTAGTAGAATGAAGTTTACATATCCCATATTGACATCATGATTAAGCGTTATCTTCTACCCAACGGAAAAGAAGGTTCACTACACTGACTTTCTCCCAGCACCACCTTGTCTGAGCAATTTCTCACTAAAATTTAAATAAGAACATGTTTGTTGAAAATAGAAAACTGAAGACTGAAGTCGGGGTCGTTGGGAATATGAAAAGGGGTCATCTCCCCTATTTTGTATTAATGTCGATATCTTACCCTGGCTTATCAAAGGCAAGACAACTTGCTTCTAATGTTTTCCGTAAGTCAAAATTCTTGGTTATAATCTCTAGTACTGGCATGTGCCTCTTCAATATCATTACTTGATTGTCTACGTGTGATGTGTATATACTTTTTAAGTCATCGTTTATCTTGAGTAGTCGTTACGTTTGTACATCAACATGAATCTGCGCGTCCGATGGCTTTGCTAATGACGAAAGACGAATGAGAGAACAAGAACGAATGAGTATTTGCAAAATTCACGAGTACAGTTAATTCTCTTGAGAACAATTTTTCCAATAATACTGGGCATGTTATTCATAGCACGACATCTATACTCGACCAATCATCACGAGAAACCGGGGCCGAGACGACCCCCTTAGTATTTTTATATCATAGGTATATATATAAAACGCCCAAATCCTCTACTCCCAAATCCTCTACTTCCAAACTCTCTACTTCCAAACCCTCCCCCAACACCTCCCAGATCCAGTGTTTGCGTTAGTATACGGTAGTAAAACGGTGGCGCGTATTGAGGGCTTAGTACAGTAGTTCGTATGTATTAAAGGAATACTATACCACTTTTGTATATATTGTTTAATATCATATTTATAGAGATATACAGGGAATACTGGAATCTCAACTGGAATACTTTTAAACTTTAATTAGAATGTTTCGAAACTTTAATTAAAATGCTTCAATTTTGTTAATTAAAGAGTTTTAAACCTTTAATTGAAATGCTTTAAACTTAATTGAACCAATTGGAATGCTTATTCTGTATTTCCTGTATATTTTAGTAATATTTAGTATTATATCAATATCCAATACTTTTATTAGTATAAGATTTAAGACTACATATGTATATATTTTATAAAAAATAGATACGTATTACTATACGAGTCTATATACGGAATACGGGAAATACTAACGCAAACACTGCCCAGATCCTCACCATCTCTATAGCCATCGAAACAGGCCTCTTTTGTAACTACAACGAAGGCTATCATATCGAATGCTCTACAGTAAACTTATCAAACAAATCTCATAATAACGCGCGTATAACCATCTACCCCGTCTACCTCTGCATCTTCGGAATTAAACGAGTAGAATTATCGTTTATTTTTAAATTAATGCTCTTTTGAATAATCTCCACGGTTTCTCTTCTGTTAATCATCATCTTTCTTTCAATGCCTTCTCATTGTTTCACGGTGGGATATTAGCGTTTTGTAACTTTGGTGTATGGATCTTTTGCTGGGGATTATTGCGATCATTGCTTGTAGAGTGTTTGGTGATGTGATGTTGATTGTTTTTTTGCGGTGTTGGGGGTTTATGTTTATTATTCTTTTGCTTTTTTCTTTCTTTTGGAGGAGATGTAACGCATGGGTTAATGGGAATCTATACAAATGATACAATGGTACCATTCACAATTCCCAAATGTCAAGAAATGACTCTAGACTCTAGACTCTAGTAGCTATTGTCAGTTTTGACATTCTGGCCATCATTGCAATCAGCCCAATAATACCTGTACATCCAACTTCCTCTCGCAGAATTTCTATTCCATTAATGTTTAATTGATTACTTATTCACTACATATCCACAGGACATATATAAAAACACACAAACAAACAAACAAACATACATAACCCCAAACAACAACCCAACCCTCATCCATCAAACATCTCATCGAGCCGCCATGGCGCAGTTGGTCGACCGCTGCGTTATAACCACTTTCGAGTGGGTGGGGTGTTTGACTCGCGACAGTGGTGCCCTCATATCGCAGAGCGCAGCTGGAAATAAAATCCCATTACGAAGGGGTTTTCCCTCTAGACGGTTTTTTGTTGTTTTGAGGGGTAAAAAGTGGAATCTTTTTTTTTTTTTTT
>NGKG01000002.1:2522642-2551469 GCA_002162505.1 Myriosclerotinia scirpicola
GGGGGAGGTTGTGGGGTGCAGATAGGAAAGTCTTACCGAAGTTAAAGAAGAATTGAGCCACGACATAGAGACCGAGTAAACCATGGCCTGAAAGTTTATGATAGCCGAAACCCATACCGATAAAAACAATGGTGAGGATAATGAAACCGGCAAGTTGGATGGGTTTTCGACCAATGGTATCGACGGTTGCAACGGTAACCCAATAACCAGGGATAGCGCCAGCACACACAATGATGAGATTTCCAATGGCCGTGTTGAGTAGGGTCTTGTAGACAGTTGGTCCCGTCGAGTAGCCGATGGCGGTCAAGATGACGGGATTATTCAAAGACAGACCATACCAAGCCACATCGAGCAAGAACCAGGAGCCGGCTGTGCCGAAGAGAATCTTTCCATTCTTCCATTTCGAATAATAGGCGATGAAATCGCTCCAGCTAGCTTTGGGAATTTTCATCTGTTGTATACCGGCTTGGAGACCTTGCACACGGGCAATTTCATCAGGGTGTCCTTCAGCTTTTCCAGCAATATATGCCTCCACATCAAGTTGTGCCTGTTCAACATCGCGGGCTACGTCAAATGTATACCGTGGGGTTTCGGGAATCGTGAGACGGTAGTAGAGTGCAACACAAGCTACCGAGTATTAGTGGAAATTCGACGCGCACGTATTTTCGCTAAAGATTTAGGAGCATCTACATACCTGGAACGGCGCCAAACCCAATCAGTACTCTCCACATCTTATCGACGGCCAACCCACAGACACCTTGGCATACTGAGGCGGATTTGGCTGTGAGGAGGGATTCTTTGAATCCCGCGACAACGATGAGCATGACGAGGCCGGCGACAAATTGCCCGATACCTTGCATGGCAAAGACTGCTCCCATCATTGCACCACGCCATTTGGTTGTTGCAAATCTACATATTGTTAAAACGACGCTCAATGTTCGCACCAGAATGATAGACTGTTCAGTTCTGTCTACAATGATGAAATGGTGGGATTGGCCACTTTCTCGCGGATAGAGAAAACGTGGTTCACAACTCCAAGACTCCGTACCTAACAGCCGATAGAATGCATACTTACTCTGATGTGATGATGGATGAGAGTGGATAGTCACCACCAATCCCTATTGAATGGATCAGCTCGGTCATTTACAGTTGAATCGAAAGTCTTGAACTTACCAATGCCCATGATAACACGCCAAAAGATTATTACACCAACGATATCCACAGCTGGAGAACTCGAAGTTAGGGATTGTGCCAATGTTGCAAAGATGATGATGATCAATTCCAGTCCATACTGTGATAACGCATAAGCTTTGTGGCTTGAACTATTGTAGAACCTCATACCATCTTTTTACGTCCCACAATATCAGCCAGAATACCAAACCCAAATTGACCAACAACAGTGCCAGCACTGGTTGAGACTTTGATTGCAGTATCTGAAGTGGTTGGCATAACTCCTTTGTTATGTGGGAAATAAACTATTCCAAGCATAGTGGTGAGGAGACCAACGGCAAAAATGTCATAAGAATCGGTAAAGAAACCAATACCTGCAACAACACAGGCGCGAACATGATACCATCCAAATGGAGCGCGATCAATCTCGGCGAGAGCGAGTCGTCGTCGCTCATTGGGATCTTGAATGTGGGCGAAATCATTATTGAAATTATGCCATACGGCATTTCCACCCGAAGTTGTGTGAAGTACAGCGGGGGCTGATGGTTGAGGTGCAGCCTCTCTTGAATGCTCAGTGTTCGCCATTTGTTGCTGACTCTAAAGCACCAGAGAAATCTGATCTTTATGCTTGTCTTATAGTACTTTCAACTTTGAGGTGTAGAGGTGCATTGTGGAATGCCCACGAGGGCAGTCAGCTTTATCAAGCAGTGATTTAATGCGCCAGCCAAGCTATTGGGTAACATCAAAATGGTGACTTAATTATTTCTGACAGTCTAAATCTGGACATTAATCACTGGATATGGCAGGTCACCGTATTTGCGTGGCGTGGTAAGTGTTGTGATACCAAACATGTTGATATATCAACGAATTATGGATTGTGATATAGGAACCGGACTTGTAAGAAACGGCGAGACTATTGAATGTGGAAGAACGGGAAAATAGCGAATCAGAAGTCGTGAATCGAGCACGTTTCTACTTCAGAGGTCGATACAAGGATGATTGTCCCCCTCAAATCAAGCCCTGTAACTCGTGTTACAGGGGCTATTTATCAAAAACCCCAGGTGGGCGGGTGATTGTATTGACTCGCTTAAATACCTGGTAGTGTTACCAGCAACGACATCGTACCAGTTTCGAGTCTTTAGGGTTAATTGATTATTTTTGGTTGATTGCTGTGTAAGTTATGCTGAGTTGTGGCTGTACTACCGTTTATAGAAGCGCCATATTGTGAGGTTGTGAGGCGAGTCTACTCGGTCTCGATGTACCACCATATCACAGTACTTGAGATACATAATTACCCCGTATTGGCTGCAAGGCATCCGCGCCACTTTTCTGCAGACGACTGTATGGATGAGACAGCCTTGCATTTGAATCGGAATTCTTGAAGCGATGGCATAGTCCCATAGAAGGATTTTCGAAGTCTAGAAGTTGATGAAACGAAAGGTTGATATGAAGCACGTTTTTCGAACAGAGCGTTGGACAGGACGAGCTTTGAAAATAATGCCCATGCTGCGGCTACGAACACTCTTGAATATAACAGTGCTTAGGCTCCGTGCCACAATCACACCCAATTTCAAGCTGAAATTGGGCTTCCCGCGGTTGGGACCAATATACTCCATGACCTGATTTTCCACACATTCTGAATGTTACAAGACAATCTTCAGCTTATGGTCCGATTCAGCCTTTGACTCTCATTGAATCATTGGGTCTTGGATTTATTACCGAAAGAATCGTGGCTCGATGGCAATCCCATCCATAGCGGGGCGTGCAACGGCAATTTACATGCGGGGTTCTCAATCCTTAGGCATGTATATCAAGCTGCGACAGCAGGTTTCGTGATTCTTGAGATGCTTCTGTTTCTTCTCCGTTGGAGATCCACTGCCAGGCTAACAAAGACCAATTCAATTCCTTACGCCAGAATAGACCGTGGCCAAGCTCACTGTCTGCACAGAGACCACCAGTTTTCGGCATACGATTTTTAAATACCACGCGTCCAAAACGAGAATGCACAATAGCCATGGAGCACATAACACACGGTTCATGTGTCATATAGAGCTCCAGTTCGTGGCAAAGATATCCGTCGACCCATTCAGCTGATTTGTGGTGTTCTGCCTCCAAGGTATTCAGTGGTTGGTCCCGAAATATCGTCTTTTTACCTACAGCCCTATCTTCTGATACTGTACCAGCTTTCAGTTCTTCTTGAAGTTTTATTCCATCTGATATCATTGCAATAGCTCGAAGTGCTGCATGTGCTGTAACATTTCCAGACCCAACTCGTGGCCAATTCATCCATCGCGCGTCTCCAGCGACCGCAAGCGTACGGGCAACTCCATTCTTTCGTACGACAACTACAGCGCCAATTTTCTCCCCAATACCCGCTGAGTTGGAGGAATGAGCTACTCCTGCGGCCAAGTCCATCCACTTCCCAACTTCTTCCTGTAATTGTTCTTCGGCCCTGGACACAATGGCTGGGTGGGGACCAAATGGATTGCTTTTCTTATATACAATTGGCCAGTATTGAGACGACCAAGACTTCGCTTGCTCTTGTGAAGTTGGCGCTAACAAAGGTACCTTGATGGAGCAAATGGTTGTTGGATCCAAGATTGGAGAAATAACATTTTGCAATTCCTCCGAGCTGATGAGATTTGTAGCCCCCACAAGTAGAAAAAGCTCAGGAGGTTCAACATCGGCTTGGTCATTACCGCCCAGCAAAGAAGTGCGAACATGATCTGGAACATCGGATTGTTTTGCAAACCTCCTGATGTGCTGTAAATCATAGCCACCATCTTCAGGGAAAAGTTTTCGTGTCAAACTGGGGAAGCATGAGCAAATGTGTAATTCAACTGAATGAGACTTAAGACTTACTTAAGAACACTACTAGCCTTTTTCGCTGGAACGCTTGTGATATAAACACTCAGTAATGAGTCTCGAGCTGTTGTTTCTAGTGTAGTTTTCAGAGGAATGAGACTGCCTGATGTGCTAGTTGAAGCCTCGGCCTGGTTGTTAGTAAATTGTTTGTTCATCATTTCAGTTAAAGACAACTCTACACTCGTCTTGTCTGAATCACGAATTATAGTCCAAGATGTGTACTACTAGGTAAGTGGGTAGGGTTTGTGCAAAAAAGGTGCCGCTAATGACTCAGCAAGAAACTCACTGGCCTAAATTAACACGTGACAGATATTACCTAGGTATTCTCATTAGCAACTTGCTTTTAAGTCTGAGAAGGTCCAGGAAGAGAGGAGAATTTAGGGTGATTACCTTTAGCAGGAATTGGAATTTCATATACGAGAGATAATTTCACAGGAAAGCATAGTGTTTATTTTATAAATTTTCATCTCTGATTGCTTTTCTAGTTACAAGTCTTGCTGCATCGCAGTTAGACCCCATGACCTATCCAGTAGAAAAGAAATAATAATGTCAGAATATCTTTAGCAGCTGCAGATGAACCATTTACCCATCATAAATTCAATGAAGCACATATGTGCATAAATGGAAGCAGACGATGTATAACATACGCCAAGCTAGCTAAAGAAAATGCAGCCTCGAAGGTTACAAGAAGAGGTTTTCTTCCCATCGGACAAACGATGAAGAGAAGAGAGTGCAGAAGAAAGGTGTAGACACAAGATGTCTGCTCATGACTATCAAGTGAAAAAACCATTTGACACGCCAAAGAGTAAAGAGAACCAGTAAAACACCGCAAGAAAATTAAAGAACAAGGAAAATCGAGTCTATTGCCGTGGCCAATGCAGGTACAAATCGAGCTGCGCAGTCGCTCGTATTGTACCCTGCGCTAGAGATAGAAGGTGTGATATTGAATCGTGCTAAGATCTTTTTTGATCGAGCTGCTATGGTACAAAAAGGCTGAAGACTCGCGGGAAAATCCGTTTCCATAATGCATGGTATCGCCAATTGAAATCGAAAAGAAAAAGGCTTGCACGGATGCAATACCTCTAAATGATGCTAATGTAACAACTAAGGGCCGTGAAAATCGTATGTGAATACAACCATAGAAGACGCACTGCCCAAATAGCTTGTATTCAAGTTGAGAAATCCTATGAGAAAGATCCATTTATGAATAAATGCTAAATGAACGGTAACATCAACTGTTTCGAAAATGAATATCGTTCCTCGTACCGTTACAAGCGTTGAAATCGTATCGTCATGCCGAAATATCAACCAAATTTGATGTTGATAGTTCAGGTTTAGAACCAGTCACCACCCGCTTGAGGCTGCGCACCAGCTCTGCCATAAGTATATGGATGAGCAGCAGCAGGAGAAGCAAGGCGATCGTTTGGTGGATAGCCGGCTCCTTGCTGAGTTGGAGATCGGATTGCGGGAAGAGGTAAACCATTGGTAATGGGTGCAGGACCGACGCCATTTGGAAATCCTCCAGGGGAGCTAGCAAAAGCACTGGCTGATGCATTGGACATGCCACGTTGGTGACGATTAGCAAGTTGGCCAGTTTCGTTGTCATTTGGAGTGGTGGGACCAGTCGAGGAATTTCCGCGGTTCTCGTTACCTTGAATCTTAGCTTGGATTCGGCGACCATAAGGTGTGGTGCGGATAGCTGGGAGGTGTGGTCGGATAGCCTCGATGAGACGCGTCTTCATGTTCGGATTGGCATAGTCCAACGCAGTCTGAATGACATAATTTGCGAATGAGTCCCGCAATAGACTGTCAAGCTGATTAGGTTGGAGCATCTCTTCAATCAACATGTCTTTGGAAGGTTCTTGAGCACATCGAAGACACTTCTCAATGACGTTTGAACTAAACTTCTGCTTCGATAGTTGACCAACTCGTCCTGCGAACATAGCAACCAAAGGCTCGGTGAAAATTGGCTCGTTGAGATCGAGAATGTATTGAACCACATAGTTGCCAAAGGGATCCTGAACCAACACATACGCATTGTTCGAAATCTGTCGGATCAACCAAGCCTTTTGATCGCCAGAAGCATGATCAATACATCGTTGGAGGACACAACAACCATGTCTGTGAGTTCCGACGTCGACGCAGTGTTGTCCAACGGCATCAAAAATAAACTGAGCATCTGCTGGTGAGAGTTTATTAAGACATTTCTGGATGACGTGGTTACCATTCAAGTCCTGGATGAGCTCGACGACACGGTATCGCAAAGCGTCAATTATGGTCTGAACCTGACCTGGTGTGGAGATGAACTCGATCATCTTTTGAAGGGCGCGTGTTCCGTGTTGATTTAAAGCGATGCGGACCAGGTCGTGTGAGGCATTTTCGATCAAGACAGTGCGCTCTTCATCATTGCAGTATTCAAGCAACTTTTGACAAAGGTAGTTGCCAAAAGGGTCGGTCATGAGCTCAATGACATGTTGATTTGTCTCGAGCCAGATCATGTGAACTTGTTCGGGATTGCGGTCTTCCAACTTCTTTTGCAAGTAGCGGCAACCATGTTGATCCTTACAAAGTGCGTAGATCTCGCCACCAAGCTGCTCCAGAGCCACGTTCGCAAAACGATTCATTGCTGCAAAATTTGTTAGCTTGCAGTTGAGTTTAGAGTATTTAGAAGACTTACCCTCTCCATCATTTTGACGACGTTGTTGAATGACACGTGCCTGACTATCTCTCTGTCCACCATTATGTTGATACATGGAATTGCCATAGTTATTGTAAGAATTTGGAGGAGGATACATTGGTTGGCCAAGTTGCATGTTCTGCATTCCCAAGCTCATCATATGCATGCCATAATTATTGTAGTAGGGAGGAACTGGTGCTGGAGAGAAGTTCTGTTGGCCGGTAGGAGAAGATACAGATGGCGACATTTGAGCCTGCGACACGCCTTGCGGAATGCCTTGCGGAATGCCTTGTGTCAAAGACGGACCGAATGGTGCAGCACTAGCCTGCAAAGCAGACTGGATTGACTGATAACCACCATTCTGCGCCTCGCGCAAAGTACCATTATCTCCAGAAGCCATCTCACGACTAAGTCTGTTCATAGCGTTTGGTGGAATGCGACCCAAGCTAGCATTATGATTGTGCAAGTGTTGTTGAGCGTGCGAGTTGGGAGTACCGTTATTGCTTTGCATGCCGTTCGTGGCTGTTCGAACCGTCGGAATGTCGTTAGTAGAATATGACGATTGAAGCTTAGGTGGAGTGGCTTGAGCGTGCTTTGGTGGGGAGGCAACTTGGGCAGTGCTATCCTGTGGACCTTCAAAGAACTTCAAATCCAGTGAATGACGATAGGATGGGCGGACACTGATTGGAGACTCGGCAGAGCTAGATTGACTAACAGATGTTGCAACTTGTTGGGTAGATTGAAGATTATTCATTGGAAGGCTTTGTTGATTTGGTCGATGGCGGGCAAACGAATTCCAACCATTCGCATTGAGTTCTGGTGCGGGAGATTGAGATGTGGCCAGGTCAAGTGCTGCAGAAGAAGCGGAAAGCTGCATAGAGCGGTCAGCACAAGCGAAGTGAATTTTTTTTTAAATTGCTTGCTTACCAAACCAGGGAACTCGTCGCGACGAACAAGAATCGGGAATTTGTCATCAGTAGCGTTCATGTTCAAATACTTATCAACGTTTGCGGGTGCAGCATTTTCATCTTCGCCGAAGAGAAAACGAGCGGTGTTGGTTTGGTCAAGAGACAGCATCTCGTGCAGACCGTTGCGAGATTTAGTAACAGGCGTAGAATATCTATTGAGACTTGGGGGGTATTAGCAATAGTAGACTTGATTTGAGGACCGTAAATCGAAGACCTTAGACCGAAGACCTTAGACCGAAGACGAAAAGGCAAAGATTGAGAGCTGAACGGAAGAAGGTATGAGGAAAGAGGGAAATTGAAAGTATGTTGAGGATACTGGGGATATTATAAATAATATTGGTTTGAGGTTCTTATTAAGTGGAAGTCTTGTCCAGCAAGCAAGAAGGGAGGTGTTAAGGATCAGGAATTGAAAGGTTGAAAGGTTGAAAGGTTGAAGATCGAAAGTTGAAGGAATATTTGAGGAAGAAAGAAGGTTAGAAGGACAACGGCACTAGCGATTGAGGGTATTGTTGAGGTAAAGACAATAGCAATTATAGGCAGTCAGATCAATCGAACCATTCTTATCCCAACCAAAAGAGTGAATGATGTATCGACAGAATCAAAGGTGGTAATTTGAAAGGTGTATTGAGGTCAATGCGGTATGAAGCGAGATAATTTGGATATGGATACCCACAACCTCTTCTGGTTTAAGTAACTTCCACGTTTGCCTTGTAAAGTTGCAATATGTTATACCCAGAAGAAAAAGATTTTAGAGGCAATCCTTCAACAACTTTCCCAAGACGACAATTCAATTCCCCTATGAAAGTCTTTGAGCAGCTTAAAACTGAAAGTGCAAGTGCCCCTACTTTGAGCAGTAGCCAGGCGCATATCAGGAAAATATGTTATGCGGAGGCGGAAGCTAGCCACTGGCATACCTAGAGATGAAGAAGCAAGCCACAGGTCCATTGACCAGGTGCTTGTTTGTTAATTGAACGTGGGCTGGTGTATGAACTCTTTATATTTTGTCTTGTGGGGATAACATTATGTCAACTGCAGACTTCTGACAAAGATGTTTGATGATAATGTGCAGAAACAAATGTGCATATTGGAGTACAAGGAAATTTTGTACGTACGCATTGGTAGAACGATGGCTGGTTGGGTCTTGTCTTACAGCTTCTTCCTTTTCATCTTCATCTGAGTTGCGACGTGAGCCTGGTACAGACTTGGAAGGTAGCTTATCATCAACCACGAGTCTGGATTGCATGATGCCGGATTGTGGTGATGTGAGCTGGGAGCCAGATCTTCCCGGGCGATTGTAGAGACCTGGAGGAGAGGTAATGCTAGATGTTGAATATCTATTGGGACGAGAAAATGCGGAAGGAAAACCGGATGAAGTTTCCCTATATTCTGGTGGTGTCGTTGGTTCTGATTGATTACCGGCGTTGTTGTTATTGTTACTAGATCTACCAAGGTCTTCTTGCATTTGCTGTAACTCTTGTTCTTCTCTTCGTTGTTGTAGGTCCAACAATTGCATCTCTGCCTCGAAGCGCCTTTTCTGTTCACGGAGTCGCTCGTATTCGAGTTTCTTTTTTTCTAACTGATAGGAGTGTCAGCTTTTGATGGGGGGTTGAACTATCGGGAAATATGAATAAACGAATTGCAGAAAATATGCAATTTTGCTTTTTGCGTGCAGGATTCAGGAAATGGGAGGTTGGAAGTAGAATGGCGTGGTAATTGCAGAACAATCACTTACCAGTTGTACTTTATGGTATGTCTGTTATAAAAATATCAGTAAATGCCACCGTATGAAAATGTATTCTACAACAGTTTGAAAAATGCAGCAAAGGGGCCGTTGCAGCATAATAGTACAGCTGTGGTTGAAGTATGCAATTTCAATTGGCTTACCGAGGGTCCATATTCTTGAGATTCTTGCGTGCCGCGCTGGCTGGTGATAGAAGCAATTGTCGGCACTCTCCCTGAATCAGTAGTAAATCTTCTCGTCAATCCTCCACGATTCTCTTGCTGTTGTAGTGATTGTGACATTCGGTTGCTATTTCGCGGAGGAGAAACTAAACCGAGCATAGATGCATCATTCCTCTGTGACTGCTGGCTACGAAATCGCAGCTCGTCCATTCGATCACTAGTGCTATTGGAATATGCCATAATGACTATCTATATGACTGTGACAGGTCAGAGTTGGAACTTGGAAATGCGCAATTGAAGGCTGGCTGGCGTGAGGCTTTGACGTGGGGTGCGATGCGCGATTAGAGTGAAGGATAAATCACCAACACACTTCACAATTCGACTCACCTACAGAATATGAAAACAATCCAAAAGATCCTCCTCGTCCTGGACATCCAGGCGCGGGAACATAAATGTTGTGTCAAAATGAGTGTATACAGAAGTTGGGGAGGTCGATGGCGCTAAACGAGGTAGACGCTACCACGCTAAGATGTGTGGACGTGCCCAAAGGATTGATGCTTACAAGTTTTTATGGGTATATCGGAGGTAAGGTGGTATCTCAAGGTTTATTACGATATGATAGATATCAAATACATACTAGGTATTAACAAATCAATTGTAGAGTACAGAGAAGAAGTCATAGCAGATTGATATGCCGGTGACCGGTAATAGGTAGAAAGCTACTAGGTATTAGCAAAGTGTCAAACTCACTCACTTCTATCCAGAAACAACGACAGCACCCAACCGAGTATGGTCGAGTTAACTCGAGAGCAGCATAATATTGTAGGCTAAATCGGATTCGGATTACATCCAACTGGTTTGCTCTGCTTCTAACTGCATATATTTAATTTAGATAAAAAGAAAAGGCTTATATATTTCATCGAGTACAACCAGTATTTTCCCCTTTTTTGATTTCCTTCTTACCACCTCTCTCACATTAGTAACTGCTAAATGGACCCTGATTCGAGGGGTAATAAATAGCTTCTTGGTTTGACCAATCAACCAGGGGTTCCAAACTTCCAGTAACGTGCAGCAACTTCCGTAAAGTTTTACAGGATCAAAGCAACTTTTTGCCCAACCTTCTCGATGACATTTCCCAACGGTAACGGTGAGCTTGAAAATATTGATGAGGCGTGAACGAGAATGTGACATATCGCATTCTTGTGCAATCAGCAAAATGAGGAAATCCCTAGATAATCACGGGGCGCCAATAGATCCCTCCTTAATCTTAGATACCACATCGAGGCGGGGCTGTCAATGAAACATTTACGCCTTCCCCCGGCTTACTTCTACTTATCGACCTATCAAAGTATCAAAGCAGCTTCAAGCCGCTTGATCTATGAGCTTCTCGAGCCTCTTCTCAATTTCGGACCGGAACCATAAACACATTGCATATATCCAAACTTATTCCATATTTTCATCAACGTCTACATGATCTCATCTAGATCGACTGTTAATCCATCATGTACAGAGTACTTCGTACTCGAGGTAATAATGACTGTACTTCAGCACCTAGGTAGGTATATGCATCTTGAGGATCCTTAGAACTACCAAGTCCACAATTCTTCGCAGGAACAATCACAATTATCCTCTTTCAGTTCTTTCCAATTCCACTACCTAATGTACCCATTCGATCCGAGGGATGATTCGCAAGCTACCAGTGGCAAAGTCTTGATATGTGGAGTACCAAACCTACCTAATGCGTCTCCAATCAATTTTGGTCACGATCTTCTGCATGTAACTTGAAATGCTCGAATCAAACAGAACCTCAACTGCAGCTTTAAGTGATGGAAAATGACGTTAGTCTCTCTCAGAAGCTTAAAAGGACAAGCAGGCTTTCTGAAAGAAATCCTTCCAAATCATGATTACTTTTGCCATAAGACTGGCGTGGTGAGTCAAATCTCCTCATCACAACACCGAATTGTAAGTGACTGAGAGTGGGGTTTTGTTCTGTGGCGTGTAAATCATAAGGGAGAGCAAAAACAAATCAGATCTGGCGGTGAAGCATACACTCCAAACTTAGAAATCTAGGAAAGGAATTACTTGTTATGCCGAGCAAGCGTCTCAGCAGATGTAGAACGTTGCATCCTAGAAGAAAGAGCCATAGAGCCATAAAGCTACTGTAGCTGTGCCTTGCAGATAGAGTAGTACAAGAAGGATAAACTCATAGTCATAGGTCCGTTGGATGATTGCTTATAGAAAGGAAAGGAAATGAAAACTATAGAACTAGGTAATTTCAACTTCAGTGAAAAAGAGTAGAGTTTGAGAATGTTATATCTGCCAAAGTACTGGTAGATATTGAAGTGCTAAATATGAATTCGAACTTGCCCGCACGCTTGTTATCGTGATAATGATTAGGTAGGTAGGTATTCCGGCTTATCGACTGAGAAGGCTGAGTAGTACATTGATAGCCTCGTAGCCTTGCATGGTTCATATCTTAGCGTTATCATATAATTGGCTCTTGCTCGCGGGGTATTCGGCGTAAAATAAACTTTGACCGGTGCGGTACGAAGTAATAATTTATTTTTTGAATCCACCGACTCAGAGCTTGTTGATACTACCTACCTAGGTACATCAATTCAAGATGCCTCCCAAGAAGAAAGCTACAGGGCCAGTAGAAGCTACAGCTCAAGCAAGCTCTTCTAAGAAAGTAAACAAATCCATTCGTATCCTTATGGCATACAACTTACTCCAAATCTAGGTTCAAGAATCTGTAGATGCGCCATCAGTGGAATCCGAGAATCCAAAACGCAAGAGGGCGACGAAAACAAAACAAGCCGCTGCCAACCCAGGACCTGTACCACAGAGGGAAGATGATGTATGCATACTTC
This sequence comes from Myriosclerotinia scirpicola, assembly GCA_002162505.1. Lineage (NCBI taxonomy): Eukaryota > Fungi > Ascomycota > Leotiomycetes > Helotiales > Sclerotiniaceae > Myriosclerotinia > Myriosclerotinia scirpicola. Next base: position 2,535,095 of record NGKG01000002.1, read on the forward strand.
TAATTAGATCGCGGAGCTTTCATTGACAAGTAACATAGGGTTTCGCCGCCTTACTTGAGCCATTCTACGATGGGAAAAGTTTGACGGATCCGATCAGTACCGCGAAGGTATAAAGCTTTGAAGAGAATTCTGGCACACTTTCTAATGCGCTTTAGGATAAATGGAACCTAGTCCCGGCTTTCTTGAAAGTCAAAGGTCTTGTCAAGCAGCATATTGACTCTTTCAACTATTTTGTCGAGCATGAAATCAAGGACATTGTCAAAGCAAACAAAAGAGTTACCAGCGATGTAGACAAATATTTTTGGTTGGAGTCAGTTAAAACATATTTTAGAAACCTGTGCACAATCCACTAACATTCGATTTGATAGATATACCGACATTCGCGTTGGCGAGCCCGAACGAATGGACTATGATGATCGCAAACCGCAAAATGAAATCACACCTAACGAATGCCGTCTTCGTGACATGACTTATGCTGCGCCAATTAGGGTCGATATTAAATATATGCGAGGGAGGACTATCGTAGCTAGGAAGAACATAGCGATTGGTAGGATGCCTATCATGTTGAAAAGCTCGAAATGTCGGTTGGCTGGAAAGAACGATCGCCAAATGGCTCATATGAACGAGTGTGCTTTGGATCCTGGCGGTTATTTCGTTGTCAACGGTACAGAGAAGGTCATTCTTGTTCAGGAACAACTTAGCAAGAACAGAGTCATTATTGAAGCAGATCCTAAGAAGGGGATCGTTTCTGCGTCCGTTACTAGGTCAGAGGAAATTTCCCGTTGCTCTTGTGATTTATGCTAACCTTCTACAGTTCTACACATGAGCGCAAATCAAAAAGTTATGTAATGCTCAAGAAAGAACGAATCTCCCTTCAACATAACATCCTTCAAGAAGCTTTGCCGATCGTGATTGTACTCAAGGCCATGGGAATACAATCAGATCATGAATTATTACTTCTAGTCGCTGGGTCAGATGAGAGATACCAAGACGAGTTTTCTGTAAATTTTGAAGAAGCTACCAAGCTTGGTGTCCATACTCAACATCAAGCTCTTGAATACATAGGATCTCGTGTTAAGATGGGTAGTAGAGCCAGGCAACCAGGAGCACCCCAGCGTCGCAACCACATCGGTGATGCTCTCGAAGCCCTCGCAAATATCATAATCACGCATGTTCCTGTCGTTGGACTAGACTTTCGTCCGAAGGCACTATATATATGTTTCATGGTTCGCCGAGTCCTCATGGCGATGGTCAATCCCAAGCTTGTTGATGATCGAGATTATGTTGGTAACAAACGCTTGGAACTTGCTGGGCAGCTTCTTTCTTTACTTTTTGAGGATTTATTTAAGAAGTTCAACACTGATCTGAAGTTGAATATTGATAAAGTTCTGAAAAAGCCCAACAGGGGCATGGAGTTTGACGCATACAATCACATGCAATCTCACGGCAACTACATCACCATTGGTATGAACCGTGCTATTTCGACCGGGAACTGGAGTTTGAAAAGATTCAAGATGGAACGGGCAGGTGTTACGCATGTCCTCAGTAGACTCAGTTACATCAGTGCTCTTGGAATGATGACTAGAATTAGCAGTCAGTTCGAGAAGACTAGGAAAGTTAGTGGACCGAGAGCTTTGCAGCCTTCGCAATTCGGCATGCTTTGCACATCCGATACTCCTGAGGGAGAAGCTTGTGGACTGGTCAAAAATTTGGCACTCATGACTCACATCACTACGTACGATGACGAAGAGCCTGTCAAGAAACTGACTTTCGTTCTTGGCGCAGAAGACATTGTTTCCATGAGCGGTAAGGAAATCTACGAGAAGGGAGCCTACGTTATCTTTGTTAATGGAACACCCCTCGCCCTTACCCGACAACCCAAAAAATTCCTCAACTCCTTTCGAAGATTTCGACGTATGGGCCGTATTTCGGAGTACATCAGTATCTTTATCAACCACCACAGCACTTCTGTTCATATTGCTACAGACGAAGGTCGGATTTGTAGACCTCTAATCATTGTCGAGAACAAAAAACCCAAGGTCACGAAGCGTCATCTGGAAGAGCTGCGCAAGGGAACGATGGATTTCGACGATTTTCTGTACAAGGGTCTCCTCGAATACGTTGACTGTAACGAGGAGAACGATTCTAATATTGCCATAAGAGAAAACTATATAAACGAAGCGACAACGCATCTTGAAATTGAACCTTTCACTGTCCTAGGAGCGGTTGCGGGACTTATTCCATACCCACATCACAATCAATCCCCCAGAAACACATATCAGTGTGCTATGGGTAAGCAAGCTATTGGAGCTATCGCATACAATCAATTCTCTCGTATTGATACTTTGCTTTATCTTATGGTCTATCCGCAACAGCCTATGGTCAAGACTCGTACGATAGAATTAATCAAATATGACAAGCTTCCTGCTGGTCAAAACGCGACAGTCGCTGTCATGTCGTTTTCAGGTTATGATATTGAGGATGCTCTTGTTCTCAATAAAGCATCCTGTGATCGTGGATTTGGACGTTGCCAGGTATTCCGTAAATATTCAACGCAATTAAAGAAGTACCCTAATCGCTCTCAAGATCGTCTTGCTGATAGGCAAATTGGCGAGAATGGTAAGCCTATTGCAAAACATAGGATATTGGGAGTTGATGGGCTTGCAATGGTTGGTGAGAGAATCAATGCTGGCGAGACTTATCTGAACAAGGAAGCTCCCTCGAATCCAAACTCATCTGGGATTGGCTCAGACTATGGCGCAAACGATATGAAACCTGCACCAATGGGTTACAAATTACACGATCATGCTTACATTGATAAGGTCATGCTCTCACAAACGGAGAATGAAAGCGCTGTCATCAAAGTTCAAACCCGGCAAACCAGACGACCTGAGTTGGGAGACAAATTCTCATCTCGCCACGGTCAAAAGGGTGTTGTGGGTATCATCGTCAATCAAGAAGATATGCCTTTTGCGGATTCTGGAGTTACTCCTGATATTATCATGAATCCTCACGGTTTCCCGTCTCGTATGACGGTCGGTAAAATGCTGGAGTTGCTCTCTGGAAAGGCCGGTGTTGTTAATGGCTCTCTTGAATACGGTACCTGTTTTGGGGGTAGCAATGTCGATGTTATGGGCAAGATTTTAATAGACAAAGGATTCAGTTACTCTGGTAAAGATTTCGTCACAAGTGGTATCACGGGAGAATCCTTACCAGCCTACGTTTTCTTCGGTCCAATCTACTATCAAAAACTCAAGCACATGGTTCAAGATAAGATGCATTCTCGATCTCGCGGTCCCCGGGCTATTCTCACACGTCAACCCACAGAAGGTAGATCCAGAGATGGTGGTCTACGTTTGGGAGAGATGGAGAGAGATTGTCTTATTGCTTATGGTGCCAGTCAATTGTTACTCGAAAGACTTATGCTCAGTAGTGATGCTCATGAGGTGGATATCTGCGAAACGTGTGGCTTGATGGGATATTCGGGATGGTGTCAAACATGCAAGAGTTCAAAGGGCGTTTCAACCATGACGATGCCATATGCGGCGAAATTATTGGTTCAGGAGATGCTTAGTATGAACGTTTTGGTGAGACTGAAGTTGGAGGATGAATTCCCTCATTCGGGACATGTTCGTGGATGAAGACGTGTATAGATTATTAGAGGGAGACGATTTGAATGATGGGGCTGGGGGGGGATAAAATTTGATGTACTGACTGGGGCGTGGGAAATTTCCAGCGATGAAATATAAATGCATAGCAATGGCGCATAGGCAGATGATTTGTAAAATACCATGGATTTTAGTCAAAGAATGTTGATGTAGATATTTGCACATACATGCATGCACTAAAGTATACATGCTCCTTTTCTTATTCGTTCATCTCATTCTTGAATGCCCAAACATCTAAATGATCTAATATAGAAATCTACTGATAACCAGCATCGCTAAATGATATTGAACCCATTAACGCCGAATTTCCTCTCTTCTCTTTTTTCTTTCCTCCCTCATAACATAGAACCTCTCTCGCAACCCAAGCATGCCAAATGTTCAAATTCATCTGCGATAACCATTGCTATTACTACCAGAATTACCACCACCATTACCATCCCCATCCCCATCCCCATAACCCTGCGCAGGCATCGCGGCCGGTGCTGGCGATCTATGATTTTGCTGTTGAGTAGCAGTAGGCGCTGGTCCTTTAGACCCCTGCTGTTGCTGTTGAGCAATATTTCCTCCGCGCTGAGAAGATTGATTACTGGTATGGTTATCGCTATGAGGTTTAGAAGTTGGATCTTTGGATGTATTTTGTAATCGTCCGGGATCGGTATGGGCTTTGGGGACTGGATCTTTGAGTGTATTTTGTAATCGCCCGGGATCAGTATGGGGTTTAGGGGCTGGATCTTTGGATATATTTTGCAATCGTCGATTTCCGTCACGATTCTGACGTGGACTAATAGAATGATTGCTATTATTACTATTATTACTAGTAGATTGTGATCGACCTCGGTAATCTATGTTAGAGGGTAGGGGTATGGATGATTTGTTGTGATCATGATCTTTATCTTTGTGTGGATGTGGATGTGGATGTGGATGTTTTATTTGTTTTATTTCGGAGGCGGGGATTTCTTTGATGGGTGTAGTGGTGACATATTCTCCTTTGGTGCAGAGGTCGAAGCACATGGTGGGATTTGGGGGGTTGGGGAGATTGAAGGGGTTGGGTGTTGATGGGATCTATATGTAGATGGTCAAGGGAAATAGTTGAGGGGGGATTTGAACAAATTTGTGGATGAAATATTCATTGATACTCAGAACTACTGCGGCTAATCTCTCTATATACACAAAGACGTGAAGGATCATGTTAGCTAACCTTAGCATCTCACCGCATCGTAAAAGAATCTTCGCCTCAATCCGGAGGCCGATGAACTAACCACATTCTACGGATCCAAACCATGCAACAGCTAGATTGATACAATCTTTCTTCCGCAGCCTGGCTTTCTTTTCATTTAATCTCACTTGTATGTACCGCGGACCTATTCATAAGATAAGCGCCCTAGGTACTAGGTAGGCTGGGGATGCGGTCTGTCGATCGTACGAATGTTTCGACTTTGAGATATAAGCATAAACGCAAACTTAAGCGCGGTCGCGATAAACCAGCCAGCGAGCCAACCGCGATGGAAACTGCGGTCTTGGATATTGAGTATGGGCTTAAGGAGATTGGTGAATCATGATTTACGATCTATCTCATATGGTGAACTTGTAAAAAGTGTTATGAAGTAACGAAGAACATGTTCTCTGAGAAAAAGAGAACCTAGATATTCGGTGTTTACTTTTGAGATAACCGCGCGGAAAATAGTGCCTATTGCGGCGGGTACAATATAGCCGCTAAAGTAACCTATCTGGCTACATAACTACCGGGCTGGGTCGGACCCTAAATCCTAATCCTTTGGGATGGAATATCCTTCTAACTTGGAAGGTATTTCACCCCATCGTTGTATCGATCTCTTGGATTCTACGTACAAGGCCGGGAGTCCAAGCTCATTATAGGGATGCAGGGTGAGAAGATAGGGAAGATAAAGACATAAGATGAGATAATATTATGCGCAGATTCCATAAGATTAAGAGATTGACTCGATGAAGTTGCCTTGATGCTAGTGTTGGTCCGGGGCAAAGGGAATTATCTCTGATAGCCATTATGAAAAATCGCCCTAGATGATTATCCCTTTTAAAAAGTTATGTGGAAACTCATCCAAAGATATAGTTCCAGAAAAGTAATGCAGAAAACCAACCCAACCAAAACGTTTGACCTAGGATAATGATATCCCAAAAATCTGTCTCAGAAATGGAGTGCAGAAATCACAAACCTCAAGTCCAGGAACCCAGAAATCAAATATTCGCCCGAAGACAACCTAAGACATGCAACAAAACTATTTTATGGCACCTCTAACCAATCAGATCAATCTATTCTCGGGAAACTTCCTAGGAAAGTTATTGAATATTATTTCTGGAAATCTTCTACCAATACCAATACCAACACCCAATGCCAACACCCAATGCCAACACCCGAGAACCTTAGAAATCCGACAGCAGCAAGCATGCAGAGATTGCTTGATTATGCAACAAAACAATATCTTTAGTACCTCCAACGAATCAGATGAAACAATTCTATACACCATTCTTAGGACTACTCAGTTCTATGGAAGTTATACAGCACAGCACAGCACAGCACAGCTCATTCACATGCACTCACTATCACATCCATCATTGATATTTGTCTTCGAGAATGCGATTTATAGCCAATCCGTAACGAATAGTCATGGAAAGGTACAAGTGCAGAAGGAATGTTTATATCCCGAGACAGTCTGCGTTTGATTTATGTTATAATGAGGTGTACGTTAATGACGCTGCCACTCAGTGTTGTACCAGTCTCTAACTCATTGAGGACCGCATTTATGAAGAAGTGTGCCTACTTACTAGTGAGAAGAGCCACTTGACACAAAATAGGTAAAACTTAAACTCTCTCCAATGAATACATAGACGGCACCCTCTAGATGCTTCGGAAATTATTTGTCTGATTTTGAGATGGATGCCCATTGAATGCCACCGCAAACTTTGACTGTGATGTCAAGGTATATAAGAAACCCAATTCTTGTGTTGCCTTATCATTCCCGCCCTCTCTAAATCCACCTTTCGCCTGGCCATTCAACCTCAATCTGATGGACACGGGGTAGGTATTATATTCCCGACCATTGATCATCTCTCATCCCTCAGCTACCAAATATCAAAAAAATTTCCAAGCTCTAACCGCCACACTCATCTGATAACCTCTCTTCCACCGCTTGCAGAACCCCCCTCGCTCTTCTTCCCCCCTGATCCAGCTAACCAAGCCGCCGCATCGAAATTTTGCAACGGATTTGCGGCATTGGCACCACCCCCAAGTGCACCACTCTTCTGACGCTCCTCAAATTCGGCTTTGAGCTCTGGGTCCACTGTAATTGAGATGGCGTTAGCATAGGAACAACGTACATGAATCGAACAAGTTGAATCAAAAGAGCTGCTGATCTAGCAGTCGAACACGTACTATTATCCATGAGATAAGGCATTCCAAACACAATAACCATACTGAATCCAGCAATCAAAATCATAGGATTCTTCAACAAACTCAATGGCGAAAAGCCCACGCGCTCAAGGTAATAGTTCTTCTCGGCCAACACCTTAACCTCCGCAGTATATTTATCATCTCCAAGTTTAGAAACAGGGATGCTTTCTCCCTTATTACTCCATTCGTTCGCGCGGAAAGTAGTGAAAGCTTCGATGGGAATGAGATTGGGCTCCGAGGAAACAGGATGAATATCAATTCGCAGAGGGATAAAAGCATGCGTCGAGGAGGAGACTGTGAGCAGATAGGAGCCGCTTGTTAGGTTGCGGAAGGAGAATGAGTTGGAGGGGGTGAGGGGCGCAGTGTGTGTGTGGGACAGGGTGCTGAGGGTTGCTTGGGTGGAGGGTGGGAGGGCGGACGGGTTTAGTTGGGGGGTGGTCGGGATGGTGAGAAGAAGATGTGTTGCGAGAGTTGAGGGGAGCAGGGAAAGGAGCGAAAGCGTGGAGATGGTTGGGAGACGCATTTTGACGTGCGTTGAGGAATTCGAAATTAATGGTGGTACTGAAAGCTATTTGAGAGTTGGTGATGTAAGGTTAAACGTTAGCTTGAGTCGGATAAAAGAAAGACCGATCCTGGTCTTATAAGGTCATCTACGCAGTACAGCAATACACCTGCACTTTGAACCATCATTACATCAATATTTAAAACTCTTTTTGATTGTAGCATATTTATATGTTGTACCTGTACTCTTGATATAGGTATATATCTTGTTAATCTTTTACGAAAAGCCTCGAGAATTGCATAATGCAGAAGTGATGTGATAGTCCTGGCTCAAGTTCAACACCCGTGGACCTATTAGCCAGCGCCTTACTAGGAAGTCCGAAGCTATCTCTAACCAGCATCTAGAGTTCCAATACTTTGATAAATTAGATGTTTTACTTAAGGTGTATTATCATCTAGAGGAGAATACGCAAAATATTATGTATTGTAGAGGAATATAGAGATTTATTTTTGTTCTCCTTTCAGTGAGATATGACCTTCAGCAACGACCTCCCTTGTTCTCGAACAATTTCAACACATCAAGACCCGCACTTCTGGTTTCTGCGCCGTGATAATCCCTTACTCTTGAATTTTGAGTCGCAATGAGTTTGTTGCCAGAGCTCCTGACCAATATCCAATGCCATCACCGAAAAGCTAGATAATTGCTGTATACGCATGTTCACGGGGCAAGAGTCAGTATGCAGTAGCGACTGGGGATTGTTTGGCATACCTTTCAACCTTCTCCCAAAATGATCTTACAATTCCGATCAGCAGACTAAAGTACCAATTGAGGTGTATGAAATAGCTTGACCAAATAGTCTCAAATACTCTTGCATCTAATATTCATCCCAGCGGAAACATAACTTGCACTTACAAGTGCACCGATATTTGAGACTTCACAGCTTCTTACAAAATTCGGGCAGTCCAGGTATCTGAGGCTCTTTCAGAGAGCTATAAGAAAAGATCTCATGAGTTAGGATTGATGTTCGGGGTAGCTTGTGATGTACTAGACGCTCGAATGTATCAACACCGTCATAGTATTTACCAAGACTGCGCACTTACCTGCAGCAACGGATCCTTTTTCTCAGGTTCCCATAGTTTCTCCCGGTATCGGATATTAAATTAGAAGTTTTCAGAATTGAGATTGAGAAGGTTTGTCGTTAATCCATTGTCTGTAATGCATCTATCAATTGTACGATGATGGAGCAATGAGTACTCGGTTTGATTGTAACTCTATTGTATCCTGGAGACGGAGGTTCTAATAATAGCAGTTGCCTTCATGTGATTGTCGTTTTTTGCACTCCAAATACTTCACAAAACCATTACCGTCGTGTTCGGGTCAGTTCGGCTACAAGACCGCATTTCGAGACGGTGATAATACAATAGATGATAACAATGATTTCTGAAATGGCAGATTATAGCCTACCGTATAGCCGCATTGTCTCATCTTAGGATGCACCCCTTTCCTACTCCAATGTATACAGGCGAATATCCATCCATTCCTTGTGCTGACTTTTGTCTTGAATATAAATACGAAAGCTGTGGTCTATGACTTTTAGGAAATGAGGGCTTTAAGTATCCATCTTTTGAATGACGCGTTGGATGTTAGTTAATAGAAAAAAGTACTGAATCATTGTGGATGTGAGCCAGGCTGTAGTGATTCACTTGACTCTGTTTTATCCCGTTGGTCGACTGATGGAGTAGTTGACTTTACTAGAAGAGGAGAATGACTGATATGATCATAATAGGGGTGAGGGGGGGAGATTCAAGCTTCGCGGACATGGCAGTGAATCGTCAAATCCGTGCTGTGAAGTTTCAGGCCACAAAAGGAGAGCTTTAGCCGTTTGAATCCAGCAGTTTGGCTCTCAAACTCCACAAGCCTTCCGGTAATGTTTCTTTCTGTGGTCATGATTTTGTGTCTGGCGAAGCACGCCGCACGGGGGTGGCCTTCAAAAAAGAACGAGTACAAGCAAGTACGATCGATGCCGCGAAGAAAAGATCTCGTCGTGTCTAAAGCCTTCAGCCTCTATACCATCTACCTCTAGGTTCTTGACATGTTGACGTAAATGTCTCTGTGACGAAGTTTTTCTTGCACGAGGGCCTGTTTAGTATCGCCGTCACCCACAAGTTTATTTTTGCAATAACTTTAAGGCCACACGTCGAGTCTCTGGCCTGTTTTCACCGTTCAAAATTGAATTTGCTGACAGTCGTCAATGATATTTGATGAAATATTCGACAAGGCGCATCAGACGAGAGTAGTAGGGAATATTTGTTGTCATTTTTGATCAAAGTCCTATGGAATGATGATAGTATTTTAGGATCGGTGATCTAGTCTCATTCTTTCAAGGTTTGTGCTGATGTTCAAATTATTCATCAGAATCGAGATGAAACGATGAAGATGGAAATTTGAGCTTGGAGTTAGACTGCCATAGTAAGTAAGGCGATTGTTGTGTCAACTTATTCTCTTATTACATTAATATAGCTGCGAAGTGTAGAATTTGAGTCGGGGCAAGAAATATGTTTAAGCCTTGTTGTGGTGAATCATGTGCAGAGTGATGAGCGACTGAGCATTCTCACTTCATGGAATTGTGACTAGGAGGTGCTTCTCACAATAGGAGATACAGCAAACTTTTAACTTTTTCCATTCACTGGAGGAATCTCAACACGCGCGTCTCGGTCTTCAGCTTGCTTTGCAGCACTGAATTCAGTGGATACCACGATGGAAGCTGTGGTGCTGATGTGCTCCAATCACTACAAGAGCCTTTTGAGGGATCGAAATTGGTAAGACGCAGTTTCAATAAACGAGCACCTGAAATGTGCTCAAAATCAACTACAGTTGCGGTGAATTTTTAGAATTTCTCGGGTGATAAAAATATTCGGCGCGTTGGTTGATGTTTGAATCGCCGCAAGTAGCATCCCAACAATTTTTGTTTTTGTTGAGAGGGAAATCTCTGCCGTCGTCGTAGAGTCCCAATATAACGACACCATTGAGGTTGTTGAATAAATGAGACGATAACAAGAGCCAAAAGCATTTCAAACGATCACTACAGTCTTCGCATACAGTCCAATACTTCGAGATAACGGAGAAGGGATATTGCAGTAACCTCCAAGACTTATTTAGACGTTTTAACTTCCTCAATCGACGCGAATTGCCGCGCTTATAAGGTGGTCCAGGTACAAGAAGCATCCAAGTCTCCTATTCACTACGAAAAAGATCTACCATGCCACTGCTTCGGTACTCTCACATCACTTTTGCGTACCCATGATATTTCTTGAGCAACCCCGGACTACCAGTGAATCTTATTGTAAAGATGGGATGTGAATACAACACTTGAGAGCCATCAAGTAACTGGTAACATAGGTATATGAGACTTAGTATGCAGAGGACCTTTGATACACTTGCACTCGCAGTTGTGAAGGCAGTAAATCTTTTAGACTCACCAAGAGACGGATTTAGAAAATTAGCCATGAACTATTGGGTTTGAATGAAAGAAGATGATCTGAGCTGTGCACACACACATCCCAGGTATGGTTTCTCACTCCAATGATCATCAATGAGGACCCCTAATTTTCGAGCGAATCAGATAAGCCTGGAAACCACTTTTGAAGGGACATAATTCGGGATAACGTCATCATGCTTCTGTTCCGCATCCCAATTACCTGGCTAAGAAGCAAAAAGTAAAAAATGAATAACCTTAACTATCTAGCAAATTGTAAAAAAAGAATATTGCTTTTAGCAATATCTTTAACTTTGAAATGAAAAAAAAAACTATCGAGTGCTTCTTCCACCCCGACCACCCCGACCACCCCGACGACCTCTAGTACTAGATTTTTTAGCAACAGGTGCAACTTCATCGTTTCCGGCTGTAACACTTTCTCCATTGTTAATTGCACCACGACTTCGAGTTTGTCTCTTTGACGGAGGATTGGCTAATGATGTACCAGATCTCTTCCTTCCTATAAATAGATCAATATCATTTCAAGAAAGGTTGAAATCTTCATTTACCCCTGGGGATGGGTTCATCATCATTTTCTTCAACTGTGGGTTCGTTGTTGGGAACTAAAATTGTTAGCAATTACATTTTTGTTTAGAAGAATCGTTTACCTTTTTGATTTTTCGAACCTTTAGTCGAGGGTTTCTTGACTGGAGGCGCTTCATCAATGCCATCAGCAGGATCAACTGTAACTGTTAGTGATTATCTTTTTATTTAAACAAATTATTTACCTTTCTCCGAACTCTTAGGTGTTTTTGTTGTGTTTTTAGGACCTAATTCAATGGTTAATATCAATCGAAGGTATGACTGCAGTCAGGTTAGACATCATCTTGACTGTTTCATAATACTTCTTGGTAATTTTGTCGTCCTCCAATGATTCCTTGAAAGCATCCAAAACATCCTTCTTCTCCTCGAGGGACATATCTATATTGGCTTGGTCTGCCAACATGGACTTTGAAACATCATCGGGATAAGAAAAATAGTTCATCAAATTGACCCAGAATATCACCCATGGTGATAGATTAAATTGTGAAGGAATTTTGGATTGTTAGAATTTCGAGGATTGATGCCTATAGGCAAATAGGAGGTTGTACAGATTACAGGAAATTCCAAGATGGCGCGAATACAACATCATTTCTATTATAGGGATGAAATCACCAATCAATTGATTGAAACTACCAAGAAGGAGAAGAGAGCTGCTAAGCAGAGACTCAAACGAAAACGCATTCAAGCAGGTAAGTGAAAATAATGCCTTTAGGCGATAAGAGCTTATTTTCATAGAAAAGAGATTGAATGTGCAAAGTCCTGGAGAAGATGCAATCGATGATGTATTGGGTAAGGTTTCAATTCAATTCGTTTACTGCCAATAAGCACCAGGGTTTTACGCTTCGGATTATGTTCTAATCCCTTGAAATCCAAGGACTAATCATTGGGTCATGCTTGTCATCCACAAGAAAAGTCGTGATTTCTTGGTATACGACAATGCCTTGACCTTCCAGAACGAAACCAAGTATATGGTTATGAACTTCATCAAAGCTCTACGCGAATTGGTGAAGAAAAGAAATTTCGATGAATCACGGCTTCAATGGGTCCATGTTGGTAGAAGTGATGGATGGAGTTGTGGGGTTTCTGTAACAGGAGTTGCAGCATATTTCCTTGAAAATGGAGAAAGGCCATCAATACAATTTTGCGCAACATTCGATCCTGAACATTACAAAGAAACTACAGTAATTCCAATATCAGATTGGCTTCGAGAAAAGATCGAACTGAGAGATGCTTTGAGTGGTTTGGATACTCTCAACGATGACGACGGCGATGACGACTTGTCTATACCCGGCAATAGGATTGATATCCACAAGACTGATTTCATGAGCACAGTTTTCAAAGCACCAAAAATTCCAAAAGATTTGTACAATGTACCACGAGTTAAAGAGCTTCGACGCTACGATTACTGGGAACATTACAAATATGATGCCGAATCAGAATTTGTACCGGGACCGAATCGCATCGAGCAACTTACGAATGACGACATTGAATTATATAAGGAGTTTGGTGGGAGTGAAAAAAAGCTGGCTCAATTACAATCATTGTTAGGTCCAGCTGCAAGGTTACAACTTGTTGCCAAATTTGATAAACACATGAGAATGTTTGGTGTGGAAAATGGGCTAGAATCTTTCTTAAAGGATCCAGGTAAGCTTCTTGCCTTTAGGCATTAAATTACTGTCTAAAGGCATCAAGACTAACATTTTGTTTAGAAGGTATTAATCCAAACAGTAATGTACTGAGAAATGAGGATCGATGCATGACGATCATGGAAAAGCGACTTCTCGAAACCGGAGATGATATTGTAGGATATCAAGTCGCATATTCCCAGAGTTTTTATCGAGAATTTATGGTTGTGGTTGGATTATTGAGTCCATGGGAGCTGCTTGTTATATCGATTCGGCCTGGTTTCTGGCAGGTTTCGCGCTTGTGTAATGGAGGCAAATTTGGATGTCTAAATCCTCGACATTTACGACTAGAATCCCGTCATTGCAATCGGCAACGGGATCTTTGCTTTCGCTCTAGGGATCTTTACGATGATGGGACAGGTCGATGTACAAGATCGGATGATCATGGTGGTCTACCATGTTTACTTTCGAGAGCATCATAAAGTAAAGTAGTGTATGTTGATTGTGTGATTCGGCATTAAATCATTCATCATAGTTGGCCATTCTTGTCTCACAAATTTCCTGACGAACATGTTCCGCAAATTGACCCTTAGTCCATATCTAAATATATTAGATATGAAATTAAACTTTGTAGAACTTGTAAACATACGTCGTCCATTTTCGAAAATATAAGTTTTATTGCTTTTTAGCAAATATAATTAGAAAAATTTCTTTTGTAAATAATAAGAATTTTGGATTTTGATACTTTTAAGCAAGTACAATTTGATTTGTTAAATTGTTAATTTGTTGAAAAGTTGGAATATTATAGAATAATATATTAATATAAATATATTAGTGATTTGGTTAAGCGAATAAAACTTATAAGCGAAGATGTTGACAACAACAGCCATGAAAAAACCCTTGAAAGGATTCAAGATATAGAGGTGTATCGTCTTTCCGTTCAAATGAAGGGGGGGATTGGTTGGATGGCTCGCTTAGTCTGAGAAGCGGCCATGATAATACCCTTGGCGCAAGAATCTGGGTAAATTGATTTGACATGACAAGGTTCATGAGGCCAGCGCAGGCTCCAATATTCCTTCGAGCTTCGAAGTTTGACGATTGATGATTGATATGTGTGGAGTCCAGTGTACTATCATGAACAAAACTACTCGATATTCTCATTTGTGCGATCCAAACTATGTTTTGTGAGATCCAGAGTATCTCGTGATGGCGACATGCCCAAGCTCATCTGCACCGAAGCCCCTTTTATTCATCATGATTATTAGCAAACCTTATATTCTTAGGTAACACTGCGATTTGCAACAAACCGAATCCGCTCTCAGATACTACCATTTCTTTAGGTCGTGCACATGATCGTCGACGTGTTAATGTAACACGGGCTATGATGGCTGACAGCACAACCTCGAAACTCAAAATGCTGTGTCCACTTGAACCGAAAAAAGGGAAAATCGGATGGAAAGTTCCGTCAATTCCATGCAAAATGAGATGTGCAACAAACATATGAAATCTCTACTTAATTTGAAACGGGAAGTAGGGTATGAATTTCGATTTGTGGAAAAAAAAAAAAACAAAGAAGTGACCGCGCCGCCTAAGTAGATCACAAGTACAACATAGTTTCAAGGCATTTTCTGGATTCGAAGATGGCAAGGTAAAAAGACAAGTGAATGGATCTGGAACCAAAACTCTCAAAGTAAAGTCCTCGAGATTTTGAAATTAACCTCGGTGCTGGGGAGAGGACTCAAAAATGAAAGAGTAGGCGGAAGATATCCATAGATTTAGATAATCTACGCCCAGAGCACCCGATGGCAACCCTTGGTCCATTCATATGAATTGTCCCTTGGCGATTAATCCGATATGCAACAAAAGAATTTATCGTGACCTAAAATGCCTAGTAGATGATAAAATTGCTTATCGCACGAAAACCATTTGGATTTGGTTTGTGTTGGATTTTCCCCCGAAGGTTTGTACACGTGCTTGGTTGGTGTTGGCAATGAAGATCCCCAAGTGTATTGCCAAGTGCAGATCTAGAAAATGCCCAGATGTTGAGACATGCAACATTTCGATGTTTTTGGTTACAGCATATGCTGTCGCCAGAACCAGGCCGGGTATTTGGAGTTTTTGAAGTGTTTGGTAGATGGCAGCGGTACAGAAGCTAAAGTTGATTGAGGTAAGATATTTCATGGACACTGAGAATAATTACCGTATTTTTGTTCCTTTCAGATTCGAGAATCCCAACAAAGTTAGAAATGAAATTCGGTTGACTTTCACGGCCATCGCCATCGTGCTTTTGTGCTAGTATCAAGATCCATTTGGTTGACATTCAACATTCATTAACGTCGCCTTGAATCATTAACGTCGCCTTTGGAATCTCATTCCGGAGAAAGCCGTCTATGGCTTGGACTCCGAGACTCCGAGACTCGATTCATGCACCCTGCACAACTTTCCCTTGCTCAAATAGAAAACTGCTTGGGTGATGTTACAGTAAAAGACACCTGTTGATCTAAGGAGCCCCGGAGCCATACCGAGGTGAGATTTACGCGCTTAACCTATACCATATTTAGACTAGTCTGTCTCAGATCGCTTGTTTTTTAGGTCCCCGTGATAAATCACTACAAACTTTCTTTCCAGCCATCTCTATTTCCATCACCATCTTTATTCTTTAATTCATCACTATCTTATATCCCTCCATTTACATTTCCATTTCCATTTCTATCATCATCTCTATATCCCTCTGTCCCCCTCCCTCAAATTTCCATCGCCATATCTATATCCATCTCTATCTCTCAACATCTATCACGACTATACGATTATACGACTATTCGACTATTCGACTATACGACTATACGACTATACGAGCACTGTCTTCCTATCTCTATCGCTATATCCCTCTATATCCCTCTATCTCCATCGCACAACATCTATCACGAATCGAATCCGCTCCCGTATTGTGTTGCCAGTACCTGCTGTTCGGAATAAACCCCGCCTGTGGTCTTTCGGTGCTTGCTGTTTGGAACTAACCCCGCCTGTGGTCTTTCGGTGCTTGCTGTTTGGAACAAACCCCGCCTGTGGTCTTTC
>NGKG01000002.1:2552137-2562321 GCA_002162505.1 Myriosclerotinia scirpicola
CTGTGGTCGTCCTTCAGCATTTATCATTAGAGTAACCCCGCCTGTGGTCGTCCTTCAGCACTTACTGTTTAGAACAAACCCCGGCTGTGGTCCTTGAGCAATCACTGTTTAGAACAAACCCCGGCTGTGGTCCTTGAGCATCACTGTTTAGAACAAACCCCGGCTGTGGTCCTTGAGCATCACTGTTTAGAACAAACCCCGGCTGTGGTCCTTGAGCATCACTGTTTAGAACAAACCCCGGCTGTGGTCCTTGAGCATCACTGTTTAGAACAAACCCCGGCTGTGGTCCTTGAGCATCACTGTTTAGAACAAACCCTGGCTGTGGTCCTTGAGCATCCACTGTTAGAACAAACCCCGGCTGTGGTCCCTCAGCATCTGACAACTATACCTTATTTTTTCCTAGAGTCAAGGCTGCTCTATAGCCTGGGTGGGTGGGAATCACACGTAAAGTGTGGGCTATCATTTTTCAATGTAATCATTTTTTAACTTTTGTCGCTAATCATTGTTATAGGCAAATCATGTCGAATCCAAGTGAGATTCTGATTGAGAAATTCAAGCTACAACGTCTCCTTCGCGAGAGAGTGTTTGTAAAATGGGAAGATCAATCAGGTACATCTTGCACACTAGGTTCTCGCTTGAATCGTAGTGGGCACAATCTCAAATTTTTCATGGAGGCATACTATGACATAGAAGGACGCATTCATATTCACTTTTCTCTTAAAGTATCTATCTTACTTGAAGAAGACAAGAAGCAGGATATAGAGGTATTATTGGTTGTTCCTCCAGATGCCAACTTCGCAGATGCTTTCAAGCCTTGTTCAGTATCGAATATCGATGATTTATCTCTCCACGACGCTTCTGTTATTCACGATGCTAAAATCAGCGATTCGCTAAATGTTATCTGTATACAATTCGATCTAAGTGCGAAGGGGTTCATCGTTATGAAGAAGACGCCTACTAAGATTATCAAGCCTCGGACTGACACCTCAGCAAAATTACTTCTTGGCCTTGAAACTCTATCTAATACGACAACCTTCACTGTATACATCAAGCCAAATACTTATGCGCTTGTGGGCCTGGAACAACTTTATAATCGCTTATGCAATGCTCCTACCCACACACGCCAAACCAACATAAAGAAAATATACATTGAACAAGTGCCTGAATTGGTGGAATGGAAATCAACACCACCAACATACACGGAGGATACTGTGCAGGTTCCCCGGTCACCACCAATTATTTCCGAACAGGAAACGCCATCAATCAATATTAGCGAAGTGGCGACTGCAGAAACACCAGCTCGAATCCTAACTGGCCCGAACTTTCCATCGGTTCATGACATTTTCTCTTTTGAAGAGATGTTGGATGGTGAAGTGAACTTTGACAATATCGAAGAGGATATCGGGATAGACTTCGATGTGGATTCGGACGAGGAACAGCTCGCTAATGAACAGTTGGCCAGTTTGGACTCTCGAGAATCAAATCAGCAACTCGACTATAAGTCACAAGTGTCACAGATACTTAACTCAAAGTTGGCGAAATGGATAGAGACAGCACTACGGATAAACTTGAATGTTAACAACCATAAACATTTAACTACTAAATTTTCAACTTTGGGTAATTGTATTCGTACATCAAATACTAGTGCATTTGATGCTACTTTACTCTGGTGCTCTGCATTGTTTTTTTACGACCCGCTCGATTCCGATTCCGATAACACTCTTGGGTTATGGGAGAAAAGAAACTTATGGCTCATTACAGATATAGCCAAAACGATTCCTTGGGTTGATAAAATGCGCTCTGGTGCTGAGATGAGTTCGTCGTTGTTGGAGCATTTTATAAAGCTGGGTGACGCTGCTCGTACTGTTGCTCTAGATCCTAAAAGTAACCAAGGCGTCTATCTTAAACAGAAGAGTCTTTTTATTACTTATGTATTAGCGGAGTTTGGCAAGCCGGATAGTATTAGTAAAGGGAGGAGTGGGCCCGTTGTTCGAAAAAGCTTGGGAACTTATGGCAATGCGTCAAAGCGAGTAAAAATGTAACTAATACGATATCAGTCTGGAAACTAGAAAAGGCACTTTGGGGTACAAAAAGCTCTTCATACTCTCCTTCGAACCAAGAACCAATCAATTCCGTGAACCTACTGCCACCCAAGTGTATATATGCCCCCCCCTTCGCCGTCAAAGCATAGAAGGGTACTTCGCGCCGGCCATACATGATACACGCCCCTATTGGTAATCAGGATAAATGTTTTGGGGCTCCACATGGCTCTTGAACTGCATCAAGTTGTCGAGAATCAGACCCTCAGCTTTGCATATGTGATGATAGCAAATCAGGGCACCATCTGCTGCTTGGTTTCGCAAATGAACATTTTCAGCGTGATCTCACATGTGAGCAACGCGACGAAACGTGCGTGTCCGTTGTTCGTATGACAACCGCTCGTTCCCGATGCAAATAATGTATTGGGTCTTCGCGCAGACCATAGGAAATTCATCTGGTGATGGGAAGGAAGCCGGAGCAGGAGCAGGAGATTCCTGTTTGTCTGTGTCCTTGGGGATTAAAGCAAGCCGTGGCTTCCGAGTTTGGAGTTCTTGTCGAGACGCAAGGGCGACCATGAGATTGTTGGCGGAAATGTTTCGAGAGATAATTTCTTGTTAATTATGTTTTTTAGAGAAATCACATAGAATGCGTTGTAATTGATGTCGTTCATAGAGTTGGTATGGAAAATAGGCATATGAACAAGGCTGCGCTTACCTACCTACCTTTGAAGTAATATATTCCAAGGGTCCCGAATGTACAATATATAAGTATGATGATATCAATATATACAAATTGTTATTACTGCTCTTTGTGGAACCTTGAATCCTATACAACTGTTTTAAAAAGTAGGAATTGAGGTTGTAGGGGTGAAGAGGGTGTCTTATTATTGATTGATGTGTACGATCTGAGCTATATAGTTCTAGCCCCATTAGAGTCGCACTTGCCATATTGAGCCTAACAACGGTTCTTTATTTGACGGATGGATCTGACATATACAGAATACTAGCTCGAGGCATATAAATATCGTCATCCTGGTTCCCCGTCGCCTGGCCGGATTGCCTATGCAATTGCTTTTTCATCATATCATTGTGAACACGAAAGAACGAATCCTTCAGAAATTCCGTCTCAATCTCATCTTTCAGGCTCCTTTTAGCATTCGTTAAGTTCTTTCGAACGTCTACATATTGCTTTCCAACAGCCTTCGGTTCACATCCAATGAACTTGTAATGATGTCATCTCCCTTGATCCGAGCATACAATTGCTTGAACTGTCGCTGACGGCCAACAACTCATGTATCCGCAGACAAAAGTGACTTCATTTCTGTCAGAACTTCCTTTGGTACACCTGGGTTGCATCGGATGCTCATATGTGTAAAAGCACGAGTGAGTCCATGACCATGTTGTTAATATAGGCCCCATTGAGGATTCCGGTAAAGGAGTCGTATATCCGAGGCAACTAGAGCATCTGCTAGCCTAGAGAACTAGATATAAGCAAAAGATTATATACCATCGGCTGCATTTGCGGTACCTCAGCGAAAGCAGTAGCTTGTCATCTTATCTTCGAACCCAGTATTTTTCCCCAGACGATCAATATAAAAGGTGTAAGTCGAATAGGTTATTGATTCCGCTTTCGCCTTCACACAGCCTTTAACAGAACAAATAGACCTTCGGAAGATTGGCGTTTTGAGCCACTCTGGCTTCTAATGTACCTTCATGGCCTTTATACCTGACCTCGAAGGTCCGTTGTGAAGGGCTCGGCCGATGTATAGCCGTCGACGAGAATTGCATCGTCACGGATCGCGCGTGTCAAAATGTGAGAGATCGGAAAAAGAATAGGAGGGGATTTTCCCGGAGCAAGAAAGTCGTGCTGAGATTAGTTAGCTAGGGCTTCGAAAATGGTAAGGAGTAACATACGATGTGGGCTTATTGTCGACTACCTTATGATACCGTAAGAGAACTTCCATAGCAAGAAGGTCCCTCCCTCCAGGCCTTGGATTTTGGACTAACCAAAGGCAGATATCCTCATAGCAGAGGGCTTTGTACTTGCCTCACCAAACCCGTCGTATGTAGCACCAGTGCAAGGCTGCAAGACTGATTCTTCATAACTGCCAATCCCAATGGCATAGCCGTCGTTTATATCCTCTGCCGTAGCGTTCTCCATCCCATCGGTGCCGTAACCGCTGTCAGGGTGACATTCGTAGTCGTCGCCATAACCGTCGAAGTGTAGGAATGAACTGGCATTATAGTAGCTACATCATGTCGATCGTCCTCGGTAGGAAAAACGGGTTAATCTCAAGCCCAATGCTGAACAAGCAACAGAAGTAACCCCTCCGGTCCGGCCACTGGCTTGGGTTTTGATGTGGTTATCCAATCCAGCTCCAGTGTACCGTTGATATACTTTGCGAGATTGGTATAAAAACACAAGAACGAAGTATGTAGAAAAAGGTTTGATATACCTTAACGACCTCGATCGAATCATTCACATTTACAAAGGTGCCATTAAACCTACGATAGAGCATCCTGAAATCCTGTCAGTACCTAGGTATTGATTATTGACAGACTTTCTCTTCCCCAGTTCCGATGACTAATCATAAGACATGGGAATATTTTTTTACCCGCCAACTGCGCCCAAACTTACTAACCTAACCTTGACCATGCATTCTATGATCCCCGGTGTTCCAACTTCCATAATTCTTCTTGACTCGAAGATGGAACAATTGATCGCCGAGGACTACAGGCTACTACCGAGGACAGCAAGGCCTGACCATTACAAACGATTACAAACGATGATCAAAGACATGCACGAGTCAGTTACCTCAACTGGAAAGAATATGCCATTATTTTGCACAGGGATGATAACCTTACATGAATTCCTACACCCGACACCCTGGTTCGTGTCATCACTGTCATGAGAAAGATGCAAACATGTTCATTGGGATTGATGAGATGAGCAACAGTAGATGCATATCTTTATCAGCAGCATCAGCCTTACACCCCGAACCATACGGCAGGACTCAGGAGAGGGGAAAAGGCATCCCTCATTGCTGTATAGTTGGATGGTTTCATCTTCTCTTTCATAATCCCTCAAAGTCTCCACCCACCAAGAACTGGTTCTGTCTCTAAAAGATAGCTTGGAAGTGAGCTGGAAACCAGAAAACAATACGAGTCAGCTTTCTCAGGGGAAAACACAAAGTGCTCCACCCCCGATTTCAGCATTTTTCGACATCTGGACACAAAACCCACTCAACCCAGAGCATTTAGCCAGAAAAGCTGTTGACATCGAACTTCGAGGTCTTGACTCTTGACTCTTGAGGTCTTGCATAATCATCGAAAGTCGAAATTAAGTTTGCCAGCACATCGTGCTCCCCGAATCGATGTAGATATGAATCGAATCTAAATTGAAAAAATGTTCAATCGCGAAAGATCCCGCATTTCAGCCTTATCTGCATACGGAGCATTGCTCGGCTACGGTAGTTAAATTACCCCGGTTTTTATATTTCAGCTGTTTTCATGAAACTTTCAACCACTCAAGCGCGACGACGTTTGTCTTCCAGAATTCCCGGAGTTTATACCGGTCGGCGTTGTAAATATGCAACAAGGGTTCATGAATTAAACTAGTGGACTCAGAATTGCTGGATATAGCCAAGCAAGCAAGCCAAAGCAAAGCCTTAGAGTCGACTGCAGCCGCTCTGGGATCCCCGGATGGAAGAGATTTAGAGATCTTATAGACTTGTGGCTTCTGTAGTGTCTAGTCGGTCAGTGGTCAGCGACTAAGTTGGCGACTAGTCTCGCTCGTTTCTACTATATTGAGCACTCTCCTCGGAATTTCTTCTTCTTATGGAATATTCTGATCATAAATAGGCATACCTCCGTGACAACATCAATTCTAGCATGTTCAACGGGGGGTTGGTTGACCCGCATAATTGACAGGCATGACGCAAGGACAAGATATGCAACAATTATACATGTAAACAACATTGAGGAAATTCTGAGCGATAGACATGCAACAAATCTTGCTGATCAGAATGCCATGACACAGGCTGCGGCTGAGTACTCACTACTGACTCAAGGGCACAAAAGCATCGTATCATTTGAATTCCACTTTCAATCCAGCACAATGAAGTTTATTTCGTATTAAGTTTTGCACCGCAAGGGACTGGATTGGTCCAGCTGGCAACAAAGACGATATGTTGCGTATCTGATCACTGAGTCGTACTGTCGCTGAACTCTGGGTATTTGTGGAGATTCTCCTTCGTGTCATTTGCTCCCGAGTCTTATTTCTATAAGAGGAAGCATTGTGGATATTTCCCAGGTTCAAGAACTGTCCGCAGCATCAAAGAAGTCTTTGTTGCACACCTGAACATTGACTCGTGCATTCCATGGCGGAGTTAATCTCTTTTTGTGGTGCTAGCATTGACTGAGGAGGTTTTCGTTGCATGTCTGAAATTGGACGGTTGACTCGCAATTTCTATGCGGTGGAGAGTTTGACACTTTTTGACTACTTGTTGCATATCTCAATTTTGAGGTTGACTCGAACTCTCAGTTGTAGTGGGGACTTCGAAATACATCCAAACTTTAAGGAGATTTGTTGCATTTCTGAAATTTCGATGTTGACTCGCGATATTCATTGTGGATACATCAAATATAAAAACAGTGGTTTTGACCCACATTCTGTCTATATTAACTCCAACAATGAGACCCCTCTAGTCAGGATATGTTCTTCTTTGTTCACATAAAGTATTGTGAAAAGCCCAAAGCTGAAAAAGTCCAAGACTGGCTTCCAGATTATCTTCGTCGTCAGATTACTCCGATTATCTTACCCATGAAAGTGCCTCTTTCCACGCACCCACTGCCATTTTGTATGCACCTACGATCATTCATCGTTGTACGTAAGTCGAATAGGAGCCCTCTAATCCGTCAGATGGAACAAAAAAAAAGGTATGGACCATCCTCGACGTCCTCTAACTCAACACTTGTACAGCCTCAGCTTATAGAATTACGACATCATCCATTTTATAATAATCGGGGTGAAGCACTTACAATCATGACTCTTCGGATAGTCCCCGAGAGATGATTAATGCAGGCGACCTTTCTAATTATGTATTTCTGTTCCAATTGTACATTGATGATATTTTAGTCTGTCACATTACCACGCTGGCAAAAAGCTGGTCACACAAGACTCTGCTATATTGGCTTGCCCCTCAATTAGGTTTGAAATCTATATTCTCAGCTGAAAGTGTACTCAATAAATGACGACAAGTCGGACCATTGTTGTCAATCACAAAGTATCACTGCTGAAACCCGGACAACGCATCGATAGTATCAATGATGCCAATAGGTCGCGGCAACAGAATACGTCCTCGGCATATCTGTCTCAGTGGAAAAGAAGTGACTTTACTATGGTATTCCTACTATCGAGTTGTCTTTCTTGAGTCTTCAAGACTTTGTACGCTCGAAACTATTCACTACGGCCGAAATCTTGTATGGCACGTTGGATAATTTTGCTCAAATCTCAAAACTCTTCTCAACACAAGTTACTTTAGCACCCTTGCATGCTCTTCACCAAGAAATCGTTAACGAAACACATCTCAAAATTCACCTCAGACTGAAATGGACATCAAAACACTCGTGATATTCACCATAACGCCCGCTCATATGATCAACCTCTCACTTGAAGAATATATTTAATACATATAGTATACGAAGAAGTCGATAGTCGTACTGTAGTTACATGACCATCTAACTCAAGGCTTATGCATGGGGTCTGAAAACCTAGGAATCTGTCTTTATTGACGGTTTTCTGGATCTATGCATTGGAAGAGGATTGAATATTTACAACTGGTGAGTTGTTATCCGGAATACTATGATCGGAAACGTTGATATTGTTGTCGCTGCAATCTTTTGGCTGTTGCCGGTGCTGGAAGTGAATATGGGACGATAATGGTATTGTGCACATTCACTATCAAATGATCAATCGATGAGTTCTCGTCTGATAGGAAATATTCTACAGTTTATATCTGTTAGCCCCGTAGAGTGTGTTTCATTTCCAGGCTTCTTCCCTTGTTACTTGGTATGTTATGAGCCCTGAATTTTATGAATAGCAACAGCTCTCTTAGAGATCAATGCGGCATATGATTAACTGATGGGCAGTGTCGTGGTGCCTCTTTTCGAGGGGTATATACTTGAAGACAAGCGAACACGGAAAAATTTGCATGGCTACAGCATTGATTCAGTTTTTCGTTGGGATGCTATTCAATTCCCGATTACCCCTCAATGAGCAATAAATCCGCATTGATCATGTTGGGACTTCGATCTTAGGATATATAAATCAGGTTCAGGCTGGATAGCAAACCAGAAAGGCAAAGTTCCAAATTGTAGATGTCGCATTTGCAGGAGAGCTATTGCGAGAATGTGCATCTATTACTTTTATCTCCTTGGGTACTATTTGAAAACTCTAGGTATGAGCCTCGATATGCCTAAGACTATCAGGCTATTTTAGTGTCGTCGGTTCCTTTTTGGAAAAGGAGGTTGTTGTCATCTTCTACTGTATAAGGTTGTTGTCATTAACCTTTCACGATTAGACGAGACCACGTCCTAAGAATAATTTAGTCTTTACATGAACTTTCGAAATGAGGCTATGAAAGTCTTCACTCTTTTTACCATCAAATCAATAACAGCTTCTGAATGGGGCCGATTGAGCTCCAGTACGATAATCCATACTGAAAATCATTTTGCGAACTTCATGCAGCGAATACAAAACATGGACTCAGCTCAGGGAGTGCAGTGTTTTTACTTATTGTTCGGGGACATGTGGGATAATCACTTCTCGGTGCTGCGCATTCGTCAACTTTGGGAATGCTCACAATCTGCTCTACTTTGACTCTTTGAGGGTAGTTTTAGAAGACGAGTTTTCTAATAATACAGAATCACTCTAGTGGATTAATGAATGGACCTTGTGTGGTCATTGAATACGCCATGGCGTCTGAGCTTGATGCATATGGGCAGGTAGTTTTGATTAGAGGTTCATTTTAGGGTTTGTGAATTTGTACCTTTTTCTTCATCTTATGGCTACTCTTTTCATTCTGATCTTACCGCTTATATATACACTTTACACTTTCTACCCCCATACAAAATGACCAGCATACATATTATCTGGGGCTCAAAAACCCCAATATCTTTACATACCAAAGCACCTATAACATAAATACATATACGTAGACCACAGACGGACGCGAGCCTAGAAAGAAGGTACATGATACATGATATATGAACAATACGGCCCATCAATATATCAAGAATACTACTACTAACCAATCTTATCCCACGGGGCTGGATTCCTCACTCTTCCCATTTGTGAATCTAAAGTATGGGATGTGAAATAACGTAATAATACATGTAAAAGTCCCCCTCATTATTCTTGCAAGTATTCTTTTATTTTAATCTTTCTATTATAGTAATTAAAAAAAATCTTAATTAAATTCTTGTAGTATATATATATATATATATATATAAGATACTTCAGCTTATAATTTCATATCTTCTATCTCTCATCTCTCAACCCCTCTCAACCCTTCATAAATCACACTATAACTTCCAACTTCCAACTTCTCCGCCCCATTCTTAATCATGTTGATTATCTTTTCTATATCATATTACATCATCGCATCATAAATAACATAAACATCCATACCCACCTCAACAAGCCATTCGATCATTCCAACTCCCGAGTATAATTCATAAAGCTAATTCTACGAAAATGAAAGGTACAATGACAATCAAAGGTACAATAATAATGAAAGATATAATGACAAAGAAAGATACCAGATATCAGATACGAAGCGATCAGAAGTGACAGAAAAGCCAGCCGGCGGATAGCTAGTCTAGTGAAAAGGGGGTTAAGGAAAATACCTTGGGTGAAGGGTGAAGGGTCAAAAATTAAGATATTTCCTTACCCCTCCCTCCCTCACTCGCTTACCTACCTACTAGTACCTGTAGGTAGTTTTTACAAGTTACAACCAATCATACCGAATATACCTACCTAATCTTCTACGTATATGTGTAGTAATAGTATCGCCATCCATCATACCAGCATCACCAATTTCCCATCCATCCATCCATCCACCTTCCTACCTACCTCCCTCCTCC
>NGKG01000002.1:2562478-2601607 GCA_002162505.1 Myriosclerotinia scirpicola
CCAACCAACCAACCAACCTACTATCCACACAACATTCAAATTCAAATTCAAATTCAAAAACCCAAACCACCAAACCACCAGACCACCAGACCACCAGACCACCACGGCCGATCTGATCTGATCTGATCTATAGAGAGCTCGAGCTCGAGCTTGAGCTTGATTATTTATTATTTATTCTAGTATATATGTATACATATATACGAGTATACATTATAACTTCACTCTACTTCACTCTACTTCACTCTACTTCACTCTACTTCACTCTACTTCACTCTACTTCACTCTACTTCACTCTACTTGACTTTATTCTACAATCGATTTCTATATCAACAATCTTAGAGAGTGTAGTGAGATCAATACTACTGTAGGTACATATACATATATATACATACATACATACATACATACATACATACATACATACATACATACATACATACATACATATTCCATTCACATCACATCATATTAATAACCTATTAATCATCCAAGAACGTAACATTCATTTACCACTCTACTACAATACCACATAACAATATAAATATAACAATATATTCTTTTCATATCATATCATATCATTCAATTCGCCACTAAGGTAATAATAATAATAATAATCATTACCTACACCTCTACTTCCCTTCCCCCCCATCCAATCCCATCCCATCACCTCATTTGTTAGCCATACACCCCGCCAGCCAGCCTCTTATAATTGATATTGCTATTCCATACAACCCCCCTTCCCCCTGCTCCCAAAATCATCTCATTTTCCATACACCACCCACTAGAAAAAGCAAAGCCAGTAATCCCCCCATCAGAAACCCCCATCAGAAACCCATCCACCCATTCATTTCATTGCAAATATAAAACCCCACATATATGTATGTATGTATGTATGCCATCCATCCACCGTCCATCCATCACTCCAACCCACCCCAACACACTCCGTTCCATACACCTCTAGTATCTTCCTTATGGTAAACCGAAGCCCAAACCCAGTAACACAAGCAATCCCAACCGAAGCAGGCCATCCCGATCCCCAATATTTCTCTCAATGCATGATGAAAAGAAAACGAAAAAACTAATCGCAAAAAATAATACATCGCACGGAAAATTGAAAATCCGTACACCATTACAAAGTATCATCTAGATGCTGAGATAATTGAACCCGTTCCTTGAGAAACGCCTCCTCCGATCCATCAAGTAATTACCCGAGGAAAATAAACACCGCGTGAATGCTACCGGCCCACCCCCAATGCTTTCTTTATATTTTCTTTCGCCATTCATATGTTCTTTGAAACTTTTGTATGATTGCGCCATGTCCACTCTTCTCAAAATATCGCAATGATCAACCATGTCACAAGAATCAAGGGCCATCAAAGAATAACTCCATGTTATCACCTCCATCATCCCATTTCGTAGGTTCGGGCGCCTCTTTATCATCAATTATTGGTTTCCTGTCCATCGAAGATCCTTCCTTATTTCCAGTACTCTCTTCATCTCCATTGGTGAGTTCTCCAAACATCTTATCTCCTATGATTTTATCTTCACTGGGTGTAACACCTAAAGGAGTTTGGCCAGATCCACCAACACCACCTAATGAAAAATTGTCCCTCAATGGACTATTAAGTGATACTGAAGGATCCATTCTCGATAATCCTGCCTCATTAAAAATATTCGGTCTATGAGGGGATGCATGACCGAATGTAGGTGTACCAGCCGCACTACCATGCAGATATGCATGTGGAGCGAAAGCTGGAGATGGGTTTGTTGATGCGGCCATACTAGTATATGGATCTTGAGAGTAGCTTGTATACGGATGTGAATGATCGTGCATACTTGGAATACCACTCAAAACTGGTCCATGAAGACCCATACTTGGACCTGCGGTAGTGGCAAAACCGTGAGCGGTAGGAGTTCCAGGTTGTGATCTTCCTGGCGCAGGTTGTAAAGGCATTGGTCGACTTCCACTAGGTTCACTGCCCTTTCTTTTAAAACTATGAGGTTTAGTTCTCAAATTTTGCGGTAGAGCTTCTGGATCATCAACTCCATGTTGTGCCATCAACTTTTGAAGTTTTGTTGGCCTAGGTTTTCGTGTTGATAATGAAGATTCAAGAACTGGTGGAGGTTCTGGTGCGACTGGTGACCATTTATGAAGTTCTTGTCTAAAGAAGTTTGTTTCATATGCCAAAAGAATTTCCGAACCTTCAATCTTTCGTAGATAAAAGCGTTGAGTTTCGGATTCGTCTGCTGTTGCCATGACCGGATTGCAAAATGGTGCAATGTGAGTTCGGAATTCTTGAGCATTGTTGATTATGGTATCAAGAATAGCTTCTTCATCAGGTTGAAATGGTAAACTAGGAATCTCATCTTGCCAGGCTTGGAGATCTTCGAGCTTTGGCCTAGCAGCATCACGAGGAATGCGTACACGCCAATCACAAATTGGGCAAGTATACTTTTCATCATCCTTAACTTTACCACGAGCAATCTTTAGACACTTACCATGGTACCTATCATTTATTAGTGAAACTCTACAATGCCAAAGATGAAAAACATACCATTCATGACAAAGCTCACACTCAATCATCATACCAGCTTCAACCCTTCGGCAAATACAAAACACCTCTCGAAATCTAGGATCCTCCCAACTATGAAGTTTGTCGTTCGAAGGAGAAGGTTCACGGGATAGTGGCTCAGCTGGAAGTCTAGGTTTATCTTGACTGATATCAAAACAATCCACATTTCGTTCCATGACATATTCCATATGTTGTTTGAGAATATGCAAAGGAGCGTTTGCTTTGCCGAATAATTTCTTTCCTTTTCGCATCCAATCCTCATGTCGCTTAATCTCCTTTTCTAGATCAAGCGTACCACTTGGCTTACTACCCAGACCTTGAAGCTCTTTTTGAAGTACGGCAACTTCTGCGTAAGCTGGACGTTTATTAAAGTCAGGATCTCTACATCGGTCATATAACGAGACGATCTGTTTATGGACTTCTCGATGCTTGTTCAATATTTGATCAACCTGAGCCAATGTCTCTTGCGATACAGGTAACGAGGCAGCTTGAGCTTGTTGAGATAAGGCCTCCAATTGTGGGTAGTGAACGGTTTCTGCACCAATGACTTCTTTAGCTTTGACTTCCCAATTCATACCGGCGATCTTCTGTTCCTTGTAATAGATCAAGTAATCGTTGTAATCCGGTACCCCAAGTTTGGTAGCTTCGTCGATGATATCGCCGACTTCCTTCAACGAGAGGAAGATGCCACGATGATCACGTGCTCTATCATTCCACTTCATCTGTTGAACTTCCTTCTCGAGCTTGTCAATCTCAGGCATGTCGACATTGAATCCACGTCCAACTTCAAGAAGTTCTTCGAATTCATTGGTACGCCGCGAACTAGGGTGGGCCAAAGCCGCTCTGGCATCGGTTTGGAACTTTGTAATAGCATCGGCTCGCTCTCGTAGCTGATCAATCTCGGGACAATGGAAACCAATCGTATCGGCATCTTTCAATAACTTGGTAATGTTTTCGAATTTTCGTAATTCACGATCTCTCTCTTCCATTTCCGCAGCTCGACTTCCTTTACGCCAAGCCTTTTCGTTCTTTCGTCGATTCTGTTGTTTTCGAACGGTGTAATTTGTCGCTTCTTCCACCCATTCGTTACATCGATCAACAAATTTCTTGAGTGAAGGGAGGGATGGTAAATCATACGGGATGCGCTCTCCTTCGTTTAGAAGGGTTCGCAAAGTTTTCAGTGATGGAGTCGCATCTTCTTCGAGATACTTTTCCACTTTCTCCTCCCAAATTTCAGGTAGACCTGCTTTATCAGCTACTTTTTGGTGCATATTGGAAATGGCTTCTTCTGTACGACGATAGTGAAGAGTGTGGTCAGTACCCGCAAATCTTTGTGCCTCAGGAATATCGCAACATTCGTAGGTGCCTGCGTGGAGGAGGCACAAGACCTTGCCACTCTTGTTACACTTAAACCTTGACATGTATGCATAAGCTTTGCAGTGTGTGCATTGATACTCTTCTTCCGGTACATCTTCTTCATCGATCTGGAAGCCAATATGACATCTAGGGCCAGCACCTTCAATGACATCAGTAACCACACAAGTGTGACCATCTTCCCTGTGTTTATCAATGAATTCTTTTCTTTGTGAAACCTCTCGATCGCGAAGTCGTTCAAGAGCAGGGGCTAGCCATTTAGCGGTCTGGATAGTAACACCACCAGTTGCCGCACCTTCAGCCGCAGTCCACAAAAGTTCATCGTGGGAAAAGCATGGCTGTCGTCTAAA
The DNA here is from genome assembly GCA_002162505.1 of Myriosclerotinia scirpicola. Lineage (NCBI taxonomy): Eukaryota > Fungi > Ascomycota > Leotiomycetes > Helotiales > Sclerotiniaceae > Myriosclerotinia > Myriosclerotinia scirpicola. The sequence goes on from NGKG01000002.1 coordinate 2,566,776, forward strand.
TTGTTGAAGTCGTTCCACTCCAGAATCTCCGAATGGTTCCCAATCGGTAGGTGCGAAATTAACGGCTTCATTGAAATTGAATCCGTGATTGAATCCAGCATGGTATGCTTGAGGGAACGTGATGACGAATTGACCAGCTCTTTGATCTAGTGCGTATACTCTAACGCCTGCTTTTTTCAATTGTTCCGGAGTCAAGAGTGTAACCAATTGGAACAATAAATCGGGCTGTGTTTCAAATAATTCGGGAACCGCTTCTCGCATGGCGTCTTCGAATTTCTCGGCATCCTCTCCTGGAATTCCATACCAAGTCTTTGTGGATCCAAAGTGCTGATAATTTGCGGAATATGCGTAATGATCCTCATTGTGCCAACAGAAAGTCGAAAAGATCATACCAACATAAAGCCAAGGGACTGTCATACCGGAAATGTCCGATTTGATGTGTCGGAATAGAGAATCTCCATGAAGAGGCATAATTGTCAAATTCCAGGGGTCGGTAGAGTAGGGATTTTGTGGTTGCCTCTCGATAGTTGGGAATCCACTTCCGTGCGTCGTTGAATGAATATCAGCACCATATTCAACTTCAACCGTCTCTTCTAAACTTGCAACCAATCGCCAAAATTCTCTTTCGATATCATCTTCCGTAACGGGCCGAGGGCAATTGAGAACGGGATCGAATGGCATCTTATTTTGAAAGTATCCTTCCTTGAAGTCTGCCGCTTTTTCTTGAAACTGCTTAAGTGAGTAGATTCCACCCTCTTCAAATCCGAATTGGCCATCGCCGACTAAACATCGAGGACAGTGCCAATCAAAGTCAGGTTTGTGAGTAACAGGAGGATCGAGACATTGCATATGATGACCGTAATCGCATGATTCGCAAATCAGAATCTTATCAACATCATCACCCTTTCCACACGTCTCGCATTTCTGGTCAAAGTCTAAGTATTTGTCTGTATAGGTGGCAGTAGATATGGAAGATATGGAAGATAGAGAAGAGTCATCACTAACCTCCCCAGGTGTGGCCGACCCACGTTCCCCTGGATTTCTAGGCGGGGTTGGTCGAAACTGGGTCATATGTGATCCAGCCACAGTTGGTACAGCATCTACAGGGGTACCATTAGCCAGGATCTTGACCACCAATAATACATCAAGGTCTCCAAATCACACATTTGATGTTACAATGGCGCATGTGTTCAATGCATGATGAGAAGGAAAAGAAAATTGTAACCATACCTTTCTTAAGTCGCTTGCTACGTCTTCCACCATTTTCGGCATCTTCTGGTGGTTGACTTCCTTTTCCTGAATCCAAACTCTCATGACTTAATTGTCTCTTGAGTAATGGATTAGAAGTGAAACCATTTAGTACTGGAGCCGAACTGAGTCCAGAAGGTTTGTACTCGGGGGTGTTTTTGGCTGATGATATTGGACTATCGAATGGCCTTCTTGGTGTTGGTGGAAAACTAGCACTTGCTTCTCTCTCGCGGCGATTGCTATTGACAGGCGTAAAAGATGCGGGCGTAGAATTAACAGGTGTAAATCCTCCAACATTTACCGGAGTAAAACCAGATGGAGTTTGTGGTTTTGGTACGACGGGAGCATCCAACATGGGAATATTCCTCATGCCCTTTTCAAATTCCTCCTTCATGACACTTGTGTTCAAAGCATCCGATGCGCGCATCGCTGGGGATTCACCTCTCAAGCTTGATGGTGTATGTTGCACTGATCTCTTCATCGGGGAGTTTGCAGGAGATGGTGTAAGTGGTCCTCCGTATTCATACTCTAGTTGTTGATGTACTCCTGGTTTGGCCAATCGTAGATATTCTTCGTACGGATGCAACCATCTTTGATATGAGTTCTTCAATGACGTCGATAATGAGGACATGATCTTCCCACTGTATCCTAAATCTCTGCCAATCTCGGCCCATTTCTTAAGCTTGCAGACTTTCTCGAATCCACCTCTGGTTTCGACAGCCTTCTTAAGTTTGTACAAGTCGAGAGGTCGTTTATCGACGCTCGGAAAACGATTGAGATTCGTTCCATGTTGCTTATGGAATTTGGCAAGTTGATCAAGATATGTAAGATTCGCTCGTGTGCCTTGGAAGTTGTTAGCAGTTGGGATGGTGGAGTATGTAGGGTTAAGTCAGGGTTGGGGTTGCGATTGAACTTACTTCCTTCGACCGAATTTAATTCTTGTTTGCGCGTGCGGAAGTGAAAGCGCTATAGATGGTTAGAAGTAATCTGCGAATATATCATGCCATCAATGAAAGCGTGTAACTTGTAGCCCTGCAAGATGATTGTGGTGTCGCGATAGGAAATAATAAGTCATGGAAAACGTACCTCGGTGTCAATCGCAAAGTCTGGTTTCCAGGTATCCGGAGGAATAATCTTGCAAATACCAAATTGTGAAGCTTCCGGCGCGATACTCTTGATGTATGCATATGGATCCTTGAATTCTTCCGCCGTTGGTCTGTACGTTGGCGCTTCTTGTAAAGCATGAGGACGCATCTTTTTCGTAGTCTCTCGACTAGCCGTTGGTTGCCCCCTCCTCTCTACGCTGGTTAAATCCAAAGGTGGAGATACCATAGCACTCAAAGCCGTAGGAGCTGCGGCGGGATTGGAAGCCGTTCCATTTCCAGTTGATTTTCCTCGATTGGAATTTGAGTTACTGTTTGGAGTACTGGTAGAGGGCGAGGCTCTCATGGTCGAGCTCGAAGCCGTTGTGTTGGTTGGTACCTGAACCATGTTGGCGATTGAATCCACCAAAGGGGTAGGTACGATAGTCGTAGGTAGGTAGGTAGGTAGGTAGGTAGGTAGATATTATTCGCGAATTGAAGAGGAAACTAAAATTATCGACATCGAGTTGTGAAATGGCGAAAAGATGTTGATGTACCGGATTGTTATGTAGGATAATGGTAGATTTGCCCTTGCAATGAAAGCGTGGATGAATGCAAGGCCGCGAGACGGAAAGAGGAAAATGAGCAAAGGGTGAGAAGGGTGTAAATTTGGGATGTTTTTGTGATATGATGTGATGTTGATATCAAACTAAACGCATATCATGTAATTCGCCTCGATGGGAAGAAGTACTGTAATTATAAAAAGATGTCCTCATACGATTTTCGACAGGTGAATTGTTGTTTGTGAAGGTGGTGAAGGTTGTATATGAGTGAGTGAGTGAGTGTGTGAGAGTGAGGTTGGTGTGGTAAGGAAAGGTTGGATGAATATGGGTAATGGTGATGGTTGAATGTGGAGGGTGGAGGGTGGAGGGTGAAGGGTGAAGGGTGGAAGACGGATAGAGGATAGAGAGAGGATAGAGGATAAGAAAATGGAGAGAAGAAGGCAAAAGAGATAGAGATCCGGTTAAGGGAAAGCCTTCAACTTCACATAACCTAGTACTAGTACTAGTACTAGTACTAGTAGTTTGATATACCCGGTAAGTGGTAAGATACGTACAGACTCACTCCAGGTGAATGTGGAGAAAGAAATTGAAAAAAGGGAAACCTTGGATCGGGAAGGTCTTGTTGTTGTTTGGATGGATGGAAACGGCACAGTATGATTTTTGAAGAGTGGAGTATATATATATATATATATATGTTATGTAGGTATTTATATATATATGGATGTTATATACGAGTACAGAGAATTATAACTCTTATATATACCTGTATCTGTACTTGTATTGACTGTACGTACTACTCTCCAGCTGTACATGATCGTTCCATTATCAAATTGATCCAACTATACCGTATATTGATCAATTATTATCCTTGCATTTACTTACAGATATCTTAAAATACGATAATTGTAAATATCTAGTATCCATAGGATTTTCTATATTCCGTTATCAAAGAATCAAAGAATCAATTCTTTCACTTCATCTCATTCCTAAGTTCTAACCGTATTAATTTAGCTAACCTTTGGAACCTTGGAACTCGATGCTTTTCTTCCTTTCCCTTCCTTACGCGATTTATATTGCATGGGGCCAGATGTAAACCTCAGGCAACATGTCGTTACATCAACCAATTAAATTCATTTGACGTTGATAAATTACGAAAAAGGTTTAGGTTCAAAGATAAAAAAGGACGATATTCATAAATATGTGTAAGATTTGTGCAAGGATAAGTGGATCGATCAATGCCCAGGTGCAGGTGGACTTGTACCTTGGAGAACCGCGGTTGATGGAATTGACTACCCCGAGTCTTTTTGTTTAGTATGGGAACCTTGAGTAAATATTCCAACATATTCCAACATCTTATTCTTTACTATCATGATATATAATATATATATATATATATACATATATACACTTACCTAATCAATCAATCCATTCAATTAGGAAGGTCTTATAAATTTATATCTTCATCTGATCTTCCCAAGTTTGCGGTTCGCATTTTCAGGGTTCGAGGCTGATTTAGTGGCTTGTTCTTTTGGAATGAGGTAAAGTTTGATATTGAGTGACCAGTCAATGTCAGTCAATGTCAATCAATGTCATGTCAGTCAGACTATAATTGATCCGCTACCGATATCAAGGATATCATCAACAATGCAATAATGGATATTGTAGTTACCATCTCATCCCCCATAGTTAGATAAGTGGCGTCAAGTACAAACCTTATCAACAAGTCAACAAATCAAACAATCAATAAACGCCACTCACTCACTCACTCACCCAAAATTCACCTACAGTATATCTTCATAATCTAGAGGAAAAAATGTCTATTGACCGTCCAATCCCTTCATTTTATTCTTGTTACCTTCTCCGATCAACTGTCCGACATACTGCTTTATATATTGGATCCACTCCGAACCCAGGTAAGAGAACCATCCACCGCTATATCGAGTGAGCATCCTTTTCTGACACCCAACCCATGAAAATCTAGTCAGACGACTTCGGCAACATAATGGATTGGCAAAAGGTGGTGCCGTAAGAACAAGCCGAAGTACTTTAAGACCATGGGAAATGACTTGTATTGTTACCGGTTTCCCGAGTTCAATCGCAGCTTTAAAATTTGAGTAAGTTTCATGCCATATTCACGTGAGGTTATCCAAAGCAGATATCTTGTGGTCTAAATATCATGTGATATCCTTCATTACTCTCTCGACAGTTGATTCTCTAGCATATACACCAGCATTTAACCATACCTACGATGTTTATCCTCAATTACCCATTCCAAATCACTAACCTCCATTAGATGGGCGTGGCAAAATCCACACGTAACTCTTCATATCCCACCATCATCCCGAATTTCACACGCAACTCAAAAGAAACGTTCGGGTCAGCCAAGACGTCCTCGACATTCAATTCAATCAGCTTTATCGAATTTACATCTTCTACTTAGTGTTCCATCATTTTCACGATGGCCATTAGAAGTGAGATTCTTTTCTCCAGATGTTCATAAAGCTTGGATTAAATGGACAAAGGGGCCATCTCAACCTCTGAGGGATTCTTTACCTATCATTACCGACTTTCCACCAGCAGAATTGGAGGATGGGAATGAAGAGGCAGGTAAAAGTAAAGGTGGAAATCATGGAATCGAAGCCTTGAAGGTTGCATACGAGGAAACCAAATCGCATTTGGAGAAAGGGAAAAGGATCTTTCATTCTGATATGAAAGAATCGTGTGAGATTTGCAATCAAAACCTTCAACACAATTTAGGCTTCTTAACAATTTGCCCAAATACAGAATGCGACGCTATCACTCACATGACATGCTTAAGCAAGCACTTTCTCCAAGCAGAGAAGAATAGCCAATCTGACCAACCTTTGGTTCCTGTTAAAGGAAATTGTCCAGGTTGCAGAATGGACATTCGATGGAAAGACGTGGTGACAGAATTATCTTTAAGATTGAGAGGTCAGAAAGTGGTCGAGAAATTATTGAAGCCGAAAAGGGTTAAAAAGGGGAAGGGTGTAGTAGCATCTCAGACAGTTGCCGAATCCGATGATGACCAGGATGAGAATGAGGAGGGAGAGGAGGAGGAGGAAGAGGAGGAAGAGGAGGAAGAGGAAGATTACACCAATGAATGTGACCCCGACCCACAAAGTTTTGAGGAAGAGGCAAATGGATTCCAAAATTATCTCGACTCTGATGATTCCGATGCAATGTCTATTGTCAGTATCGCAAGCAACAAATCACAAAAGCGGAAGAAGACATCCGGACCAGTCGCCAAGCCAAAACTCATCACTGTCATTGAGGATAGCGACATGGATGAAGGAGGGGAATTGAATTGATGAATGGAATTGTATACATTTGTTTTGGATGAATAGAAATCGATACCCCGTTCTTATATATTGGGGTTACAATGCACATACACCTTTCTACAATCCTACATCTTTAGCAGTACTTATCTCCTCAACTTCCGTTCCATTTTACGTCATCCATTCAATTTATCTCATAAGTGGTGAAGATTCTCAATTGAGTTTTCTATCCCACCATCGGAAATATCTCTTGTCCTTGGCCTCGGTGTCACAGCGGCATCACCCGTCCCGTATCTACCCCACATTTACCCAGGAGCAAATCCCACGCATATCCAAATCCCGAGGTCAAACCTACTAGATGAATAAAATCAACCCTCCCCGGCCATCTTTGTTCTGCCATGGTCATTTCAAAGTCTCGCCACACAGTCTCGCCAGTATATTGTCGAACATCAGCAAGAAAAAGAACTTCTTTCCACTGCCATATGATGACTTTCTCTCTAATTGCCGATATTTTCTTCTCTTCCATTTTCTCAGGCCAGGGGTCAAATTACCCATTCTCTCATCTCCGCATCCCCACACTTTTACCCCGCTGTACGCTATACATAATACGACCACCACACTCCTGGATTTTTGTAAGGGTGGGTGGAGAAGGGTGGTGAATTGAAACCGAAGCGTCCAGTGTTACGTGGATGTAGATGCAATAAGACTAGGGCAGTGGCAACAACGAGCGTTGGAGCACCAAAGTATGAACGAGGATCGATGACGATATAATGAATATGGACGAGAACCAATATTGATGTCCCTCGGAAGAGACCCTTGTAGGTGCCAGATGTGGAAATCTGCACCCCATCCTTCTCGCATCTTACACTACTCAACGTCCAGTATATCTCTCGTCATAACGTTGCGTTGCTCTCCGGCACTTAGTCCAGTGGATTGAAAAATCCAAGGAAGATTCTCCCGTCGTATCCAATGACAAGTCTCAGTTCTGGGGAAGTCACAGATGATTAGAAAGTAGTATCAACATGGGTAAGGTAAATAAGATGGCCAAGTTTACAAAGACCGAGGATGGGGCTTTTTCTGAGCACCTACAAATAAATGATGATCCCGTTGTCAGTAACAGCGGTACTCTTCGTATCTTGTTCTTCTCTTTTCTTCTCTTCATCTCTTTCATGATGTTTCTCAATCGTGATCTCCTTCCCCTCCTTTCTCTATGCACTACAAGTTTGGTAGCTGCAATCCCTACTACTCGCTCCACCACTCCCACTGTTACTATCAAAAACGGTTCATACACAGGTGTTCACAACACATACTATGATCAAGATTTCTTTCTTGGGATCCCATTTGCTCAAGTACGTCTTCTATTCTTCTCGCGCTGACATCCTCTCTTCTACCTATACCCCCCATTACCATTTATAAACTGCGTGACTAAACAATATCCCACAGCCACCCATAGACGATCTTCGTTTCCGCATTCCCCAAAGGCTGAACGAAACATGGACAACCCCTAAGCCAGCAACTTCATATCCTCCATTCTGTGTAGGATACGGAACAGATGATTATGGGCATGATGTCTCGGAAGATTGTCTCTATTTAAACATCATCCGACCTTCATCTACCCAATCCAATGCATCGCTTCCCGTAGCCCTGTGGATCCACGGAGGTGGTTTCTTCGAAGGTGGCACCTCGGATGCCCGCTACAATCTCTCATTCATTGTTCAAAATAGTGTGGATATGGGAACACCCATGATTGGTATCTCAATTCAATATCGACTCTCTGCCTGGGGTTTCCTTGGTGGTGATGAAGTGTTGGAGAGTGGAGATACGAATTTAGGATTTAGAGATCAGAGATTAGCATTGGAGTGGGTGAATGAAAATATTGGAGCATTTGGTGGTGATAAAGATAAAGTTACGATCTGGGGTGAGAGTGCCGGGGGGGCTAGTGTAGGGGCGCAGTTGCTTGCTTATAATGGTATGCCTTTTCGTTTCTCCAATTCTTTTCATGCTTGAGTAAATACCTAATAGAAGAATAGGACGAGACGATGGGCTATTCCGCGCCGCAATCTCCGAATCTGGAGGTCCAGCAGTCCATTTCTTCCCATCTCTTTACCCCAACATCTACAACTCTACAGTTCCTCAAACCCTCTTTACAGCCCTCGTCGCAAATACCTCATGCGCATATACTCTGGGTCTAAACACCACTTCAACCTCTTCCCTGCAATGTCTCCGCACTCTCCCATTTTCTGATTTGAACTCGGTACTCAATACAACAACCGATGGAATTGGTCCCTTCTCCCCAATCATGGATCATGATTTCATAGCAGATTACCCCAGTAAACAACTTGCTGCTGGGAAATTCGTCAGGGTACCATATCTCATCGGAGCAAACACAGATGAAGGAACCGCCTTCGGATCAGGCTACGGCCCCAATGGAACAGGAATCAATACCGATGCCGAATTCATCTCCCTCCTAAACTCCACCGGCATCCCACCAAACTCCCCCGCGTCCATCGCCATCCAAACTTTCTACCCCAACAACCAATCCGTCGGCATCCCCTCCCTCCAAACCTACCCCGATCTCTACACCCCCTCCAACCCCCGCTCCGCCCAAGTCGGCCTCCAATTCCGTCGCGTGTGCGCCTACATTGGTGATCTCACCATCGTGGCCCCTAAACGCCTCGCCGCGCAATCATGGGCTAAATACAACGTCCCGGCTTTCACCTACAGATTCGACGTTGTGGTGAATGGAGTACCCAAATACACCGGGGCGACGCATTTCCAAGAGGTGGCGTTTGTTTTTAACAATACGCGCGGGGAAGGCTATGAAACGCCTTTTGCGGTCAATCCGTTTGCGAATGTTAGTCGCGAGTATTTTTCCCTCGCGAGGGAGATGAGTAGGAGGTGGGTGGGGTTTGTGACGGAGGGGGTGCCGGATGGGGGGGNGGTTGGCTGGCCGGTGTATGGGGATAATTCCACGGAGGGGAGGGGGAGGGGCAGGAATATCGTGTTTAATGTTACGGGGAGTTATACGGAATGGGATACTTGGAGGGAGGAGGGTATTGCGTATCTGAATGAACATGCGCTTGATGTTTTTGGGACGTAGGGAAGGAGGTTAGGGGTACTTTAGCTGATATATACACCCTGTGAAGCAATTATAATTGAATTTTTCTTAATATAATCGTTGGGATAGTGTTTTATTGTTTCATTGTTTCATTCAGTTTGAGAGATTGAGAGAGGGTGAGTTTTTTTTTTTTTGGATTAGACTGAACTTTCAAAGTGGACTTGGGTATATTCTCAGCGCTTGATTGTCGGGTCGAGATTTATAGATTGATCAACATTCATTGTCTGAGTCGAAATGATATATTGTACGCTCTGGAATGTTTAACTCGGACTTGGTCTTTGATTGGACTGGATTGTTTGGATCTGATGGGAGGATTTTGATTTCGCGATTGTTTGGCTGGCTAAGACTGAGATATTAGGGGATGGGGATGGGGATGGGGATGTGGATTGTTTATATTGATCTTGATATTTGTAAGGACTGGGTTTTTAGATTGATGTTTATTCATTTGTTATATGAATGATTAAATCCTGATTAACATCCTATGAGATACTATAGTTTCGTTGAGCTTTTGATATCATATCAAATTAATACAGACATTTATTATAGGAATTGTGCTTCGAGGTAGGGTTTTAACTTTTTTTTTTGGAAAAATGATAAAAAGGATATCTCTATTCGAATAAAACCCCCACTAGAAGTTATACTATTAATAAGGATATCCATATCTAGTGAAATGTCCAGACTCAAGTGGCGGGGTAGTAAGGGGCTAACAGGAGTCCAGAGTATTAGCCGGAAATCTAGGAGTGAAAAACTGACTAGTGACAGGAACCTTGGAGATATAGTTATATCTAGACTCATTCATATAGTGATATCATCGATTCGGGCACATTTGATACAATTACAATTTATGATATTGGTATAGATCGAGCTGCATTTTCTCTCTAGTTGGTTCAACCTTAGGGTTAACTTAAAGACGCAATCACACAAGGCTTTCCAACACTTAAGGAACCATCATATCATAATTTCTCCTTGTTTTATTGCATTGCCTTTGTCAGTAATTTATGTGATTTTCTTCAATATAGCATCAATTTATAATATTGTCCACATATTTCTCCTGCAGATATATGTATCTCATATCCTCACCCGCAGAACTTCAAGTGCATTGAGATATAGCCACTACCAATGTCGGAATCTTCCTTGTACCGGGAATGCATTGATGGGGATTATCAGAACACTCTTTATGTAGATCAAGTTTGTTTGAACGTAGTCCTACGTACTTTATTACTTCCGTTCCACTCTGCATGGTTGATCTGGTTAATTGCAGACGAAAATCTGACTCTCACTATCCATATTTGCTTGTTCATCGGCACCTGGATTATATGGGAAGTCGGGTCAACCGCGCCTATTGGCAGCCTTCTAGAAGAAAGCTTTTGAAGAAAATACTTCCAGTCATTCATGATGACCTCGAATTTGTCGAATATAGGCAATGCAAAGATACCGAATATGATCTCGATACATATACCAGTTGTACACACCTCCGCCAACAGGCCATGAAATACAATATACCCCTTGTATTCAACAAACTCAACCAAGCGCTTGCGGGCCTGAACGAACCAATTAAATCTGCGGCGGCGAGGAGCGGGATGTCTCTGGACTTGGAGAGTCAAGACGTGGGGTTTCGAAGGCCAACATTGAACGACATTCCTCCCGAACAGAAGCTGTGGAGAGATGGTGGCCTTTGTGATTGTTCATGTGGGAAATCCCTTCTCATAATGTGGGAAAGCATATGTTTTCAATATACTTAGAATAGCTTAGTTTACTATCATATAATTATAGGTTCAGTTAATATAAGCTCGTTAAGATCCTGAACTTGTACTCATTATCGAAATATATTATTATTATTATCTATTTGATCTTACCCCCAAACCATTTTGTTATTGGTAATCTTTGTTGATTCTTTATATATTGTTATTAAATCTCTAATCTCTGTTGTTTCCTCCCAGTATGCTATCGGGATGCACATATCTCGCACGACTCTTTCACAATAAAGCCGTGTAAAGCTTTCACGCCTTCGATCACTTGGGACTGTACGTCCCGTGCCCGTCATCGCGAATCGTCAAGATCACGCATTGAAGAGGAAATCGAAAAGATTCACAAATTTCACAGAAATTTGAAACGTCGAAAAAACCCTATCAGGGAAGCGAGATATCTAGAGAAAAGCCGTTATATCATATAATACTCGTTTCTTATCTTGATCATGTTATAAACATATTAGTAACTTATTACAATGACCACTCAATAAAAAGAGATCATCAGAACTACGTATTCGAACAAAAACCAAGGTTCACTTCGAGGTTTTGGATCCCTACTCGGAAACCTGAATCGGCGACCAGGATTTACAAGGTCGAGCTCTTGGCCCTCCTACTGCAAAAAACACCATCGACATGTCATGACCTCACTCAATGACGATCTGTATGTGGGGAGCATAGAGATCAAACACGCTGTACTCCATTCAAAGCCGAGTTAACAAGTACAAGGGGAAGGTCCGCCATCATTGTTCATCGTTGAGCTAATGTTGCTGGTATTTGATTTGGATGGATAGAAACGTGGTGGGACTCATGATTGTTTAGAGGAAAGACGCTGGATGTTTGTGCCAGAAAGTATTCTTAGCTGTGGCAGAAACGAGAGTGGAGGCCGAGATCCTTCGATGGCCTGAGGTGCGACAATGGTAGCATGGTGGAAATTTGGAGAGAATGAGAGAAGCGAGGTGGATTTAAGGGGTAAAGTTATGTTATATTGGTGTGAAGTTTTCTCATACCTCTTAATATCCAGAACAGACCTTCTACCCCGACTTTTTTCTACTTCATCATTGAGCACCCTAGTAGAGTTAAAAGCTTTCCATTACACAAACAAGAATGATCTTCATCTCTATCTTCTATCCCCACATCCTCAAAACACACCTGATTTATACCGCCCGAAAACATCTCTCTGAACAGCAGCGCGGAAATCAATAGGGTCGAATTAACCCTGTATGGAAACAGTTTACATGGTTTGGAATTTCTCGGCGAGGAATTTCTTGGCGAGAACACGATAGCAGTTGGAGGAGAAAGGCAAAGGTCGCGGGATATGATGAATTACTTAGAATAAGGGTGAGGATTTGAATATAGATTATAGATTTGGCCGAAGTATTTGGGTGTATAATACAAGTGATTATGAGCTCTTCATCCGCGAAACAGATGGTGGAAATAGTTATTCCAATGTTTATATCTAACTGAGAGGTTGTCATTAATAAGAACATTCCTGAATTGGACTTTGAGAGATAAGAAAGAAATAATTTCAGAGAGTAGTATTTCATGGATGTGCAATTGCCAATTTACCATTAGGAGAGGTTCACATGATTATTCTATTCCAGACAATGAACATATGACATCAGTCGTGTTGTTCGCTGATAGAGAGATGTATAATGTATTCAGAGGTCATGGCACGGTGTCTTGCATCCAAAATTCGAAGGGGTTGGAGTGCGCTCGATCCTCAAGGATGGGGACTCAATTATTCAGCACAGAGCTCTTCTTATGATTGGGGCATTAATGATGGTGCAGAAATCATACATTGCAACGGTATTAATCTTTCAGTCACCATCACTTTTCGAAGTTCTGCGTGCTCTTCAGCTTAGGAACTTGCTAGTCATATTTAAAAAGTACACAAGAACTATTGGCTTGTTGGACATTGACTGAGCAAATATAAGAAACTTGTTGGTTGCTACTGCCTTACTTGATTTTGGCCCTCAAGCCAATGCCTTTCATCGGAACGGTGCTTTCGATCATGAGAAGATCCTGATAGGATTGTTAGATTTGTACAAAAGACCTTGGTTCGGTTGAATATGGGTTCAGCGGGAAATCTATGTCGCCAGAGAGTTGACCTCTCAATGTGGTAACCTTAAGCTCAGTCGCACATCGATGGATACCCCGCGAGGACAGTTGGGAACAGTAAGGACTCGCTCCGACGAGAGAAGAAGGATAAGCTTATTTCTTGTTTGACATGGGATACGGAAGACTATCGCTGCCTCTATTGCCATGGAAGTGGAATCTAGTACTATCGCCTAGATCCACTGATCATTATCGTCGATATTCTAATGAGGCAAGCCTGTATAAAAATAAACCGTTTTTTTTTTTGAAAATAATTAGTCCTGCGTTGGAAATAGAAGATTACAATGAGTTTGTGCCACTGCGCCTTACACATGATGCTTTCAAGTCTACGGGGTCACACATCCGTCCAATTATATAATGTAAATCGAGAAAGACTAGGAATAATGTAAACATGGTTTCAATGTTCTAAACTGAGGTATAGATTTAAAAGCTTTCAATGTCTGAAATCTTTTCAGATTTTGAACTACCTTTGATTGTTCATGTTGAATTCAATATCTTGATTTCTTCTTTCCTATATCCAGATATGAGTTACTCGTCGGCAATATGGGATACCACCGGGAAAGATGAGACTCTCGGAGAATCACAACGGAGAAAAGTGCATAACATCATCGACAAAGCATGTATAAGGAAAGAACACCATATTCTGGATATCGGAGGAGAGTGGACATATCTGGCCATGGAAACTGTGAAAATAACCGGGTGTATGGTCACGGTAACTACACTTTCGGTTGAGCAGAAGACTCTAGGAGAGAAAAAGGTGAAAGAGGCGGGGTTGAAAGATCATATCGAGATATTGCTTTGCAATTATAGGAAGACTCAGAATTCAAGTCTAGCGGGGTTCGATAGGGCGATAAGTGTATGTGGCTGCCGCTGTTAATGTCGTGTTGGTACTACTTCAGTTATTGCGAAAAGGGGGTCCGCGCTGGTATTTCATGGGACCATGTGATTACCGCGAGGAGGCCAAAAGTTTTGTCTCCGAGTGGAGTTGTGCCACTTTAGTAATTATGACGAACTTGAAGGATGTAATGATATATTGTCGAATGCTGAGGTACAGTGGAAAGACGGAGTCTGATCTTTGATAGCTTGACTCAGTGCTTCCAATAGTCCGAGTTGCAGTCAGATGATTCCACAATCTTAATTATTCAATCCATTTTGAATACTTATTTAATGCAGAATATCCAATTAATTTGAAGCATCCAAATGATCCCAATGTTTAAAATGGTTTATTATCCGAAAGTCCTTATTGTCAGACTGCAGTCAGGAATATTAGCCACACTGACTAGGCTTTGACCATATAGATCAGTTAGAGTTATTGCATAGACATATCGGAGCTAATGGATCAAATTTGCTTCTATCATTCCCACTTGCCAAATTGTGATTGTATGCAGAATGGTGTATTCGTGTTGTTTGCTTGCTTGTATTTTTGGGAAGACTTCAATAATTCCCTTACCAGCACTAGGATATATCGAACAAGATAACCGGGAAGCTTAGACATCTAGAACATATGTCTAGACTCTAGTTTTTCAAACTCACGAGTATCTTGGATGTTAGACATATCACATCTGGCAGTTGGCATCTTAGCAATCGATAGAATCCCTAGAACCACAGTTCCAAATCCGAGAATAATCATTGAGCGTGAATCGAAACCACGGTGTCAAATCATTGATAATATCTGGTGGTTGAGTGGAGTGCTTCGCAGCACTGCAATATATCAGAGGATAATGTTTCCCCCTCACCCTGAATTTTCCTCTGATACGACTCGAGCCGGTGTTCGTTCCAATAATAATCGTGAATGGATATACACCATTTCCGCTAGTACCGTCACAGACTTACTCAACTGCCGCGGTAACAAACCTGGCCACCAAGGAAACTGTATGAAGGAAGGTATATGGAGTACACCGGAGGTGGATGCAGACAAGTGGTATGGATTCAGACGAACTACGTGTACTTTTCCTGGGGAATAATAGCAAGTTTGGGATACTTTGCTTACAAGAGTTTCGAATTTTTGATTCCATCCAGAAGAACAAAGGTAGAATAGGCTCTGAGATGAGCCGTGAAACTGGCATGATTTCCGAACAAACACAGCTTTGGGAACATTGATAATTCTGAATGCCCCAAAGC
Source organism: Myriosclerotinia scirpicola (assembly GCA_002162505.1). Classification (NCBI taxonomy): domain Eukaryota; kingdom Fungi; phylum Ascomycota; class Leotiomycetes; order Helotiales; family Sclerotiniaceae; genus Myriosclerotinia; species Myriosclerotinia scirpicola. Next base: position 2,582,067 of record NGKG01000002.1, read on the forward strand.
TACGAATCCGGTTACCCATGCAGTCACTCGACCCGAACAGCTTCAACCTTCCATGGTCTGGGTTCACAATTGATAAATTATCCGTGGGAGAAAATTATTATGAATGTGTATCAGGGGAGGCGTGGTTTAACGGGATTTCGAAATTATTATCGTCGTGAACATGAGATGTACTAACATCTTTGTTGTATGTAAACAGATACACTTAGGTAGTCATACATTATTGCCAAAGGAAATGCTCGCTACCCTTACATCGCAACTCCAGCAAAACAGCAAAACTTTCCCCCTTTACATCTTCGCCAAATCATACCCATTACCCTTTTCAATAGCCCTCTTCCAAGCTTCTCTCTGTTGTAGTTTCTTTCTCCACTGTAAAATTTTCGGGTACTTCTCAAAGTCCACATATTTCTTCGCGGCCAAGAAGTCCATCGGCCAACTCAACATCACATCTGATCTCCCCAAGTTCTTCCCATTGAACCATTCATCCTTCAACTCTTTCTCCAAATATTCAAATTGTGTAGCATATTCCGGCCCCGTGAAACTCTTATGTATGTTTGACTTGACACCACCGAATAATATCGATAACGGCCACGGAGATTTCGCGGCCACAATATCAAATACCAATTCAATCATTCCGATAGTCCCAACAGTAGACCCCGCAAACGAAGTTAAACTCTCATCGCGTGTCTTATCCTGCGCTGCAAACCTTCCTTCTTTGTCGTATGTATCAATCAGATATCCGAGGATTGCACTACTTTCGGCGATGGTCACATTGTCCGATGTAACGAGGATGGGGGCTTTTCCCATAGGATGTACATTTTTAAGCTCAGGTGGCGCGCGGCCTTCAACGCGTGTGTGGCATATGAGGTTGTATTCAATCCCTAGTTCTTCGAGGAACCAAAGGATACGTTGGGATTGGGAGTCCTGTAGGAAACTACATTAGTATACCGGTATGTGGGTGCACTCAGTGGGGTAATGTTGGTGCAGGAATTGGATCCGATGGGATGGGATGGGATGGGATGGCTGCCCCACTTACATTGAGGTGGTGGAAGGTTGGAATTCCCGCTTTAGTCGTAGATGTCATGATTAATGTGATATGCTATTTTATGAATTGGGGTAAAAGGTAGGTGATATCCGGTAGAACCGTAGAAGACAAGTGAGAGAGATGTATCACAATTTATATATGTCGTCCTTTTCCCCGGATGGGTGTTTGCATCCGACCCGTTCGGGATTGCATCGTTCCGAAAGTCCTTACATTGCGTCCTGAGGCATCAATATTCTCCGCTTCTCAACGTTGTCACACTCCTTTGCATGCAAAAACGTAAGACCACAAGAGAAGCAGCAATGATAGGATAAGACAACTTGTCGATTCTTTCAAGAACGCAATGATTGGGCTTTCGAGGAAAACGGTGGGAAATGTCACCCGAAGTCGGGCAGGTGTGTGAAAGCACCTCTGACATGGATAACTGCATATGCAGTGACAAGGTTCGATTGCCATCGGCTATAGCTAACGGCCTCCTGTTAAATCACCACAAGCCCTTCATCTAGCGGATGAGAGCTTCAATCATTCCACTTCTCCATTTCCTGACACCTCTTGTTATTATTTCTCTCCATTGCCCGAAGTTCTCTTCAACTTCAACATCGATTTACGTTTTCATCATATGATCATGGCTACCATCAAAGACAAGCCACTCGTTTTGCACATTGGAGATCCAGTAAAATGGAACCTCGATTTATATGCCCAATTTGCGAAGGACTTCACCATCATACGACCTTCAGCAGAAGAGCGTCAACGAGATGAATTCATGAAAGCATTGAGAGAAAATAGATGGGGTAATTTCTCCGCTATCTTCAGACCATTTTGGAATACTGGTGGCGAAATGGGAAGATGGGATGCGGAACTCATTCCCTTGATACCACAATCGTGCCAGGTTTTTGCATCTGCTGGCGCAGGTTTTGATTGGGTGGATGTGGATCTTTTGGCAGCGCGAGGTACGAGTTCTTGTACGACACATGTTGATTTAATGTTGCTGATTTTGTGATGTGGACAGGCATCGTGTATTGTAACAGGTACGGATTGACAACTGGGCTTCTGTGTGCACGTGACTGATTGATATGATCATACAGTGCTACAGCTACAGCCGAATCTGTGGCGGATTTTTCTATCTTTCTGATTCTTGCTACATTCCGAAACCTTACTTGGTGAGATTTTCCCCTTTCCCTCATGATGACATGTCGCCAGTGCTAATGTCAGTCAGGTGCACACAAGCTGCTCGTTCAGGAGTAGCATCATTCCAAGATTGCCACGCCAACGCCGCAGCTGTTTCCCACAACCCTCGCGGCCATACACTTGGTATCGTAGGTCTCGGAAATATTGGCTACAACATTGCCCGCAAAGCCTACTTAGCTTTTGGGATGAAGATCCTTTACTATGACATCATTCGGAAAACTCCCTCGCAAGAAGCGAACATTGAAGCAAAATTTTTCTCTAATTTAGATGAGATGCTAGCCCTTAGCGACTGTGTAGTTCTCGCTACACCTGCTTCTTCTGATGTGAGGAAATTTCTTGATCGACAGAGATTGAGTAAATTTAAGGAAAAGAGTAGGTTTGTAAACATTGCGAGAGGAGTCTTGGTGGATGAAGAAGCATTGGCCGATGCTGTTGAGTCGGGAAAGCTGGTGGGTGTAGGATTAGATGTTCATGAGCATGAGCCTAGGGTGAATGATAGGTTGAAGGCTTCTAGGAATGTCACACTTACTAGCCACAATGCTGGTGGGACACTTGAAACGTATGTTCTTTCTACCGAAATATCTTGAGGTTCACTGACGCTCTTATAGGCATATCGGATTTGAGGAAATATCGATGAGGAACATTGATGCAGTATTGAAGGGGAAGGAACCATTCTCACCGGTCAATAAGCATTTAATAGGAAAGTCGAAACATAACTTGTGATTAATACAGTAGTAGGCAATGTAGGAGCATGATTGTTTAATACCCTACTTATATAAGTCATAGCATCATTCAATATTCAACAATGTATCAAATAACGAAATGATCTCTTGGACTCTAGATGACACCCTTGAACATCTAATTTTAAGTCCACCAGTCCAATGATGGTGTTCGAGGCCTACTTGCGAGGAGACTAATTGATTCGAGACACCTTGCATACAGCAAAGTAAGTAAGAGCAAATAACAATAAATGAAATGCTGTCAATCGTTATCAAAGAGCAATACTTGTGACAAATGTAGGTAAATCCAAGATTTTTGTCAGCTTGCATCAATCATATCTTCACGCGTTTAAAAAAGATTTCATGAAAAAAAAGGTAATCATCTATGAAATAGCCCAACTCCATGCAGCGCCCTTAACAAAAAAACAAGAATCAATTACTTGATAGTATGAACATGGAAACCAATTTCCTAAGAACTTGTCGCTCCTGTAACCAGAAAAAATGTATCATATCATTCCTCCTCCCTCCTCCAGTCCAACTGAAACGTCTTTCCGCTGACCCCGACCAGGATTAAGTGGTTCTGTCATTCCGATCAAACTGTCGCTTTCCGAATTTCTCACGGGCCACTGTGTAGGGTATACTTTCACGATCGACTTCATCCGAGATATTCTCAATACGGCCATTATAATATCTGTAGCCACCATGCGCATCCCTACATCTCCATGCAGTATTTTTTTCTCGTGGTAAGGACCCGTACATATTAGTTGCCACATCGCCATTCCCCATTGTTCCGAGTCCCTGGCGACTGGGAATAGTCTTAGTAGGGCAAATGGTGTAAGTCGAGATGCGATTGCTCGTACCATAACTACCACGGCGTCTGTGTTCCGTCCAGTCGTATTTGTACCGACTACCACCGCCACTCCGAATTTCGATATCTCTTGATCTTCTAGTGCGAGTCAAGATACTCTCCGATGTATTCACATTCGGTTGCTGGTTGCTTCTCTCTTTAACAAACTTCATCCATCGAAGAGACATGCCCCACTCATTTCTTCTATCAGGATTATGGAAGTAATCCACATCATTCGGATCTGCATTAGGATCTGGTAGAACTGGAATCTTGGGGTATGCGCCCAATTGAAGATCTCGGAGATACGGTAGACCAACAGCCAATTTGGCGATAATACTGTCTATCATGTCCTCATCACTGATTGCATCATCCTTTTTTAGATCGGCGCTCCAGTCATTACGCTCATCGCACTGGTGAAGAGTGAGCTTACACAATCCTGGACAGACCTGCCCTATTATAAGTGTATAAATAGGTAACAATGTACCAAAGCCAAGCCACGAATTGTAATCGCGCGCGACTTGTGACTTGAACATCCCGTCAAACTGAATATCTCGTAGGAGCGATGCATTTCTTCGTCCGATATATACAATAAAGCGGATGAACGGATCACTAGAAATTAACTGGGGCTGCTCGTAATTCACATCGAAAAGCCAATTAACAGCCCAGGTAACTTCCTCACTGCTAGATCCTTCTTTGAAAAGTCGAAAGCTAGGGATGCCCCATTCCTTCAGCTCATCGCTTTCGTGACTGAACCGGAGTACAAATTGATATGTGTTCTCTCCATACAAGATAGCAGCGCACTCCTCCTCAATTTGCTTACAGGTCCGCATAATATTAACAGATCGACCGAATGGGTGGAGTTGAACTTCGGCACGATTGATAATCTGAGGACCAAACCAGGGTCGATGGTGAACCACACACTTAGTTTGTTGACCGGGTTCTGGAGAATCATCAATTTCGAAGTGATTGACACCGTTCTCAATGAGTTTGAGTTGTTCACGGGTAGGGTTTGTCGTCCATGAAACTTCCCCACGCACAACCTGAGATCTAAATCTGACATGATACTTGCTATAGTGACCTTCGTCAGCACCAAAGAGGTGAGCCACAGGGTCGGAATAGTCGTCGGAGAGCTGGGCCCAATCGTGGTGATATTTTCGATCGTATCGGCAATGTTTATGTTCTTCATTGTGATTGCCAGTGGTCCATCGGTATTCATGCGTGCGAACTTCTGGCTTAATGGCCACTGGTTTGAGGAGAAGGAATCGCCAGATTTTGTCGCGAATTTCTGCAATATTCATTAGTATATTAGCATACTGACAGAGAAACTGATCACTTACCGCGAGGCACTTCCTCAAGAAGAGTACAGAGTTTGCTTTGTGGGGGCTCGATGATGTTACTGTCGATCACCATAGCATCTGGGCACTCATTTTCAGATACATTCTCCATCCTGAATAGTTCGATGAATGTTTGGCTTTTGAAAACAAAGGAAGTTTTCGCAAGAAAAAAAGTTATTGAACTTCTTGTAGGGCTTGGGATTGTGGTAAAGGATTCGTGTTGTAAAAGATGGAAAGTTGTCGTTCGGTTTCCTATAATGTGGGAATACGTAGAATTGTATGTAGGAGGAAGAAAGCTTGCCCAGGCGAAGAGACTTTCATATGTAAAAAGATGCTTCTACGGCAGAACCGAATAGTCTTAGCGCAGACAAATCAAGACTACTAGGTAATGAATGCATCATATATACGGTGCGAATGTTCAACTAGTACTATGACATTCACATAACATTTGGAATTCTGTATCTCTATGGGATAGTTGAATTTGAGACCTGTGGGTATAAGGTTTTCTAGATGCGGTCTCTTGCAAAGGTAGAAATTAACGGCATATTATGGATGATTAGATATTAAATAATTTTGACTAGATAGATCGGCCGCCTACATATAAAAGTATTGAATATTCGGAAAATTTTAGATTCTTCGCGTATTAAATTTCCCACACCCGTTGACTTCTTGAATGGATTTATTGTTAGAAAGCGGCCATTCTGGGACTGGAGAGATGATAGCTACTTTTTGCTTTAAGTTTACGGTAGAAAAAAAGAACCAACATGAAGAGGAGTTTTATCATATTATATATATTTACGTGAAAGACAATAATGGAGGGATGGTTTTGGAATACTTGGGATTGCGTCACTGGTATGTTAGACAGATGATACATGTTATTCATATATTTTCTCGTGCTATGGAACTATGTGTGAACGCTACCAACAAATCCTGGTGGACCTCCACCGCATCAAAAGGTGGCTATTGTTCTTCGGCCTCTTCCACAACATTGGAGATTCCCTTCGTTAAGGCATGCTCGACTTCGAAATTCTTAACCACATCCTCCTTGCCCTCCATCATCTCACACTTCACCTTCCAACGGGTGTTGCTATCCCTGCCCCCAACAGTTACATGAAGTCGAGTATTTATTCTCTCTCACACTGCCAAAAAGTCATTACTGGTCTCGGTGAATTGGCTATTGTCTGCATCGCCCACCGCGTTTGACTGCAGCATTTGACTTCTGTATCTTTCCTTCACAAATGACATCCATAGTAGAGACTTCCCCCACTTATCATCTTCTGGGCGTGGAACATTGATATAGTCACCTAGCTGAAGTTCACGGAGTGCTGGCAGGTCTTTGACGGCTCTTTGAATTATCTTGTCAAGCCTTTCTTCATCACTCATAGATTCAACATCGCTCGGGTAAAACCTCAAGCAGTATATACAGTCATCAGAAGACATATTTTCATCATGAATAGTCAATTTCCGAAAGTCTGTGCATACTTCTCGTATTATTGCAGTATAAATCGGCAATAGCTTTCCAAGGCCAAGCCATTCGTTGTATTGACCATACGGACCCACTTTATGTGCTGCCTCGAATCTCCCACTGATCTTGATATGCTGGAGCAATGAGCTATTCCGGGGTCCGATCATTCTCATGAACTTGATAAGTGGATCCTGGGAAAGATATCTCGAATGGCGACACTTCCAACAGAAGAGCTTCTCAATGGCCTGTCTCAGCTCGCTGGGACTAAGAGATACTCCTGTGTCACTCATCAAGCCTAGAATATCTGACGGCATCTGATTTAGATCCTGATTTCTGGATGTTTGGTAGCTGTTGAATGCGTACGAATTTTCCCCATAAAGGACGAGAGAACATTCGTGTTCGATCTGTCGACATGTTTGCATAATATTTGTACTTCGATGGAATGGGAATAATGGTAATGTGGCACTGTTGATAATTTGTGCTCCAAAGTGCTTTCTGTAGTGCACCTCGCATTTTACCGAATCCTCAGAGTCGGTAACCGTATTGGCTTCTGTATCAACATCATCCTCATCAACATTGACGTCTGGGCCTAGCTTGCCTTCTTGAATCATCTGCTGCTGTTCCTTGGTTGGATTTGTTGTCCACGAGATCGATCTGATCATTGGGTCCTCTCGATATATGTAAGGAACGCTCTGATAGTCTCCACAGCTTGGGTCGGGATATTGATCCCACGTATAATATGCGTACTTTTTATAACTTATTCTATCATCATAATGAGGCTTGGATGTTCCTTCCCATCGAACTGCTGGACTCCAGATTGTTACCAATCCTGGTGATATAGTTGGGAATTTAACAAGTAGGTATCGCCAGATTTTGTCTCGGACTTCTAAATAATCTGTTAACACAGCAAAGTTCGGAGCTAGTAGTGTACATACCACGTGGTAGCTTCTCAAGAAGAGAACATGTTGTGCTTGTTTCCCAACTTCTTTCCATTTTCAGACATTCGAGTTTTTCTGGAGGAGTGGTCATTGTCCGTCTGTTAGTTTGTAAAGACCTAGCCTCTCGACGAGCAGTGAAGACTTTGCAAATTCCGCAATATCTTGAATCTCTGCGTTAGGTTCAATAGTGGCCGTGAAGTTGGTCAACGCTAAACTTGATCAAAAATATCGTAGTTTTTGTTGTAAATAGTATCGAAAGCTCTTTCTGATTTTCCAAGAAATTGGAATGTAGAAGTTATCCGAAGGATTGTGAGAGGGTGAGGACACGGTATTTTTTAGATTGACGAAGGTGCAAGTAAGGACGCTTGTGGATGATGTTGTGTTTAAGTAACATTGTATTGTAAAGGTGGAGGAAGTAGAAGAAGTAGATGTGTTAGTGCTAGCGCTAGCGCTAGCGCTAGCGTATCGCTAGCGTAGACTCGAACGTGCATTCATGTCAAGTATCTGTATTCACTGGCACTGGAGAGGGGTATCAATTTATTTGTACAGCGACGTATGTACCTAGTACATGACCCAGAAATTCTGGAAAAATATGAATGAAGTTGAGGACGAGTAACCTCCAATTAGATACCTCAAATGTTGTATATAATAGCACAATATCTACAACTGTTTCAACTGTTTCAATTGTAGATATAAACTCAATCTTTCAAAAAAACAGGAATCCCAAATCCAATATATCAACAAATTAAAGATGGAAATTCTACAAAGTAGTTGAATACATAAGCTCCAAAACAACTCTTGACATATTGACATCATACTATTTGCCTGTTTGAACACCTAACTATCCCAGACCCCCAAGTCATTCATCATTCGTCATCCGTGTAATGGTCATTCAAACAGGGAAGCTAGTCCGTCTTTTCTGATTCCCTTGTCTTCGCGTAATGGATGGGTTATCAACCAATGTTGAAAATTGATGCTCGAAAGTTAAAGCACTGAGGTGTTCACAGGAGCCGGCACGTTATTATTGAGCGAAATCTACGTTCATCACTTTCTTCGACTTCATATTAACCTCTCCCGAAATTCCCTCCGCTCGGCTCCCTTCTCAACAGACCTCATCCACAACCAAAACGATCTCCATTCATCATCAAGCCGCCCATCCACCTCCATCCCACTCCCATAAGCTACAAACTGGTAATCCACCAATTACAACCTCTTAGCATAGTCAAGCCCAAAACAAGCTTCTATATAGCGCAATAAATAACCTCGCTACGATCGATCCCTTATACAGCCAAAATTATCTTCATTAGTGGAGTTGTTGCAAATTAATGCACACATTGCACAAAACAGCATCTTAGAGCAAGATTTTCGAAAATCCAAATACCCCAATCTCAGACACATCCTCCAGGATTGAAATATTCTTGTAGAAAAATAAGTGTCAGTTGCGCTGCGTTTGATCCGTCAATTTCGTGGCCAAACTTGTTTTCAACAACACATCAATCATAAAAATCGATAATTTCAAAGCTCTTCAAGTGCTCGAAGATCGAAATTATGCCAGATTCAATCCAAATTAGTATAGAAAATGGCTGAGTATTTGAAAGAAGATGATGCGGGATCTTACTATCTGGGATATTAATTAAAGAGAATTCTTTCTTCAAGTGATTTTTGTCTTTCGCGTGGTCTCGACAAAATGGTTCTCACCCATATCGTCACTTTCGGAAATTAAAGCAAATTAGCTTAGGCTAGGACCGATCTTGGGTTGATGTATGCTGTTCTAACTTCCTTTGGAAGATGTCGTTGGTTGTGTGTCTAAGTTTTTCGGGGCGATATATTTCAGATTTCCTAGTTGTTGTAACTTAGACGGGTGAACCTAAAACATGGAGTTTAATAGTAGATTCTCACATCCTAGAAAGGTAAAAACAACATACATCCATCTAATCCCTGCAGTATTGCCAGTTGCATCTAGTATGAGAGAGTAGATCAAATGTCGCTAGTTTTAAACTTACCCTAAGCGAACTAGTCCTGACGTCAGACGTTCCCATTTCCACTTTTCCTAGAGTGTTAATACGTCATTTCGAATTAGTTCCATAAATATCTCAAGAGAAAGATGGTCCGATGGGAAATGGGTATATATATACAGGGATACACTCGACTCGTTCGTGCCTACTTGGGCGATTGCTAATGAGAGTTATTGAAAACCGGATGGTACCAGTACTTCTATTGGAAAATGTCTTTTTGATACAATTTCAATGTGACGGTAGAAAATTTGGTGAAAAAATAATAAAAAATAAAGCAGTCTTGATACACGGTTACTGATTGCAATCAAAAGTATCAATAGCTTAGGTTATAATTCGATGTTGAACATATCTCAAGAATTCAACACATCTCAAATGTTTGATTCATCTAAAAGATCTACCTTCTTTGGAATCACAATTTTTTCCTCTTCTCCTGAGCTGTTATTCCTTCATACTGCGTGTTTGCAACTACACGGCTCTTAGCACGCTCTTCAACAAACCCCATCCACTTCAATACATTTCCCCATTCATCATTTGGATGAACAAAAGGTACCATCTCACTACCAGGAACACCCGAGTCATATCCACAACCTACAGGTACAAATTTATATCGACCCAATTGCAACCTTCGAAGATTTGGAAGTCCATGAACGAGTTTCCTAATAGTGTCGTTTATTTCTTGCTCCCTATCAGTTCCTGGAGGTCCCAAATTGTTGAGTTGAGGACGCCCATCATCATCATCATGCAAAACTATTGTATGGATATTCTTACACACTTCCCCCAAAATATGTGTATAAATCGGAAGAAGATCGTGAAGACCCACGGCCTGCGATTCCGTATCCTTCCATTTCCCAACGATCCAATTCCATCTCCCTTGAATAACAATTCTCGTAATAAGCTCCGCATTTTCCCGTCCAATCTCCATAAAGAACCTGGAGAGTGAATCTTGGTGGACGAAGTCTGATTTTCCTATGCGTTGGTCGAAGATTGTTTCAATGGAGCGGGTAATTTGTCGGCGAGTCGGTTGAGTACCATCAGTGCGTTGAAGCCCTGGGATACGATTGGGTCTGTGAGTGAGGTGGCGCATTGTAATTACGCTTTGAGGTTCAAAAAAGGGTGGATGACAGCGGGTATCGAAGAGGAAGGAGTTTTCTCCGTAAAGTATGGCTGTTCCTAGTTCATGGATTTGTTTGCATGAACGGAGAATCGCAATACCTGATATTGCTGAGATGGAGATAGTCGATCGATGAATGATTTGAATGCCGTAGTGTTTGCGTTCATGAATGAATCCTTGAATCTCTTGACCGTTTTTAGTAATGGTTGTAAGTTTATTGTAGCCAGATTCGATAAGTCTGGCTTCCTCGCTGGTTGGCACAGCAGTCCAGAAGATCTGTATTTGCTTGCCATCAATTTTGGGAAGTTGATCCGTTTCATATTTTTCTTGACGTGCTTCGCTCCATTGATACTTATAATGCAAAATTGGATCAAAGCCCCAAGCAATCTTTTCTCGAATGATTCCAGGCATGATATTAGTAGGTCGAACAAAAAGTTCTCTTAAGATTCTTTCCAGCACATCTAAAATTTATTAGTTCTTCCACATCTCAAGAATGAAAGAAAGAACTTACTGGTAGGAAGGTGTAATAGTCCTTTTTTAGGCTTAAAATGAACCCCCTTTTCAATAGAGAGCTTTTTGATGCCGCTTATCAAATCGCTTATATCTCCTTCAGGAGAGAAGGGGTTATTAAAATCTTCTAACATCTTAGGTTTCTAATATTCTGGGTTGATGTTTCTAACCTGTTTAAATAAGTTCTTTGAGTGTCACAAGGCACGAAGCTATTGAAAATATTTGAAAGGATTAATGGTAGAGAATAGAATACGGTAGATACCTTCGAGTTGGGGTACAGTAGATATCTGATAAGAAATATCTCTAGATAAAATGACAAGATAGTAAAGCCATGATACTTTGTGACTACAGTAGGCTGTCTCTTATTATGCCGTACTATCGCGTTTAATTAGATATAGTAAATTGAGTTGATATTATGTAACCAACCTTCTTTTACGGTCTATCGCTTGATTTATTCACCTTTCTAAGTTTACTCAATTTTATCTTTGACAACATCATGTACTCGAAACTTCTTACTCATATCTGAATTTTAATAAAGGATGTCATGAAACAAACAATACACAATTGAGCCTTAACCACTTTCCACCTAATCCCCATCCCCGCATTCTGCATGATACTAAGGTCAAGCATACTTTCTGACTGAAGATATAAGTGCACAATTTGGGTACCGATTACAGCGCGATTCGGAAAGCGAATAGAACCAAGAATATCTTATAGTGGCCTTATAAAAATGAGTAATACGTCAATTTGGGGGCTTCCCATCATCTTCATTGTTTATTGACTCGTGAGTGTTTAAGAAAAGAAGTCATCTTGTGATCTTTCGGGTTTGGCAACTAACCAACCTTAGACCTTAGAACCACATTCGAATGTTCACGTTCATGCACCACTAATTCCAATTCGATCTCGATATGAATAATAAAACACCCGAAGAAAGGTTCAATCATGAAATTAAAACCTTCTTGACCTCTGATGCTGGTACTCATAGCTAATTGAGAACCATTGGATCCTTGCGAAGCATTGCTTCGTCAAAGACTTCAATGTGGCCCTGATCTATCGATAATCGCATTGGAATGACAGCCAAGGCTTACCTGATATAGATATGGCAACTGATCATTTATGTATTCGATTGGAGTAGGTTTTCTGATTAGGTGAGAAAATCGTTGTGCATTCGCCGCCTATCAGGAAGCCGATATGGTATGTAGTAGAGAATTAAGTCGACCCACAAAAGGAGAAGAAGACATAAAGAAACTCGTAAATATCAAATATTAAGAGCGCAAGGGTACATGAAAGAATAAAAAGGTCAAAACATCGTACAAGTAGGATGTCGGTGGGGATATGACAAGAAGAAGCGGCGAGTAATAATATGATATTCCATCAATAGAGATACGTCATTTGCCAGGATTTAGATATGGTTAATATGAGTAGAGTTTGAAATATGTCCATAAACCGCAACCAAAAATACCCAATGCTCTGAAATAGTGCCAGTATTTGATCAGAAGGTTTCATCAATATCCTCGGTAATGCCATCAATCGAACCATCTCTGTCACCATCCCCCTCACTAACAGGTTCTCCATCTTCAACATTTGAAGATATGCTGTCATTTTCCTCTGTACCCGGTGGACTTTGCATCGCGGAGCCAACCCCTGCTGCGCCCATGGCTCCAATTGGAATTGGAACCGGGATAGGTTGTCCCCAAGAAAATGGATCTGCAGGGTCGAGGATGCTATTTTGAGCGCCGATATCAAAGGTACTCTTTTGTCTCTGTCCATCTTGGTGTTTGTATATATTCAACTTGGTTACAAAACCGAGATGTATATCCTTTGGAAATTGTTCCGCGAGCCTCATACTGATCTCGAATCTATCCTTTTCCGCAATAGTACACAAGAACTTAATATCAGGACCACGTGGTGAGTAATTGCTTGGTACAAGTCCGTATTTTCTGAATTTCTCGTACAGGATGCCATAGTATCCATTCCAATCTTTCGTTCTAGCAAAACGAAGTAAAAGATCAGGACATTCCAATCTTGTTATCACCGGGCCGATCTCAAATTGTTGCAGCCTCCCCGCAATGTTTTGTATTCTTTCAGCTTGTACTTCGGGAGACTTGTTATCAAGTATGATATCGAAAAGCTTTGCTTCATCTGATGAGAGTTGTAGCCATGGGGACATTACAGATTCGACATCCTTCAAAACAGAATTTGTGTGATCATCGAACGAAACCGTGACCATTGCTTTTTGTGAAGTTGGATGCTGGCTATAGAATCTGACTGGTGATCGATAGGCTGTGAGGGGTGAAGGCCGTATACGACGTGCCGCTAGTGAAAGGGACTGAAGTAACATTGTGAATATGAAGTACAAGTGATGAGAAAGTCGAAATGACACACTACCTACTACCAAGGGTAGATATAGTTTTCAACTATATCTATATAGGTTCAAAAAGCAAATTGCACAAGTCGGTGAGATAAGAGTGCAAGGGATGTCACGTTATTACATAACAATCTAACTTCATTGGGACACAACCCCACAAAAGCACATGTCAAACGAGCTTAAGCTTCTAACGACAATCTTCGTTTTCACGCCTTGAATATAGAGAACAAATTATCGTCATATCCTAAGTTTATCTTCTCATTGTCTTCAACAAATGTTCCCTTTGTCGTGAGGGGAAACGGAATTGTGATAGACATCGTCCCAAGTGCTCGAGATGTCGAAAGTAGTTGTTCCTTACTGATTCAGTACTTCACATCTTGTCAATTTAGTCTTCTCTGATAAGGTAGGACTGACAGTATCAGCCATTATAATGGGCACCATGATCATGTAATGATCAATCGAGTATGTGACCTGGAAGCACTTAGAAAGTTGAAATGCTTCTCCAAGGTTCAACAATCATGGAAACCGATGCATTCAAATATACTGTTTAATTGGCAGCCATCAAGGATATTAGTTCTGATAGGCTTCACAAGTACAAGTTTGAACTTTCATGCTGCATCTCCATTCTTTAATCATTCTCTAAACATTTCATATGAAACTCCTACTACTTTCAAACAGATACGACTTGCCAACCTTGTTTTCCCCCAACTGACACCTTCTTTGAAATCATTAAACGCTTTTGATCGTGCTAGGAACTCCCCAAGGGCTCAGGTGCAGAATTTTCATTTTTCCAGAGAGTTACTTCATATATCCTCTTGCAATGTGTATCCGCAGAATCACGATACATCCCCATTGCCAGGTCCTCCAGCTTCTAACAAATCCATACGATCGAAGGCTCTTTGAGGGTGAGCCTCCCTTCGAAGGTCCCCCTTCGAGAGAACCAGATGCATCAGCCGCCTATTCAGGATTAAGAACGAAACAAGGGATGTCCGGCCCCTCATCCATCCCCATAGCTCCGACTTGATTACAAAAGCATGACCCTTGTCCCTCATGCATTAATCGGAAACTAATGCGATGTTGTCTTAAATCGAGTTTAAACGTGGTGAGATCAAAGAATTTGGTAAGTAGTGGAGGTATCAAAACACATGGTTGTACTGGGAAACAGACGAATGAAGGGCGCTGGTTGATATTTGGGTTTACATTTTGTACATTTGGTACGTTATTCGGATTTATTTTGATGAACATTCGACAAAAGGAGTGAATTGAATGTCTTGACTAAACGCAGGAATATGGCAGGGGCGATGTTGGTAATTATTTACAAACGAAGTTCGCTCTTGCGAACTCAGTCTACAAACAAATGGCCTAACATATTTTCTTTACTGGCTATCATCATCACCTCAGCAAACTTATATTAGGTATACTGGAAATTCACATGAGGTAGGATTTTGTATATTCTTTAGCCTCTAACGACTGCCTTGTGTGCTGATGGCTAAAGCGGGTTACCAATTAGGCTAAGGTTGGAATCATACGACAAACAGAAGCAAAGGGCTACTTATCAGGACTTTCTTCCACGCCAAAGTCATCAATTACTGTCACAATTGGCAGTACACTGCTTAGGAGCAGAAATTTCCATCTATTTCCTGACTGTCAAGTCGATCTCTTGTTCGCTCCTTGGATCATGGGAGACCCATTCGCAACTTGTTGTGCCTCCCTCAGATTTAGTGCAATCCTCAATAGAGCGATCGACCCACCTCGACAGCTCCTCCGTTTCTTTAGTCCCATAATAATGAATCCAGTTGCCGCCCTCAACACCAGAGTTCGTTTCTCCATCCTCCTCCCATGGGTTTCTCATGTCATACAAATTATCCCTTTTCGACAAGACCAGAATCCGCCGGACCTGATAAACCTTCCACGATACTTTTTCATGCCAAGGGAGGCTATGATTAACGGACCGCCGAATGTTGAGCCAGATGGCCCGGGCCAATATTTTCGATTTGTTTGTGACCTGCCAGGGACGGAGGAGATTTTTTTACTTAATGCCGGGTTTATTCAGTATGATCCTTTCTATTGGGAGTGTCTAGATCCAAATGGTTTTCAGTGGACGGGTGGAATGTACTATGAAGCGCGCCTTTGGGTGCACGTTTCTCGGAACCCTCCCGTGGGGGCTAGATTCGAAGAATTGTCAAATTTGTGAAGGTTCTTAATACCGAATTTATTGGAGAACAGTACCGGAAAAGAGTGAGTTGATTAATACTATAACCCGTATTCTGAGCGAAAAAGACTGATCATGGTGAAACATAGACTTGCGATTGATTTCCAAATCCAGGAGTTTTCGAAGCATCTGAATGTACGAGTCAAACTTGGATAAGTGAGGTTCGACAGTATTAGGAAATCCATGCTCTGGAACTGGTATGTTAGTACCTAGGTAGGTATGCTTCACGTAACTGCTAGATTCCATACTTATGGACAAAACAGGTGATAGCGCATCGTGAGCGGGTATATTATAGCAATGGCAGCGGGTAAAGGGAATGAATGTTTATATAAGCTACTAGGCAGGTTATAGGATTAGACAGATTCAATTCTATTCCATTCAATACTTCACTTGTCGTAAAAACCTTCGCTTTCCTCGTTCCCGTTGTCTTCGATCTCCCTTTCGGCTACTAACAATAACTTTATCTTCTTCATGTACAGTGAAAGGGGACGTATTAATGATAGTATGATCCATGTATGATCATTATAATTCATTTCTCGTGCAAAATGATACCATCTGGTTTCCATGCGTTGTCATAATAAAGTTATGGATGAAATAGTAAAACCTAAATCCCACAATCCCACAATCCCACAATCCCACAACCCCTTTCTGTAATTTCCAGGGGCTTAAGCCGCGCCACAACCACCCTCACAACTGGCTCACGGGCACCTTATAGGCCCACCAGCCTTACCTATTACGCCATAGCCCCTCGTTTCAAGTCCCATCTTCCGCTCAATAGCTCAATATCCACCAAACAAAACCCAAAAAACAAACGTGCAGAGAAACGCAAGACGAAATGCGCGACAATGCACAAACTATTTTGGGAATACGAGGGAAGCTGGAGATGGAGATGGAGATGGAGGTTTTGACCTTTTATATATTTATATTTATATTTATATCCTCATTATCTCTTTTCCTTTGGTTTTGATCCATTCGCATCCATTGTTATGATTTATTAATTTGTTGGGTGTACGCGGTTGGTCAACCTCTTCTTCTGTTGTTGTTGTTGTTGCTGTTCTTCTGTTATGCCTACCTATGAATTGTTGGTCAACACGTCGCTCGTTATAGTGAATTTATTGTGAAACGTTTTCATCTTTTCAGATTCGATTCGGATACATTACCTACCTAGCCTTGGAGGTACATTGTAAGCAGTTCTACAACATCAAACCTTTCACCAGCACCAATAAATATCTCCGGGTCTTGGCCAATAGTCCTCCAGAATGAGGCCATTCTCACTACCGCCAGTTCCTTTGGCCCTCTTATTCACGACCATCACCGTCCTGGCACAAAAAGATAATGGCGAAGATTGTTCATGTTTTCGAACCGATAGTGCTTCATCTGGATACTTCACATACCATCGATTTCACGATTTTCGTACCGTGGCCGCAGCTTCGAAGACGGTTCCGGACTTGATTCCATCGGAGGGTAATACATCGAGTGCGCATGCTACGTCGGAATTCTTTTCGGGCCAGGCATGGAATAATGATTGGTCGACTCAGAGCTGGAATAATAGTGATTCGATGGTCTCGAGTGGGAGTAGTGTTTTGATGATTAATTCGCCAAATAATGTATATATTGGTACGCCCTCATTCTCCTCCTGTCTAGGTCAAGATACTAATATGAATCCTTTCAGAAACCTCAACCGATAATGATACCTCTTACGATACCTACCTTACCCTCCGCACAGCGCGTCTCGAAAATTTCCAATCCGTCGCCGAATTCGACTCGAATGAAAAGAACTTCAAATACCTATCCGCCCGCTTCCTAGCCCGGGTCGTCGGTTCCGAAGGAGCATGCGCAGGAATTTTTACGTATCTTGACTCCAACCCCGTCCAAGAAGCCGACATTGAAATCCTAACATCCGGACCCCGAAACGTAGTCCAATACACAAATCAACCCTCCCTCAACAAAGCAGGCAATGCAGACCCCCGCGCTACATCGAATGCCTCAACCCCAGATGGAGCTATGGATTGGAGTGTCTGGAATACATACCGAATGGACTGGATGCCCAAACAGACATCCTGGTACGTCAATGGCGAAAGCGTTGCGAATATTTCATTCCAAGTCCCGAAATCCCCGAGCGGATTGATATTAAATATGTGGAGTGATGGAGGTGAATGGACGGGGAATATGTCGCTTTATGATGAGGCGTTCTTACAAGTTCAATGGATTGAATTGGTTTATAATACTAGTGGAAGCTATGCTGGAGGCAAGAGGGGATTGGAGAAGAGGAAGAGTAAGGGGTGTAAGGTTGTTTGTGGGGTTGATGAGGGGGTTAATGTTACGGGAACGCCGGCGGTGCTGATTAATAATACGAATGCGGGCACCTTGGGCTGGAAGGAAGGGTCGGGGTGTATGGGGTGGGTTCCGGTTGCGGTGGTTGGGTTGGCTGTTTTTGGGTGGCTTTAATCTTCTGGCTGCGGGTAGATGTGAAGGACTGGAGAAGTGTTTGAATATGGAGATTAAATGGTTGGGATATGCATATCTAGACTAATTTAGACCGGACGATTGTTTTTTATATATCGATTTAGCATCGTTTGGGCATTCCAGGTTGGCATTTTGAAATTCTCCACAGTTCACAAAATAAGATACCATGAAGAAATTATTTCCATGAATATCATTTACTACCTAGCTGCATTATCTCTTCCCAGCCCGTTTGCGAGCGGTGTTCAATCTTCAGCCATCTCTGGTATTTTCAAGTGAATCTCTCCAGCTCCAGCCGCTCCAGCAATGACATTCATAGCCACATGGCCACAAATCCTCTCATTTTTGAATCATCGTACCCCGCTATTCACTCTCGTGAACCCGTTTACCTCATCTCGCTTATTCATTCAAATAAAAATTGCAAGTTGCATACATATAATCAGGCTATTTCTGAGAAAGAAGGAAGTAGGCGTTTGATATCCAGATCACGAAAAATGTCTAGGATTGCCTTGGCTTTCTGGGCATCTGGTATGTTATAATGTGATAGAAGTAGAGTAGGGTAGCAGGGTAGTGTAGATAGGGATGTTTGGGTAAAGTAGGTACGGATAGATAGGTCTGGGTGTAGGAGTTGGTTGATTTGATTGGTGAATTTGGGGATTGGGGGAATGTTTGTTGTCGTTTTTTTTATCTCTGGATACTTGGGTGATGGGATAGGCTGGGATAGGCTGGGATGGGATGGATGAGATGATTGGGAAATTTGGATGAGATATGAGTATAATAGGATGAAAGTGTAAAGATCGTCTGATATCTCTCTAAACCTGCTATCACATTTGCATGAACCATTATCTTTTCCCATAACCTCTGAATGTTTAAAAGATACTTGGATCATCAGCAGTGTTGCAATCCTCTGTTTCTCTGTCTCTAGGATCGACGAATTTAATGAAGACAGAGAAAGTCAAATCCTTGGGGGAGGTGGGAGGTCGGGTAATATGTTAGAGTGTGAGCGGGGAGTGGAGAGGGGTAAATCTTCGGGGTCGTAGGCTTCGGTTTGGCCACACGTTTGTTCAGTGTACAGTCACCGTCCACTTATAATAGGCACTTCTCAAAACCCCACTTAAAATAGCTATTATACTATATTTTTAATAATTCAAATAAATTAATAAATATAATTAGAATTACTTTAAACTTTGTATAAATTATAATTCGATATTAATAAATCTATTTATAAATTTTTTATTTATTTAAAACTTTTATTTTATAATTATTATTATGTTTAAAATTACTTTTTTCGAAAAGTTGAAGTTTTTGCTTATTTTACTAGTAAATTTATAC
>NGKG01000002.1:2601707-2645029 GCA_002162505.1 Myriosclerotinia scirpicola
TTTTTGCTTATTTTACTAGTAAATTTATACTTTTTTTCAATTTTTCAATTTTTTCAATTTTTTTAATTTAATTAATATATTTTATACTTTTAAAAAAATATTAAAAAATATTAATGTAATTTTTATAAAAGTTTAATCAAATATTAATACAAATATCTTAAAATAATTATATAAAATTAAGTTTAATACTATAAAATTTAAATATAAAAAGTTTGTATATATTTGTATAAAATTTTTAATCCTTTTAATATTATTAATAAAATCTATTTCATTATATATTATATATAAAATTTTATTATATTTTCGAATTCAACTATTGATTTTGATTATAATATTGAAATTTAATAAAAAAATATTGATTGATTGATTTAATAATTAATATTTAAAAGAGTAAGGTTATAAGTGATTACGGTTAAATTTCGGAGTGCCTATTATAAGTGGCCTAGAACTGTATAGTGGGTGGAGAGATTCAATTATGATTTTAAAGAATATTCCGGGTCTAATCTTCCTCCCCCCTCTCTTGAATCAATTACCTAGCATCTAAACATTCACCTCGTTTCCTCTATTCTCCATCTAACTCATCTCGCTTGTCATTGGGGCATTGCATTGGGAGATTGCATAAAAGGCAACAAACGAAGATCATGGCATAAATAGACCACCTTATTGTACTGAGAGACATAGCAAACGAGCAGCGCATGTGAGATCCACCACTTTCAAGAAGGTTCACTTTGAACTTCAGAGCTGACGAATATGATTCCTACAGTATCATTTTCTCAGACTTTGTCGCTTTGAGGAAGTCAAATATCTCCTGGATCTAGAATCTAGGGGTGTCGATGTGATAGGAGCTAACAAGCGAATTCTTTTGTTATTGTTATTCTTGTTGCGATTCTGGTTGTTGTTGTCGTCTTTTTGGGAATTAAGGAATATGATGGGGGAAGATATGAAGTCATGGCAAGGGAATGATATCTCTAGCCATCACGACGAAATAAAATACCGTGACAGCTCTGAAATACTATCATCCTAGCATCCGTCACAATACAAATTCAGCTGCCAAGTTGTGTAAAGCTACTTGTACACAGTGAAAGCTGTTTCCACGGCATTTGTGAGGCTTTATAATGTATATCTGGAAAGTGGAATTGGTGACTATAAGAGGCATGGTTAATAGTAGGAGGCTGTTATTGAAAAATTGGATTCCAATCCCATGTCTTGAAGAGTTTAGGGCCATAGTAATGGGTTACTGCATTATTGAATTTCGGTCACGTAAGAGGCGCTTTATGTTGATTTGAGCTGAATAATCGAGGAGATTGATTGAAAGTATAATGAAATTCAGATTATTCATTGCTGTGCTAGTGGAATTAATGGTCTAAGCCTCCGACCTTTAGATTTGAAGATCCACAAACATTCACCTCTCATATTTCATATCCTGGCGTCGTCTCTAGCTCATTTGGAATAGGAAATTAAGCTTGTACATATATAGTCGCAGAGATAGTTTCAACGGATTTGCAAAACAAGAAAGTCATAATTTGGTGTGCCTTACCAGCCACTCGAATTTTCTTGAACATTGTATTGAATGCGCTTAAAATTACCACGGGCTGTTATACATCAGAGTTGAATCTCGGTTAAACGAAGTACATATGAGGGTTGTCCATGGGGTAAGGAGTTATCTGAGGAGGCTTGCTATCACCATCAGATTCCAATATTTATTGTCAATGGCATTTGATAGGCGTGAGTAGATATTTTGGATCGGAGGAGAGTCTAAAGTGATATATTCATGTCCAACTTTGCCCTAGGACAGGCCCTCGCTGCCGATCTACCACGAAAATAATTGAAGTTTTTCGAGTCTTGATCACAGGAACTTTTTAGAAGAATCCCCCTGCGCGTACACTCTACTTAAAAACATGATAAGATCCATGTGGAGATGCTCTCATTCAAAAAAAGGAAGGACGCTCCGATCAAGAAGCAGACGAATCTTTGTAACAGTTCAACGCCAGTCGTAACCCTTCCTATCCCAGAATTATCTCAAGATCTTCGATACAAAACCAAAATAGGATTAGAATGTAGTATTATGGTCTCATGTTTATCTTTCATAAATGCATTATGATGACTGGCAACAACAGGTCTATTTTACACTTGAATGATCTGGAGAACCCATATAGATCCTGCTAAGATGAAATAAGTCAAATTATCTTAAGTATAAAGGGCTTCTGACGATATTAGTATCTTATAAGCGAAACAAGCCCCATGATGGTGTTGTTTAGCAAGCTAGGATGCTGCAATGTAATGAATTTTATGCTACAGAAAGAGTCACGCATCTTCACTTTAGACTTGGTAAACAGTAGATATTCTCTTCTTTTGGTGAATCTCGGATATTAATATGGAGAATGAGTTTAATATTCATTCAGTATACGTATTTAGATGTTTCTGCATTCCATTCCTCCGCTTGAATTAAATTGCTTTTATATAATAAGTTCACATGTCCGAGAAAGTAAATCAGCAAAGATTGTGTCTTCCACAACTTATCAATCCAGGATTGTCGAGATAGCAGTAAAAGACTTAATAGCTGATATAATCCTATACCTCTCAATCCTCTCCTTACCCACGTTGAGGATTCGGCCTGTGTTCTTGGTGTGTATAAAGGTATTTTCTGATATTGCTTAATAGCTAGGTATCGTAAAATTCCGGTTTGAGATGCTGTAATTGTTCTCAGATATCCAAAAATTGATATTGAATACTCTTTAAATCAAAATCAAAGATTCAAGTTGTTCCAGAATATTTTCTTTCCTTCATGAGTGAAGCTGCTCCCTAGCTAGACCTGCAGCAAGGCAACAACCATTAATGATTTTAAAATTGATACACATGCATGAATTACTGTTATTATGATCAAAGAACTCAATACCACACAAAAGAGGACTTTACCTGAACTAAATTTTGCCGCTCGAGGGAAAGTGGTATTCTATTCATTCTAGGCACACTATGCCAGGCCCTCTAGGTGACCAATCAATTCAATTTAGTACCATCTAGATAATTCTCTGCTGGTTATATGAGGGGCTTGTGATTCCAATGGAAACGGTAGTTGATCCCAACAGCGTCTCAACTTGACGCGCCAGGCGTAGCTCTGCGGAAATGAGGTAAATTAGTCATTTGATCCATATGCTTTGATGCAAAGAATCACAGTCCTAGTTCTTACTATGGGGGCTTTTCATATCATCCAATATATCAATATCATTAGGTTTTCCATACAAATGATAACTAGTTCTTGTACGTAGCTGGTTGGGATGCCACTAAAGGTATCCCCCATCCAGAATCACCTTCATATGTGAATTTGGTAGTGATTCGTAAACCTTGTGTATCGTCGTAGTTCTGACACCTGCCAGTGCGCCCCAAAGTCAAAGCTTCATTAACTATTCTTATCCATCCGAAGGAAAACTTGTAGAATGCCAAAAAGCCTTTATTCACGCCTTTCAATACTCCGGACTTCCATCTAATATTGAATCATTCTTATACTATTGAATAATTTTCATATAACAGACTGAGACGACAACATGGAAATGATGGAAATAATAAATACATCCAAGCATCTCAAATTCATTAGACCTGGGAGCCGTATTCATGGATTCATCTTATCATGGATATTCACACATTTTGAATGAATCAAGTTTAGGTTACAATCTAAGTTCCTGGATCTCATTTCCATGTAGCTGATCATATGCACCATTCTAAGCCCCCTTGGTATCTAATGAATCTTCGCTACACTTGATTACTTCCTAGATCGGCTATATTAGACGTTGAGAGTATGGAACTAGGGCTACCAACTTCGACATGAGGGTTGTGTTGCTCTCTTGCATAGTGCTCCGTTGAGAATCGATTGCCATTGGTAACATTTTTTGTTATCCGGTAATTTTGAGCATCTGTAGGATTAGTTTTAGGCCTTCCTTTCACTCCCATCGAATGTAAACTGTGATACAACACTTTTGATAGTGATAACCGTTGAAAGAACTGGCAACAAAGTTAACAGTGTTTTGTCCCAGAAATGAAAAGACTGAGACAACACAAAGCATAATTCGTCTAAATGGTGCAGTAATAGAAAACAGGCTACTTCCAACCTTCGAAAGCATCAACTCTGTTTCCTTCGATGATCTACCCGTATGTGGTACTGTAGGTATCACTTTAAATATCTATTACAAGCAGTCTCAGAGAAGCGCTGTACGTAATCATGTCGACTAACTTCCCTGGACTATCCGCTCAAGTCATACGACCTCTTAGATTCTGAAATTTTCAAACGGAGAAGAAGACGCATAAAGATAATAAGCTACAATTGGAGAGGAGGTTGGTCTGTATGAGTAGTCGAATGAGTCCGTATAACTTAGTGGGGTGACGCCGTGCGTTTAAACCTGCCATGCCTTCTCTGATGTAACTTCAGCGCTGTCGTTGCTCAATAATTTCTCCAAATAATCGCCCATTTGGTCTCTCTAAATGGTCACAGAAAGAATTTCCGCATAACAGAGTTTCCAATCTGGTAAAGTGATTTGCACCTGAGGGGGTGTTATTCAATCCAGGTGGTGAATTCACCCGCCCACGTCAGTTATACAGCCCTCATACCCCAATTCTTATTAAACCTCAGGAAGAAATTCCCTAAAATGATAAGCCCAGCCACATTGCAACGAATTCAGTCTTTTCATTCATTCCCCGTTACGTCATACATCTGCTTCGAGCTTCTTCGCCCCTTTTAAGCACTCGTCCTTCCATTACTACTCCAATGATGAAATCGGAGTGAAGAGTATCAGGCGCGGGAGGGTGGAGGGAGCCTAAGGAGTACTGTAGATAAATTCTCCGCATTTGGTGGAGATAGTGTACTTCTAGACAACCCTCGCGACATACATCCGTCCTTTGTAAATGACTACTAATTCTTACCCAGACATGAATACTACTAGTTATAACATCATTCGATATCGAGCATTGTTCTTCACTACCCGGTACAGTCAGTAAATGCTAATGTGTTCATATTGTCTAAAACATGTCGCATTGAGAGGTCGGATTAAGTTGTCCTCAATATATCATCCTATCAGACAATAGGCTAACTTCCTGTCAATCTGCAAAAGAGTGGAAGAGCGGACAGAGTGGTAGTTTCTTTGCTATGTTCAGCTAGCACAGTGTACAGGCTTATATAAATAGCAAATTGTTCCAGAGAATTAAGGATAATGCGGTCCTGTGAATAACATAATAAGTCCCGAACTCTAATCTGACATAGCAGAATTTATATCATTCATTATTATATTCGATTGGCTCAGCCCCTCACGAGGATAGAGCTAATTTCGGCTACTCCTCCTTTATGGATTTGTCTGTAAATAGATTCACTTTACGTGGAAGTAGGCCTTTCTCGTTCTTCCGCCCCTTCATTATTTAAGAGGTCGCTCTCCATGAGTTGTCAAGCCAAACAGAAATAGACAAACCGATACCACACATATTCCTGTGCAATAGTGTCCCTGGAGCGTTAGTAGTGGGCATACTGGTGGGTATCACTAAAGTATTTGGTATTAGTCTCCAATACGTCTTACGAAGTCCGTCATAAACATAACAGTTATATTCCTTTTGATATGGGATGGTAAAGATAATTTTAAGACAGCAATAAAAAGATATTCTTTCGGATGATAGATGTTGCGACGATATTCCTGGTTAGAAATTATTTGCTCCAAGATACAACTAACGGAAGTAGAGCTTTGTCTGCAAGCAAGAGCCACTGCTTGGCGGCCTCAGCTACATCCAACTCGATCTCCTTGCCACGGCACTCTTGCAAGAAGAAATCTTCTAGTGTAGTTTGACACCTCTTATATTCATATGACCTCCAGAAATTCATTAAAAGTTCCGGTACTTTACTACCCCAAAAAACGCCACAATATCATGTATTGTGACACAAATAAGTAAGACTACACCAATACGACCACGAGTGTGGGGAAAAGGAGGGGCAGTGAGGGGCAGTGAGGGGCAAGATTTAAGACTTTAGCCAGGCACAACACGTAATAGCATGTAGTAATGGTAACCTATGAATTGATATCGCATAATCTTGTGCGATTTTAAGAAACGAGCTCAAAAGTGATGTTTTGTTCACGACAGTTTTGAAACTTTTCATCCATGCCATTCCACAACGATATAGTTTTTGGAATCACCGTGGCATATTAATTATTGATGACCATGGCAAAGAAGATTATCGCAGCTGCGGCTCACACCGCTCCTGTTTTCATGAATAAGAATGGTAGTATTGAGAAGGCCTTGCGAATAATTAAAGAAGCAAAAGAAGAAGGGATTGATTACCTTGTATTTCCCGAGACATTCGTGCCTGGGTATCCGGTATATGTCCCTTCAGCCCTATACTATTGTGCAATTGTCATTACCGATCTAATCTTAATCTCATAAACTAATAAGATAATTTCAAAAACAGTACTTTATCCACACCTATCCACCCTTAAAATATGCCCAGGCATTAGCTCAATACGCAGACGAAAGTGTTGTGGTCGGACGAACTGGTGGTGATCTTGTTCCCCTCATGCGTCTTTGCGGTGAACTCGAAATCGCCATATCTATCGGCATATCCGAGCGTGTTGAAGGAGGCCGCACATTATTCAACTCCCAAGCTTTCATTGACACCAATGGTGTGCTGCTCGGCGTTCATCGCAAAATCCAACCCACCTATGCCGAACGCACAGTCTGGGCACAAGGAAGCGGGCATACATTACGTGTATGGCCTAGTAATGTCGGTAGACTAGGAGGGTTGGCATGTTGGGAAAATACAATGAACAATGCACGACAAGTTATGATTGAAGAACGGGAGGAAATTCATGCTGCGGCATGGCCTGCGCTTAGCACAATCTCTGGATTTGAATCTGTGGCTGATGTGCAGATAGAAGCATTGATGAAAAATCATGCGTTCACGGCTCAGGTATGGGTCATTTGTGCGAGTGATTATGTGGATGATGGTACATTGGAGTGGATGGAGAAGAATCTGGGACCGCAGGATTTGGTTAAAAAAGGGGGAGGGTGGAGTGGGGTCATTCATCCTTTTTGTGCTATGCTTGCGGGCCCGCATACGGGAGCTGAGGAGAAACTCTTGAAGGCAGAGATCAACCTCGAGGAATTGGGGGGTGTTAAGGTTTGGATTGATGCTAGTGGCCATTATAAACGACCTGGATTGTTTAAGTTGGAGGTTGATAGAAATCCCGAGTGGCCAGATGATGAGATTATAGCTGCTGGAGCCCTTTCACCTAGTTCTCTAGAAACGAAAGGAAAGAAGAAGGATTAGGGCAACATAATTTGTTTTGTTTATAGGAGATAATTATAATCATTTGATTATCGCTTTGTAACTTTTATTGATTGATGCCATTGAAGTATACTCGAGTACCTAGTCTGAAAAGGCATTGAGTGTCAATTTTTGTGACCATGGATGACGTAATGTGGGGTTTCTTAGAGAAAAGGATTTGAGGATATATTCTTGGGGTTAAATTGCTCAGATGAACTGAAGATATAAGTTTTGAAGCAAGAAATATATCAAGAAACATGTCTCCAGTTTCCACGAGGTTCAATCTTACCTACAGTCTTTCTAGAGCACGGCTCACTGGAGCGCGACATCCCACATTCCAAACACTGGAACCCCCCGCTAGCTAACGTCATAAGCATTCACGTGGCATTCCATAAATAAGAGTTAGATGTAAGAAGCTCTTTCTCTTTGATCAACAAACGACAAAAACAACAACAACAACTCTACGGCCCCCTTTACAACTTGCCCAATTGCCCAAATTCCATCAGAGCATTACTATAAATCAAAATGAGGAACTTCTTACACGGTATCAAGGAAAAGCTCAATAAAGCTGAGGAGTATGACCCTCAGCATCCGTATTATCAGCAACAGGACCAGGGGTGGCATCAATCATCCATTTCCGATCATTCACTATTGCAACTGAAAATGGAATCCTCATTATTAGCTGAAAGAACATTCCAGTACTTCTACTCCAGTAAAAACAACCAATTCCAAGCCAAAACAAAATCCGAAAGCACCCTCGGGGCGGAGAATGATTTCGGATATGTGGTATGGCCTGTTTCAATCATGCTACATGCCATGGCAGATTGTCTTCCTCATTTGCGAATACATCAGACTATCTGTGCCCACCAACAATATTGGAATCCTGAACGGCATGCATTCTGTGCCTGGAAGATGTTTCCAGGAAACAACGATATTTATTATGATGACAATGCTCATGCGGTTCAAGCTTTGATATCTTCCGCCGAAGCAACAGGGCAGGGTCTATACCTGAGTCAAGCGAAGGATATTTTGACTAATTTCATAGTTCCATCTGGACGAAAGGATGGAGGTATTCCATGGCATATCTCGAACCATAACGCTCGAGCCGCGTGTTCCACTGGTCCAGCTGCTATATCAGCCCTGAGACTTTCAGCAATCCGATCTGATGGCAATCTTGTGGGATTCGCCGAACGGGCATTATGCTGGCTTAGAAAAAACTTGCAAGATCCTGAAGATAAACTTATATGGGACCAATTAGCATATAAAGAAGATGGATCTATAGAGATTAATCGGATGAAATGGACCTATAATAGTGGATTTGCTATTCACGGTTTTACGCTTCTTTACGAGGCTACCCATAAAGATGAATATTTGAGGACGGCAATAGAAATTGCAGAAGCAACAATGAATCGAGAGGCACCGCTATACGATCACTGCATCCCCAATGCATCCGAAAGAATGCTCTCGGATGGATCGTTCTTCCTACATCATCTAGTAGATGGCTATTTTGCCCTCGCCAAACATACCCACAGAGATCAACTCCAGGCTGAAATTCGTCGTATTGCGAATTGGGGAAAAGAATTTATGTTGGATCCTGAAGATGGATTGTACTATCGTGGTAGCCGTCCTTATACAATTTCCGAGGATCATGCGAAGAAATTCAACGATAGATTCAGCTTAAGTAAGGGGCTGGAGAAAAATGAACAGGAAAGAGATGAACAAGGAAATTTGTGCAAGACTATGCTTGGTTGTGCGAGTTGGGCGAGGATATTTCGTGCTGCTGAGAGAATCGAAGGTGTTGTGGATGAAGTCGAATTCCCAAAAACTGAAGTCTAAAGGTATAGGCTAAGGGTATAGACTAAGTTATTGAGAATTTCCGAAGTAGATCTGTCCGTCGTTGTAATCAATTCGTAGAATTCGAACAATCATACCACCGAATAAATCGATAGTGGGGTTAATCATGATTTTTTTTGGAAGTTTGTATTAGATTCATGAACCTGTAAGCCTACTATTGATCGTCAATGGCCAACAAACAACTTTTTCAAAATCCAAATGTCAAATCCCTCTTGAAATATCTAAGGTAATTTTAAGCCTGGAATAGGAATAACAAGACCTCGTGTTGTAATCTCACCACACAGCCGATCATACGTACTTGGCAAGATTTAATGAGACCATCGTAAAAATAATATATCTTCCTAAGCTAAGAAGTAATGATTGATCTGCTACGAGAAAAAGAATGCTTCCCAATATCATTTTGTGCCATCTTGAATATAATCTCCTAAACCATATCATCATCGATGCATCGTGGATCCCAGAAACTTCAGCATCGGTCATTCCGTAAAACTAAACAATATTACCCCCTCATTGCTATGGGAGTAAGTATATCCTGAGTCCTACTACACCGTCGATCTCTCAGGCCAACTATCCAAAACCGCTTCCTCCCCAGTCAATGTAAAACTCCACTCGTCCTTCCCATCAACATCAACCACCACCTTATAATCCCCCGGATACAACACTAAATCACCATCATCATTCCCTCTAGCCAGACTCGCCAGATTCATCTTCAATTCCGCATTTGCAGTCGCGCCACCGGTGATATCGTGGACCCGGGTGTAAGCAACGAGAGATTTCTTGGGGTATGGTGCTGGTCCAAAAGTACCGGTTAGGAAGAGGAGAACTACATAGTCCGATGTTGTGGTGCCTGTGTTGGAGACGGTTATGGGGAGGGTGATGAAGGGTGTTAGGTCTTTGTATGTCGATGCATTTGAAAGTAGACTGGAAATCTCGAATGTTTTAGATGAAGGTGGTGTAATAGTGGCGTTAAAACTCGTATAATGCAGTCCAGACCCAAACTCGAAAACAGGTGTCCCATTATACCATTTATATGTCCTCCCGGGATTATTTTCTCCAGGCTGAAGATTCATATCATTCATTGAGACTTGATTCACGTAACTGCTGGGGTATTGAGTAATTGGTAGGCGGCCTGCCGGTGCAGCTTTCCCAGTTAGTATGTTGAAGATAGCCTTTCCACCGTCTTGACCAGGATAACCGGCCCATATGAGGGCGTTGACTCCAGGGTTTGAAAGGAGAGAAGAGGAATCTATCATGCAGCCCATTTGGGAGACGATGAGAGGCGTCGAGAGATTGGAGAGTTGGTTTATTAAAGATAGTTGAGTTGAGGGCCAGGCGATGGTTGATCTGTCCTAATTGGAAGACGGTCAGTCAAATCCATCCTCTTCGTAAATTTGGGATTGGAACTTACCTTTGCCTCATCCTCGATGGAGAGGTCAATCCCACCAAGGTATATGACAAGATCGGCTTTTTGTGCAGCAGCTATCGCGGCCGCAAACTGTGTCGTGTTTGTAGAATTGATATCTGCACCTTTTACATATGTAACATTGAATCCTGCATTCTGTGCTGCGAATAACGGAGAGTGTAAGTATGGAGCATATCCAGCATAATTTCCCTGCATCTGAGTGGTTGCACTAGCCCATGGACCAATTAATGCCAACTTTGTGGTATTGGAGGAGAGGGGAAGTAATCCATCATTCTTGAGTAGAACAATCCCATCTTCAGCCGCCTGGAGTGCAAGTTGTTGGGCAGCCGGCGTGTTAACATCAGACCAGCCAAACTGTCGGTATGGCTGAATTGATGCAGGGTCAAAATATCCGAGCCGGACTAGTGATGCATAGCGTCGGATAAGAGAACGATCCAAAGTAGATATGTTGTAGAGACTTTGATTGTATGCTGATCCTAGATACGTTGGCCAGAAATTACCACAGTCGAGATCAGTTCCCGCGTTTAAAGCGTCTGCAGCTGCTTGCTCGGGAGTTGATGTGTAGTTGTGGGAGTCCCAGATATTTCGAACGGCATCACAATCGCCTAATATTCTTAGTATTTGTAAATGTGTATCCAAAAAGAGATTTCCGCTTACTAGTGATCCATTGATCCTCCTTTTCCCACCCCCAATGTTCCCGCAAAAGACTTTGCAATAACCACTCATCAGCACAAGTGGGAATACCATTCACCGCATTATAACTACACATTATGCTCTGTACATTCGAGTCCCTAGCGCATTGCTGAAATGGTGGAAGATAATAATCCCTCAGATCCTGAGGACTTATGATAGCATCAAATGCATATCGTTCCACACCACCACCATTCTCAAGATCATATCCAGCATAATGCTTGCATGTCGCTACCCCTTTCTTGTAGGGTAGATCATCGAGCCCACCTTGAAGTCCGGTTACTATTGCATTAACGTAACTGGAGACGTGGAAAGGGTCTTCGCCAGGTGTTTCTTGGCCGCGACCCCAGCGTGGATCTTTGTAGGGGTTGATGTTAGGTGTCCAGTAGTTAAGACCATACCGATTAGCATTGCTAAAGGCACGTGCCTCTGTAGAGATTTGAGAAGCTACATTGTGGATTAATTCATCGTCAAAAGAAGCTCCCATTAAGATTGGCTGGGGGAAGGATGTCGAGTAAGAGAAATCCTGTCCGGCGGCTGCCCATATAGTCATATAAGCGAGGCCATGAAGGGCTTCGTTCCACCTACAAATTCTCCTCAGCAACGTTAAACCTTCTTAGTTGGAGGACTTACCATTGGTATGCCGGAAGACCGATCCTTGAGACACCAGGGCTTGTGTTCCCAGTGTTATTGATTTTCTCGGCCAGTGTAAACAGTGATACTAACTACGGAACATCAACAAAACGAGCTGAGTAATAATACATCAATGACTTTGACTTACGGCTGTGGCTCTCGAATATGGATCGGCAGTCGTATCACAGATTGTATTGTTTGCCAACTTATCGTTACTAGTCAGCCAAAACACGATTATCATTGTATTTTAATGGCATGGTGTTACTGACAGGTCCATTCACACAATCCGGAAACTTTGCTGCAATAGCTCCAGTCATACTGATGACAATCAATAAGTTCGAGATCCTCATCGTGAACGTATCAATATTGTTTGATGAGAACAGAAGCTAGCGAAACGAGGTTTGAAAATGGGTCAATTTTTCCATTCTCAAATGAGAAAATCAAACAAGATATACTCATAAATGGGGCTATTTCTCATGGCTAATTTTCGAGAATCTATAGATCGACGGCGGGGGGCGGGGAAGAGATATCTCAGGCTGAATGAGGCCCGTAGCCGTCTTGAACATCTCCCAGGAACCATCTTGCCCTTTCCGTTGTCGTGCTGACTTCGAATGCAATGTTTTGAATTTTAGGTGCGGGGAAAATCTGCAATGTGACGTTGAATTCTGCATCTTGAGTCAGAAAAGGGAGGTAAGATCTCGTACGCGCGGATTTAAGGATCAGCGATCACCAGTGAGTTTGTTTTGCCGGCGGCCGCCGGATTTTTTTCGTTCAGGTTCGTTCTTGCATATACACTGATAGGCCATTGTCAACCTAAAAGTCCTAGGGTTGAATGAATTCGACGAAAGGGTGCAGAACACATAGACCAAGTCAATCCGCCTCTCCATACGCACAACTTGCCTAGTTCCGCTTCTCCCAACCAGTGTTTCCAATAGTCTAGACTGCAGTGTGACAATTTAACGCACTGGATTATTCAATCCATTTGGAATACTTGTGTATTCAAATGATTTCAATGTTCAAAATAGTTTCAATATCCAAAAGCTCTATATTGTCTGACCGCAGGCCGAACAATTGGACACATTGCTCCCAAATTTGAGATCGTGATAAAGACTTGGGTCACAAAGGAGATAAACGGTACTTTTCCAGACATTAGCATAGATTGGAGAATTGGGATTCCGATCTTAGACAGCAAGCTAGACGGCGTA
This sequence comes from Myriosclerotinia scirpicola, assembly GCA_002162505.1. NCBI lineage: Eukaryota > Fungi > Ascomycota > Leotiomycetes > Helotiales > Sclerotiniaceae > Myriosclerotinia > Myriosclerotinia scirpicola. Next base: position 2,614,804 of record NGKG01000002.1, read on the forward strand.
AATATCCATAAATGGAAATCTTAGGTACTACCTAGCGTTTAGAGGAACTTTCCTAGAACCCAGTCAAAATGCAGTTCCCATAAAATATTGATCATTACCAGCTAACTCTAAGCACGCCATGAATGAAAATTCCCTATGCACTTCCCAGAAGACCCCTACGACAAATATTTGATTCAGAATACCTTGTCCCAAACTCTTTTGGCAAGACTCTTCTCTTCTTTCATGAGTTCTGATATCTCCTTCCATCGACGCATCGAGTCTAGCTCCGGTTCAAAGTTTATGCTATCCAATGGAATCACCTTGGATTTGAGAAACAACTTAAAAAACGCGTATAGAACTGCGAGCATATTAATTAGAGTTTATATTTAGGAAAAAGTTTGGGAAGCGCACCGATAAAAATTGCGATGTTGATATAATAGGTCAAGAACCCCGAAGGTGTGAAGTTCCCCGGGAAAAAGACAGCATATCCTATGTTGGTTTGTTAGTGGAAAACTTTCACTGTTATATAATGCGTACCGGAGAAAAGGATGATTAGAAAAACGATGAATCCGGTGATCCATGCTACATAAGGCTGGAAAGGGCTCTTGTAAGGTAAAACTAAGATGATATTAGCATTTGAAGCATGAGGGGCGTTTGGAAGTCTCATACCATCACGAGAAATTCCCTGCTTTTTCAGAGCATAGAAAAATCTGAGATAGGTAACTTCTATGACAACCCATCCAATTAATCCGGCCACTGTAGTGATGTTCACAAACCACCCAAATACAACAGATGCCTGGTTGCTAACTACCATGTACACAAGGGGCGAAGGAAGTACACTTAGCCCTACAGCATACCACGGTGTACCAAATCGATTGCACTTCATGAAGATCTTTGGAGCATGACCATCGGCACTCAAGCCATAAAGTGTGCGGGATGCCAGGTAGATACAAGCAGATCCACTACTAATGGCAGATGTACAAACGACAGCGTTGATGATGGAAGGAAGAACCTTGATTCCAGCAGCTTGGAAAGCAATGACGAAAGGAGACGAGGCAGCTGTTCCAGTGGAGGCAGACAACGCTTCATTATCGTATGGACTATGAATTGTTAGTAAATCTGAGTAATGACATGATTGCATGATTGCAACTTACACAATCATCCCCACAATCAGAATACTCAATACGTAAAAGAAAAAGACGCGAAAGAAGGTTTTTTTCGTGGCATCTGGAATAATCTTTCGGGGATTTGCTGTTTCTGTGCCTGATAGTGCCACTACTTGGATATTACCATAACTAAAAGCAGCGCTAATAAGAGAGGACCAAAAGGCGAGAAATCTTCCAGTATTGCCACCGACAAGGTATTCATTGAAAGCTCCTGGTGATTTCCAGTAAGTGAACCCAAGTCGTTCTCCCTTTGGACCACCACCCAGATCCACAACTAGTCCCGCAATGATCAAACCCATGATAAGAGCAATCTTCATGGAAGCAAAAATGACTTCGGACTAGGACTGAATGATTAGTTATAGCACGGTAGAAAGGTCATTCATAGCCATACTTCCCCATACATCCGGACACCACAAAAATTGAGGCACACTATAACTACCAAAAATACGGTTATCCAAACCGCTGGATTCGTGCTGGAATCCCAGAACTGAACAAGGGTTGCAGCGGCACTCATTTCAGCTGGTACCGAGATCGACATAGTGTAAACTAATTGTTGTAAGCAAGATGGCTCGAAAGCTGTATTGTCAAAACATACAAAAGTTCCACCCCGTTGCAGCCCCCAACGCAGGCTCTACGAATGCCGTGGCATGACGCACAAAGCCGCCAGTGACCGGCATGAAAGCAGTGATTTCACCAGTTGTGTACTATGGTGTAGGTGATTAATACACTTGTTTCCTCGATAATATGGAGATCCTTGGGACCTACGCTAACCCCCGCTGTTACGAAGCCCATGAAGATATAGGCAAGCCATGCGCCGGCTGGACCAGCTAGGGCAATTGTGGTCCCGGAACTTAAAAAAAGACCCGTTCCCTGATTTTAAGTATCAGTTTTCCATCGATTTATTTTCCGCTCCAAATCACTCACAATCATACCGGCAATCGCTATCATATTAATATGGCGCCCCTTCATATTTCGCCTGAGCTCCTCTCCGGCAGGCACATCATCAGTCGAGCACATCTCGGTGTCTACATCAGCTACCGGATGAGAGAATACTTCATACTTCATAACTGGCGATTTTGGATCCACTGATCCAGTTGTATTCGAAGTCATTAGTGGAAACTATTCCATGAAATATTGTCGAGCAAATCTTGGGGATGTCAAAATCGAATATCCCGATGTCAGGAAGGTCTCAATTGACATGATATATGATTCAAGGGGCTGAGAGCCTCCAAGGGTATTCTGCTTCGCATATTGAAACAGGTATAGTCCTGTTGGTCAGGATACATTGTCAATGTGTAGGTATCTTGAAGCTCATGTATTGGGAAAGATACGCAAGATGTTATAGGATCGGTGTTCAAACTTTGATAGGCAAAATATCGGAAATAATTGAGACCCCGAACCCATCCTCGTCTTTGTCGGGGGTGTAACAGCGCTAATTATTCATGGATATCTTACGGAGTAGTGCTTTCGGCTTTAAAAATGATTAGGCATTTCCCCACCATGATCTATCGATATTGGAGCTTTCAAAATGAACGTCTTCACGATGAATTATGTAAAGGTTCAAGGCGAAATGCGGAGAGTGGATAGGTGGATAGATCGTTGAGCGATCTATTTTAAAGGTTAGAATGTTCAAAAGTACACCAGACATTTCGATTCGCGCAAAAGGGCAATTTTCACTTGCTGTTTAGATGAAGACCCTCAATGATCAATCAATCGATTACCTCCTTCATTGCACCACATTTTGGCAACATGGGGACCGACAACCACGATGCGAAGTCTCCAGCTAAAGCTGCTCATGTTAACATGATGACGGACTGTATAATTGCGAATATGCCAGCGGAGGGTCTGCGGTCGATACTTCGGGGCCTCTTGGGAGAGAACACTTCGAATACAGCAGGTCTCACGAAACTTGCGTCGAAATATCTTGCAAACACCCGGCCTTCATCTATACCGGCATTATTTACGACTTCTATTGGCTCCCCTCAACCAACTATAGATCTTCAGCGAATACAAAGTAGATATAGATGTCTCATGGGCTGTGGATTCGGGTTCGAAAGTGTGGAACTTCTCACAAACGTGGTACAACAAATACAAAAGCTTGAGTGGGATGAAAGTGCCGATGAAGGGGAAGGATTCATGGATGTTCTTGTAACAATTGATGGAGATATCGTGCAATCAACCACAGCAGTACATAAATTACTTCTCACCAGTTCCGGGATGCGACCTATGACCACCAAGGATTCTCAAACGGTTACTGCTTTGAAAGGAGCACTTTATACCTGTAGAGAAATCGCCATTAGTCGCGGGCAAGATTTTGCTTTTGATCGTGGGTTATGTTGTCTTGAGAAGTTGGTTGAAGGAGCTGGAAACGGAGGCCAAACTCAGAAAAAGGACTCACTGACAAATGGATTTCATTCTTCCAAGAGTGCACTAGAATCGTTTCAACTGGGATCAGCCGAAGTACCCAGAATATTTATGGGGCTATGGCAATTTTCTAGTCCTGCATGGGGAACTGCTCCTAGATCGAAGATTGATCGTCATTTCAGAAAGCATGTCGACTCTGGGCTCGTTGCTTATGATATGGCCGATCATTATGGTGATGCTGAAGTCACATTCGTAAGAAAGCTTTTGTCATTGCAAAATAACCTACTAATAAGATCTTCAGGGTCAATTTAGATCTGCGCAGGAAGATTCGGAGAAAATTTACTGTGCGACGAAATGGGCGGTCTTCGAACCCATTCAAGTTAGCAAAGAAATTGTTGATGCGAATATATCTGAGCGTCTCGCAGCGATCAATTCTACGAGCGTGGAATTGCTTCAGTTTCACTGGCAAGACGTATGTGCACCTCAGACGAGTAATGAAAGCATGTGTTGACGAACGATATAGTACAACGATCATCAGTACGTAGAAGCAGCGCGATTGATAGACGAGCATCCGAATGTCCAAAACTTGGGTCTATGCAATTTTGATTCCGACCGTATGTGCGAAATCTTAGAGAGCGGAGTGAAGGCAGTATCAAACCAAGTGCAGTTCTCTTTGATAGACCTGCGACCAACCTTCAGGATGGCTGAAAGTTGTAGAAATCACAACGTAAAACTTCTCACGTATGGTTCATTATGCGGTGGATTCTTAGCAGATAAGTGGGTGGGAAAACCTGCTCCTAATCTTTTTGACGAGAATATGACCCCAAGTCATCGCAAATATTTTGAAATGATCACTATATGGGGAGGATGGATACTTTTCCAAGACTTGCTTGAAGTACTTGCCTCCATTGGCTCGAAAAATAGCGTCTCGGTTTCCAGTGTTGCTATTAGATGGGTATTAGATCACGATTATGTGGGAGCTGTGATAATCGGTGCCAGGATGGGAATCAGTGAGCATATTGATGAAAACCTTAAAGTTTTTTCGTTTAAGCTCAGAGTGGAGGATAGAGAAGCTATACAAAGTGTATTGGATAGATCGAGAGCAAAAGATGTTTTCGAGGCCATGGGAGATTGTGGAGCGGAATACAGACAGTAGTCTAAGAAAGATGTTAATCTGGAGGCAAATATTCATAACTATACTTTGATTACGCGTATCATGGTCAATGTGTTATCATGTATTGAATCTACAGCCCCGGCTCTCCTTACTAGTTAGGTAATACAATGCTATTATTCAAATTATTAAATATTAAACTCTGATTATTATATGTATATATAATAGTATCTTAGTTTTTTTATGAAAATCTATTAAAAAGTTCGTTTTCAAATTAGTTTTATATAAAAAGTATAATGTTTATTAATAATTGATTATAAAATCATCAAAACAATGAGATTAATTAGGACAATGAAAAATGGGATTAATAAGCATAATAATTAGTACAATAAGATTGACTAGGACAATGACACTCTGATTGAATGGGTCAGCCATATACAACAATTAGAATTTAGAGCTCTTATACTATTCGAAGACTTGAATCTAATTTGAATTCATCTTTAGCGTTCTCCGCACCCCCTTGCATTTCGCTAAAGATCAAATTTTCCGCAGATAGGGGGATGCTGTGAATCCATTGAAAAATCTATCCTAATTCCATAACTACTCGACTTAAACTCAATCGACCATTTCTAGGGTATGTAACCACTCAAACCCCTTTTTCTATCATATAATCCACAACAAAGTAGTCATCTTTTGCGCGAACCCTTCAATTTTACTCCAGATGGACGTCGTGCTACAAAAGTGGAATGAAGCCAGCCTAGGTTACTGATAAGATAACCTACCCCGGGACCCACCTGAATTAGTGCATTCTTGAACATTAAACTTAAATGGATTTGTATTTGATGGGGCCGACGATAAACTTCTATTTGTAACATTGTAACAGGATGAGAAGTTGCGCGAGAACGATATTGTCATCGGCAGCCATGAATCCAGGTCACTCAGGCTCAAAGCCACCGAGGCAAGTCACATCTGAGCGTAGACATTTGCATGGGATACTGACATTAAGACTGTAGCCAAATAGCCTGCTTGACATGCAGAAGTGTAAAACTGAAGTGTGAGGCTACTTTTCTCAACGAGAAATGTGAGCGATGCAAACGAAAGTCGCTTGAATGTGTGTTTGAGCAACACCGGAGAGGAAGAAAGCCAGGCACAAGGTATTGTCCACCGAACAGTAACTCATGAAAACCTGTATCGCCCACTTACTATCTTCAGGATAAAACGAACTAATACTCAGAGAACAAACGCACCCATAATCGGAGGCGCGCAAAAGAATGAGCTAGTCAGTTTGCCTTCAAACGCAACAAATCTCCGTGACGAGGAAGAGGGACCAAAATCCCAAACTTCCGCGCCATGTGGTCAAGTGGATACTTCCCCACTTCAAATCACACAATCCTGGGGCAATGAAGGACTACAACAAGTCGGAATTTTGAGTAAAGAAGCCCAATTTGGAAAGTTTTCCTTGGAAAACATCCTGTCTGTACCGGATGTTTTGAGGCCTCTTCCTCCCACGAGACCAGCTACCCAAAGCGCAGATAGCTTCGTGGACCCAATCACATGTAACATGCTCAGTTTTCCTGTTGCATTGGGATTATTTGATAAGTAAGCATTATTGTTGTTCGGAAGGCATTCACAGAAGCAATATTTCTATACTATTTGGGTTCAGTTCTAACGGAGAATAGTTTCATGCGTTCTTTAAATCCATACATTTGTCAACTAGATCCGAAACTCCATACATTCGACTATATTCGCCAACGTTCATCATTCCTTCTCACAGCAATTCTATCAGCATCCTCCAAGGCTTTCCACCCCCCACTTCATCCCACCCTTAGATCCCATACAGAGAATCTACTTGGAAAGGTATTTGCTCAGGGAAACAAGTCCACGGAAACCGTCCAAGCCATTCTCATCTTCACCTACTGGAAAGAACCAGCCGAGATACGTACTTGGCTACTTGTTGGGTATGCTATCCGTATGTGCATTGAGCTTGGATGGCATGAATTGGAATCAGTATCGCAGAAGCCACGAACTTCAGGGGATGAGATGTCGGTTCGAGAAGCCAGAAACATTGAAAGAACTTGGTTAGTCTTGTTTGTATATGATAGAAGGTTAGTGCTCCACGTCAAATCAACACAATCTCTTCTAATAACCAGCAGTCTGAGTTTGCAACTCGACAAACCATGGATGATAGATCAGAATAATTTGATCTCGAAAGCAAGCTCATGGTATCAAGAAACATATGCTATACCCGGTGGCGATATGCTACTTTCCGCTTTCGTTTGTCTGCGGCTAATCAGTGCTGAAATGCTCGAGCTTGCATCATCCATGAAGTTGGAAGCTCAAAGTTCTCGATCAGAGCTTCTATCTAGACTCCTCAATACTGAAATTAGCACATGGGAACAGGAATGGTTACCCAAATTTGATGATGGTTTGCCAATCCCAATATGCGAGGTATTCTGTATCACTGACTTTTAACAGAAACTGTTGCTCCTTCCCAGAAATTCCTTGTCAACTTTTATTGTTCACATCTTCGTCTGCTACTCAACTCGTATAACTTACAACAATCCCTCAGGTCTGCCAAGAAAGGGATTGCAATATCAAAACCGGCATTATGGCAATGTTCCTCAAGTGCAATTGCCATGCTAGATAATATTTCTAAAGTCATTGGGCCTCTCAAGCAGCTTTACTTTGTCCAAGACTCGGTGCACGTCATGACTGCTTATGCTGCTATCTTCCTCATAAAGGTACGTACTTGATCATGAAGCTTTCATTGAATATGGCACAATATGTCTCTAGTCACTGACAAGTATAGTTACTCGTATCTCTTCCTAAGAACTTGCGCTTAGACCTCGAGACGCAATCGCTTCAAGCAATTCTTCTCTCATCTGATACGTTCAGTCAACAATGCTCTACTCAAATGACGGGCTGTGCAATGCAAGCACGATTTCTCAAGAATCTAGTTGAGAGATATCAGAGCTTGAAATCTCAAGCTAGCAATAAATGTCGAGATCACGGTGTTCACTCCTACCAATCCAATGTCCCTTCATCGCTGCATGATCTCCAAAATCAGATGAACACCGACACCAATACAGGTGGCCAGGTTCCCGGACTTATTCAAAGCTCTCAGGATAGCGGATATTTCGCAGATACTAATTCATTGAAGGGAAGCACAACAGATTTTAGAACAGATCTAATGCACGATAAGGAAATCTGGGAAGGTTTATTGACCGATGTTGGTTTTTGGATGAGCGAGGGGAATAATCTTATCGGATAATATTCTTCATTGAGTCAGGAAATCTTTACTCCTTTCTTAAATTGAGATTTCTTTCTAAATTCGGAATGTCACTATCTCCTATTGGGGTCCAAGAGTGGGGGTTAGTGCCGTGCGGGGAACCTAGGTCCTAGACGTTGAAGTTGGATGATTGTTTAGGACGCCGATCAAAGTCGGTGTCTTCGACAATTTTTGTGGAGAAAATTAGGGGCCTCATTATCTTGTAGGGTCAGTATGTCACTTATCCGGTGTGTCACATATCAAAGGCTTTTGTCCTGAAAATGGATCCTGTCTCAACACCTCCACGTCAAAATTCGAGCTCGGATACAATTTCCAGCTTCCGAACTCCCTTGCCATCGTTGCATACACAATTCCTTTTGGCAACAGTTTCCTTCCCATCCATAACCTAGCATAATGGCATCCTCGTCCACAAGCACAGCCGACGATTCATTCCAACTCTACGATATCCGTGTCGAAGTCGTTTTTCCTCCCTCAGCAAAAATTCTCTGCGGCGCCAAGGAGGGCGACCACTTTACCCTCGAAGGCGAGATGTTATATCTACCTCCTAGACAAGGGATCAGTATCTACAGTCTATGTTAGTCCCATCATTCTTGTACTAATCTTTCAATCCTATCAAAAATTCTCTATTTAATCTTTGCCGTGGGCTCTTGTTAACAACCAACAGCATCCGTCCTCCCCCTGCTAGCAGCAAAACAACGCTTCACGCATGTAAATGATTGGATGACTACTGACTGCTTGATTGCATGTCCAGACCCAAACTGTGGGAGTCAATTGAAAATCATGAGAACGGGGTTGAGGACTTTTAAGCATGGGGAGACTACTGTGGTTGGGTTGGAGGGGAATGTCTGAACATTGGGGAGTGATGAAAAGAGGGGACAGGGAAGGCTTTAGTGTGCTTCTTATTCAATAGTAAAAAGGTATGACTTCTATGTTCGGGTGAAATCTGGAGTCATAGACTGCAACAAAGTGACATATTCGTTGTAATGAAAGAAACTGGGATTGAACAAGGATGGATGCATGATTGAAAATAGCATCCCCAGTTTTATATCAAGCTCGTGAAATAGGAGGCAATACCCTTCTCTGGACCCTGCCTCCTATGCCCCATCTAAAGTACTCGCCAGATCCATACCCCCCGGCCTCCACGTTGAAGATACCTTATGCTTTTGGAAATCTCAGGTGGAGATTGTAGAGACTGTTGATTTTAGTAAAATGAATTATAATCTACATATTTGAAAAAATGTAAACAAAACTCTTAACTTTTCAAGTAGTAAAATTCAAATACAAGCCCACTGATTGACCGATCAAAATCACATACAGAAATAAACTATGATTATCTTTATGCTTTGTTTGTATACTTCATTTAATCATTACCTACTTTGTTAAGGGCCCATCCCTAGGTGAGAATCATAGAGACCGAACGGCTATCGTAAAATACTGATATCTCCATGTCAATCTACAGGTATTGTTGGAGGTTAAGATGCACAGTTATCTTAGCTAAGAGGGTCTTCCAAACATCAATAGCAGAGCGTAGTTGGGACATATATATAGCGTTTCATCAATAGCATCTAGGTGGAGCTCGAACTCCAATTGTCTCCTAAGATTTACAATATGACCCGACCAATAGTAAAAGGTGTCACGGGCTTTGCTTTCAATTCTAGGCTATGCCACTGCCACAAATGTCACTCTCATGGATCGACCATGGCTTTATGTCACATTACCGACCGAGCAAAGATTGGAGCTACTATTCAGCCAATTGAACACCTCTCAAATATACGCTTTCGTTAAAGGTGACACTGTAGTAATAAGTTCTTGCTCCTTTCTACTCAAAAGTCAGAACTCACGCTCATATAAAATAGTTGGAAGATGAAGGGACAGGCGTTTCCGCATGCGTGGGCCACATCTTCGGGTCCTCCACCCTCGGCCTCCCTTCAATATGTATGGGCGACGGACCCGCCGGCGTTGACAGCTCCCTAAACAACGTAGCCGCCTTTCCAGCACCCGTACTCTCCGCTTCCACCTGGAACACTACCATCATGTAAATCTACGGACAAGCCCTAGCAACCGAACATAAAGCCAAAGCTCGTAATGTTGTCTCATCCCCAACTATTGATATCCTAAGAAGTCCATTATTGGCACGTGCTGGAGAACCCTTTTCCGAGGACCCCTATTTGACAAGTATGATGGCAGTCGCGCAGACAAAGGTGATACAGAGTCAAAAGAGGTTAGCGTGTCCGAAACATTTTGCGGCGTATAATCAGGATACTAATCGCTTTGGGTTGGATTCGGAATGGGTTGCTTATAACTCTATGGTTGATAACTTATAAGAGAGTTATGAATGAATTCTATCTTCCGGCGTTTAAAGCTGCTGTGGTTGAAGGGAAAGCGGCTTCAATTATGTGCTCATACATCCATTTTAATGGCCAATATATGTGCCAGAATTAATGGTTGTTGGGTCTTTTGTGGGAGGATTGGGGTTTCAATGAATTTGTGGTTGCGGATTGTTATTTTTCAGTTAGAAGTACAGTTGCTGCTGCGATGGCTGGACTAAATATCAGTATGCCTGGAGATTCACTCATACCCTCTTACTGTTTTCATGCTTACTATGGGGATCTATTGGTCGAGGCGGTAGATAACGGATCTGTGCCATTTTCACGAGTTGAGGATATGGCTAAGAGGTTGTGGCATCCAATGATTGAATTTGGAGTTATTGATGAACCTGTGATTGGAAGCGAAGAGGGGGTAGCGAGAACTCAAGAACATCTACAGGAGCTGATAACGAACTTGGATTATCTCTTCCAGGAGACGAAGATGCGATGATTGCACGACTCGCGAAATTGTCTAAGAAAACTTTGGTAATCTTGAACACTAATTCCGCGGTTCTGATGCCGTGGCTCAACGACGTGGACGCAGTGATGGAAGCTTGGTATAGTGGTCAACAAGTTGGTCTAGCAATCGGGAACTTCCTATTCGGCGAAGTGAATCTGAGTGGAAAAATACCAATGACTTTTCCGAAAACACTCAATGATACTATTCGGATTTGGCAGGAATTAGATACTAAATTTGTGGAAGGCTAGTATGTTGGGTATAAATGGTATGATGAACACCGCTTCAAGCCACTGTTCCCATCCGGCCATGGTCTAAGCTATACTACCTTCGATCTGTCGTCTTTTCATATCAGTCTCTCAAACGCAACCTATAGCAATGAAACTTCATCTATCATCGTATCTACTATTTTGACAAACACTGGTACTTTGGTAGGTAAGCAGGTTGTACAACTTTACGTTTCCTACCTCGACATTGCCAAAGAATCTCCGAAGCTATTGAAGGGTTTTGAGAACGTTTATCTGGAGGCGGGTCAGGAGAGTGAAATTCCGTTTCTGGTTGGAAATAAGGATTTGAATATTTGGGACGAGAAGATGGAAGACTGGGCATTCGTCCATGGTCAATACAAATTCAAGGTCGGGTTTCCTGCTGGAGATGTCATTTCGGAAGAGACGATTTGTTTGTAATACCATCTTATAAATTTTCAACCATCAGATCCTTTTCTTCGAGGTTGCTTTCGCATAGTATTAATAGATCAAGATATAAGATGAGTTCCGGATGATATCATATAAAATTTGTGAAAGTTCAAACGGAAATTCGTCAAATCAACCAATTTTGTTCATCTAATCATCTAGTCATAAAATTAGGGATTCCATGACGTCATATTGACCGTCAAGCTAATTTCACAGCTCTGACTTGTAATGAGCGTAGGAAGAGACACTAGATGAAAGCCATACGAAAGGTTCAACGCCAGTTTGATTTAACCTGTTTTCTATGAAATTTGTACTTCTATAAAAGAAAACTTCGACGGATCGGTACTTCGCAGAAGTATGTGGATCCCCGAGTCTGTACATTCGAACCATATGTCATATACTCATCAATCCATCCATTTTCCGTGTATAAAACATGTACTAAGCCTCGCCATGAATCTGCCATCCTCGCGCGTCTGAAACCATAAAAATCTTTACTAGGCCTACTTAACCCAAAGCACAAGCAGTCGGTGGACAATACCCATGGTTACAAGCAAAACTACAAAGCCCCAGATAACTATCATCCTCACCTGGCAATGGTTTCCCTGGCGGACTGCTAGCTGGTGGTGCCGGAATCGCCGTATTGGCAAAGCTGGTACATGTACAGGGACCGGGAGGACAGTAGCCGAAATTGCATGAGAACGAACAGAGACCGAGGTAATTTCCAGGACCTGTGCCAGCGACACAATAGGTGGTTCCAGATGGAGCGGAAGATGTCGTGGATGTCGTGGATGTCGTGCATTTTGTAGTGGTTGTTGGATAGGGTACTAGAGTGGTTGAGGATGAAATAGGTGAGCCGTCGGGGTTGTATGTACAGGCTGTTGGAGGACAATAACCATGGTTGCATGTGAAGTTGCAGAGACCGGAATAGGTTGTAGAATCTTCGCCGACGAGGGGATACCCGGGAGTGTTTGTTACGGGAGGGTTAGGGTTACCGACGGCGGCGTAGCTTGAGCATGTGCATGGAGCGGGACAGTAGCCGAAATTGCATGAGAACGAACAGAGACCGAGGTAATTTCCTGGTCCAGTGCCTGCAACGCATGTGCCATATGGTACAGACGATGTAGTGGAAGTTGTGGAAGTCGTACTGTTATTTTCCAGTTAGATATTAAAAGATGATAGGATAGTAGAAGGGAAGAGCTTACGTTGTTGTTGTGGGTTTAGTAGTCGTAGGTGGAGTACTAATTGGAGGGGTAGTAGTTGGAGGAGTAGTAGTTGGAGGAGTAGTAATTGGAGGAGTAGTAGTTGGAGGAGTAGTAGTTGGAGGAGTAGTAGTTGGAGGAGTAGTAATTGGAGGAGTAGTAGTTGGAGGAGTAGTAGTTGGAGGAGTAGTAGTTGGAGGTTTAGTTGTAGTTGGTGGTACAACGGTTCCTCCTCCCGGTGGAGTCGTCGTCGGCTTTATGGGAGCAGTCGGTAAAGATGGAGTTGCACTACATGTGCTAACATGGAGTCCAGCTGTTAAAGAAGCCAGACCATCATGAAGAAGTGGATCGGAAGGTCCATCTGGCACAGTTCCGACATATGCATTGAAATTATAAATACCGCATATGCAAACATCTGAGACATCATGAAGACTAACAGCCTCGAGCACAATTTGGGTGCCACGTTGAAGGAAAAATTGTTGCTTTCCAACTTGCATGTCGACTTGATATGCGGAGGCTCCGGCAGGCGCATTAAATTGTTGAACATTATTTCCGGATATCACTGTAACAATTCCCGGAGCTGTGAGCATAGCGACAACAAATACCGAGTCTTGCATGTCTTGCCAACCGTTGGGTCGACCTTGAAAATAATTTCCACTGCTATTACTGGCCGATACCATTGTGGTATCTGAAGCATCACAATCGAGTGTGCGGAGAGTTGGCCGATACCAATATATGAGTTGATCGGAAGTGATATAGCTATTTGGAGAGGATGCACCAGCGTGATAAGCCGCGATAAATGGTTTTGCCATATCAAGCCAACCATCATGAGGCCTTTAGGTGTCAGTCTTGGTTTTGGTTAGAGGGGGAAAAGTAAACTTACATATCATTGACCCATTTTGAGTTTCCATCGTCGAAATGTAAAGAGTTCAGGGGACCAATGTAATGAGACTCGCCATAGTCATTCCAGGTAACAATCTCAATGTATTGGGGGCCAAGGGTCAGTATTTCGTTCCAACGGTCAAACCATAAGAGATCAGACGGAAAGACCCAGTTTTTGCTGTACGAGACCTCCTTTAATACTGTCAATATGACGATTCAGTCTTGTCTCCGGGGACAACTTACCGGACCAAAATGGGTGCTGAACCAAGGAGATACGGCTAAAATCAATGTCAACCACCACCCTTCCTTTTGAATTCAAATACGTACGTGCAATATATGGCTTTCCAGCTAGTGCTTTGATGTATGCAGCGTCACCGGCTTCAACTGTAACATTAGCGCCTGGAGTAGGTGCTTTATTATTTCCATTATTGGGCCATGCCTAGAGAAGAGTTTCAGTTTGAGGCTACATAGGAGAAAACCGCGACTTACCAACCAATTCAAAGCACCATCAATTGTACTGAAGTTTGTTCCCATCTCCGGATGAAAGTTAGGTGCAAAGAAAATTGGGATTCCTGCACCAGCCCTCAAAGCAGCGATATCAAGCTGATCACCGGCAAATGACGATGCAAATGCTTTGCCGTCAACGAATAGTTGAGCTGGTAGAGCTGCGTATTTCGCAATCATTTGTCCAATCTGCGTTGCTTGACTCGATGGGTTCCACCAATTAAAATCGAATGATATAAACACCTTCATCCCATTATTTGCCGCGGATTGATATGCAAATCCAAGTTGTGTGTCCGTGTATGGGTCGACTCCGATGTTCAAGGCGAAGGCATCAATGCCGAGGGATTTAGCTCGCTGCATATCGGCATCGAAATCTTGGGGACCAACTCGTTCGCCTACAATACCGATCTGGATGAAACATTAGTATAAAAAGGTGATGAGACGCCTTGCACTATGAGGGCCCTGGGAAGAAACTTTAAGCTCTACTGACCATGAAATGACAGAAGACAAGTCTGCCATTAGACTGCCTCTTCTCGAGGGAAGCTACATCATGAAACGTTGGAGCTGCAATCGTCAAAGTTGCAGAGAATATTAGCAAAATGGCCTTCAAAAAGGCTTTAGTTGAAACCATCATGTTCCCCGAAACTGCAGACTATTCTAAATGAAGTTGTGGGAAGAGGCAGTTTGTAAGTCTTATTGTTAGAAAGGAGTCGGTTTAGGGGAGATGAGCATAAAAAAGGGAAGTGGGAAGGACAGAAGTAGTTCTTTCTTTGAATCAGAGGTGCCTTCCGTATAGTATCAGTAATCTGAAATAAACGAAATTGCCAGTTACCTAGGTAAATTTAGAGGTGACCACGAGAACGGACCTAAACCATTCACTTTGATTTTAGAATGTCACACTGAGGATGATAATTTTGATATTCTTCGCTACCATTGGGTGTAGTGATATCATCATGACTTGAAACACGCGTAGGAGCGTGAATACCTCATCAAATAACTAATAGCACACGACCTCCTTTACCCCGCAATATGTTAGGATATCACTTAGCGAGTGATAGAAGATCATATCGTACTGTGATCTATATTGCCTACTCCATGACAGGTGATATGTCGAGACAAAGCGGAATGTCCGAGAAGGGAACCCTTTGACCAAAGGAATATCGCAGCTGAAGCTCCGACGCCGATACTTTTGATTTGCTCATTTTATTTTCAGGTATAGTAAATAGGTGTGGAAGATCTCGGGTATAACAAGATTCGATATAGGAAAATATTATGAAAGCAACTTCCAGCTTGGCAGATATCCATGGATTTCCAATGTCACCACATGAGACTCTCTGGTGAGAATTCCTTTTCATAAATTGATGCTCAACCATTCACTGACTGCCAAGGGGAGCAGACATTCCATTTATTCAGGAAGGGATTTGTGAATCAAAAGTAAAGCTGGGAATGAAGTGTGCCTCGAGCACCAAGTAATACATCCCGAAGAGTACTTGAGGTTACTTTAAAGTTCACTTGTGAGATAAGCGGTCGGAGAAAAATCACGATGAGAACTAGCCCCACAGGGATAAAACTTCCCATTGGCCATATCATCTAACTTGACGATGTCGTTACTGCAAAGGACTATGTAAAGAATGAACCTTACACGCAGCATATGTATCATGCATCCAAAGATCTGAGACTAGGCAGTCCATCTTTATGGTCATAGATGAACCCCTGTTGAGGTTGCCACTTGGGAACGTCTATTCAAGATTGTGGGATAAGGATGTGAAACAAGCATTTACCCAGGGAAATCATTCACAATATATTATGATGAATTCTGTCATTGTATTTCTCGAATAACTTCGTCGACTAGGTCATCAGATTTGAGCAAGTCTTCGAGATGATGTTTTAATAAGAGAGTGATGTGTATGATGATCACAAGGTCAATTTGACGGGCCGACTTGGGTTAGATTTTGTGTTGGATTTGGCAACAGTTGAAGAAAGTAAGAGTACAGAACGTATATTGAGATATGAAATTGTAGTTCAATCCCTCGGGATACTGACATTATGCCTAGCTTGCGAGGACAAATGGATGAAATGTTATGAATGAAATGAGGGAATCGAAGGAAACATGTGCAGCGTGTTGAAAAGAAAAATGACTTCGGAACTGGAAGATTGAAGTTCCGAGACAGTATGAGGTTTACTTGATCACGTGCTATTACCATCACGTTTGAATTCCAAGGTTTCATCTTTCCGTTCTTTGCTAGACAAACGAATCAAGTTTTTGTCAACGACATCATGGTTAGAGTGGTAAGATTATATCACTGCTTCCATGTGCCACATCATTGCTTCTCTACTGTACAGCCGCATTCGCTAGAGTATTGATATGTACCAACAAGCCGCTCCCTCTTGATTTTTTTCACGTCAAGATAGGCTTGACGAATTCTTTTGTAGCACAGTTCCATGATGCGAGTGTTGATCTACTTACAGGCATGAGATTTGGCCTCACCAGGCTCTATCTTCTTCCAAGCAATGTTCAGAATAAGTATCTGAGCCTTGCTTCTTACTGCTTATGATTCGGTAAGAAAAAGGCTACGGCTAGGTTTTCCGACTTGGCCATGCTGAGCCTAAGAATATCTGCAGGTCAATTTTGAACAACGTCATATCAGAGAAATATCTTGACCTTGATATTGTAAGACTGGACAATAATTTCAGGCTATAAAGGATCTGAAATTTCCAAAATCACGATGTAGTTCATCAACAATACCATTATGTATTCGTTATTACCATTCATAACCGCGCTTCTAGTGCAGCTTACATCCGCTCAATCTGATTCTACAGCAAGTAGCGGAAGCGGGCCAGGGCCTTCACAAAATGCCTCATATTTTGAAGAATACAATAAATCCCCGAACGCAACCGGTACCGGATATCTAAGCGGCGCCAATACATCATACTCGGATCCCCTTGCGCTTGAAACCGCGAATTGGGATACACAAGTTAACGTCACTGAGGTACCTTGGAGTGGTAACCAGACGATAACAAACACAGTCATATCGCTAAGTACACCAGATAATGTTTTTGCCGCCAATTCTTCATGGGAAACTTGTGTGGTTCTTTTCACCAATGTACCAAGGAATGTTACAGTCAAGGGTCAAGATGATACAGGAGATTGTAAGACGATGTTTACCGATGATTGCATAAACAATTATACTGCTGTAATCCGGACAGCGAGGGTGGAAGCTACCAGCAGGAATTCCACTGGACCCTGCGGTGGTATCTCATTTGACGATATTCCAAATCAATGTGCGGGATCGTTTCTCGCTGGATCCGTTGCTCAGAGTATGTTTTCCCGGGTAGTATGTCCAATGTTATCACAGATACCAACTAATACAATGCAGACATCACCTCAAATCAAACTGATGGTTCAGCCTGGATGTTCGAATCTAGCGATCCCCACGATTCCACCAATTTAACTTTTTACGAAGAAGCAGTTACGAGAATATGGCCAATGATGTTGATTCAAAGTCCGAGCAGCAAATTTCTAAAGGGTGCGGGATTTACGAGTGCACAATTGAGTTGTTTAAAAGCGAGAAACATTACTAGTGGGAGTAAGAAGGTTGACAATGTTCCAGGGGCGGGCAATAGAGTGGTTTTTGGTGGATGGGCATTATTGGTCGTGATGGGAGTTATGGGATTATTGTTTTAGGGTGGAAGAGTAAGAATTCGAGAAAGATGTGTTAACCCTAAATCATATATTGCCCAGGTGTCGTCCAAAGCCGAACTAGTCCTATTACGTCTTTCAGTCTCACTTTCCACGTGATGATGTCCGTGTGAAAATCCGGTGATGATATCCCGTGATACTGTCTAAACTAGTCCTTTACCTTTTTCTAGCTTTACCCACTAATTATATGTCTCTACTTCGAAATCTAACCTCACCCGGCTATATTTTTAGGGTATAAAACTGACAAAAAGTACCCTGGAAGACTCCGGGTATACTCTACTTTGTGCCCAACCCTGGTCATTTTGGTGGCATTAGAGTATTTAATTTGAGTTCTCGTAGCATGAAAGTAATGTGCCCTTCAAACCATAAATGAGAACTATGAGAACTCAAATATCGAGTTACCATCAATCCTCTACAGAAAGTATTCGTACACCCCGTACAATCTAGTGGTCGAGGGTCTCCTGAAAAGGCACTCAACATTAAGATTGCACAATTTGCACCCCGATTGATCAATAGACTTTGATATGAAGGTAATTTATACAACAGAATACCGACCCCTATTCATGACTACATCGTCAAACACGGAAGTCGACGCCGTACGCCCAGTACGCATGATTTCAACTACAGTTTCCTAATGCCACCAATTTCGCCCATCTCCACGATGACAATCATGAGATATAGTTTGGACGGCGTTCCCCTTGAACTTCATTGTTTTTGATG
The DNA here is from genome assembly GCA_002162505.1 of Myriosclerotinia scirpicola. Classification (NCBI taxonomy): domain Eukaryota; kingdom Fungi; phylum Ascomycota; class Leotiomycetes; order Helotiales; family Sclerotiniaceae; genus Myriosclerotinia; species Myriosclerotinia scirpicola. Next base: position 2,633,233 of record NGKG01000002.1, read on the forward strand.
AATTGCTGTACAAGGAACAGATAGGGAGATTTCTTCTTATCTCAATAATTTTTGAAAGGGTTCTTGCATGTGCTACCTGCCATTGTTTAATTGTGGGTTAGTCATGACATCATTTGACACAATAAATCACAGGTGAGGTAACACACTTCAAATGCGCTGCTAACTATAAGAAAATTGTACAGAAATCGCATGACAAGCTCATTTTAACAGTTTTCGCTTTAAAATGCCTACCTAAACCCCAATTCCGAGAAGACCCGAAGAATGAACTTCTCGCCAATCATTTAGCCCTCGCTCTAAATTCTACATAAGGACCATCCTTCATACTCGTGAAACTATCCCTCAACTGATACTCCTCCTTCCTACGTCTCCCAACTTCCATATCTTCACTTCCCTCACCAACGCTATATCCCTCCGCAATTCTCATCTCATACATATACACCACTCTCGCCAAACTAGTCATCAATTCCACATACGCTACTCCCTTTCCAATGCATCCTCTAGGACCAATGCTAAATGGACAGAAAGCGCTTTGCGCGAGTGCTACGGATTCTTTGGTAAATTGAGGCGAGGAAGAAGGGATCCAACGCTCGGGAAGGAAGGTAAATGGGGAAGGGTAGTAGGTTGGATTGTGGTGGATGGCATAATGGGGTGTTCCGACTATGTAGCCAGCTGGGATATGGAGTCCGTCGATGTCGATTCCGCCTGGAAGGACTTCACGGGGAAGGATGCCGCCAACGGGTGGTGAGAGGCGCATCGATTCGTCTAATACGGCTCTTAGATATTGGCAGCCATTTAGTGTAGGACTGGAATGAATATCTTCGACATCGGAAAAGGTAGACATAATTTCTTTTGTAAGTATCGCTAAATTAGCCGGGTTGTGGACCAAGTAGAAGAACGCTGCCGCAAGAGCTGTAGAGGTGGTATCAGATCCGGCAATGATAAGTAAGTTACTCTCGCCCCAAAGCTCTGGAGTCGTAAATCCTTGTCCAGTCTCTGCATCGCGAGCATTGAGAAGATAGTAGAAAAAATCTTTTCGATCAGTGTCGAGTCCAATCTTTGTTCTTTCGGCGGCTTGTGCTCTGCTGTATGCCATATACTTCATTCTTTGAGCGTAAATTTTATGGAAAAGAATTTTGCTCAAGCCAATCGTCTTGATGATTGGATACGTGCCAGTCTAAGAAATTAGTTATGTCCTAGAAAGCCTCAAGAGCGGGTGCTTACAATCAAATGTGTGTGAGCAGCATTTCCAATCAAATCAATCACATGATGATTAGATGCGTTCTCCAACATCTCGAATGCTTTGCCAAAACAAAGATCACCCATGACATCAAATGTCAAGTAGTTACACCAGTCAGATATATTCTGAGCGACACTCCATCCGCCAGTTGACTTTTCCGCTGATGCTTTTGGTTGGCCAAGATTAGTACAGAAAGTTCTAACATTAGCTAGAATGTACTTCTCCATAGTCTTAATAGCACTGTCCGAGAATGCATGTGAGAGAACTCTTCTTTTTCTTGCATGACTAGCTTTGTCGATACTGCTGTGGGTATTGAATGTGTCCTTCGTTGGAGGAAATACCGAGTAGAATTGCGACTTCTTGACGTTGGATTTATGGCCATAAATCGTTTTCAATGCCGTATTTGAATTGATCGAAAGACTATCGGGGCCATATCTAAAAACAGGGCCTTTTCAATTAGTATCATCGAACTCTCACTGGACAAACATTTTCTTACCATATTTCTCATGACATCTATAAAATTCCAGATGTCTATCACCTTTCCATGCATGATATACAGAGTACCAATCCGTGATCTTCGCAAGGAACGGACCAGGATATTTTGCAAGAGGATGAAATGTCAGACGATAAATCGTGAGAATGGCGAGCTACGACGGAGTCAGCAAGATTTAATTGCAGCATGCAGGGAATACTTACATATACCACGGATATAGTTGTTGCGAATATCAGTGCCCAAACGGTTCCACTGAGAATAAAGGACATTCTGAATAGAGGTTCCATAATGACAGAGAGAAATTGTGTTGACGGACAGAAAGGTTGCTCTCAGAGTTTTTATAATCGTAGCCTTGGGAGTTGATCGTATTCAGCTACGGCACTGCTTCCTTTATAGGTCACGAGGTGCACTAGATTGATTTGGATACATTCAATGCATTGATCTCATACATTCACCAACGTTGGTCATCGGCTTGTTCGATACTTATTTAATGGAAAAAATGAGCAAATCCTTATGAAGAAAGAAATGAATTGAGGTTAGCACATTGAAAAGGTAAACACCAGAAGGAATACTTCATGGAAACTTCCCAATTGAGAAGGTTTTACTGGTGATGTCGTGGTCTTTGTCCGACGATAACCGAGAAACATAGCAAGACAAAGAGATGATCTTTACTTAAAGCTTTAAAGCTACTGTCAGTATCCGTCAGTTTCCAGTGCATGAATATGGGCTTCCACCGCAGTGACCGCGCTGATAGTGTAGTACAAAGCCGAAGGAAACCTTACAAAGCCATACTGCGGGGATCCTGGGGTTATAAGTTAATTACATTGCAGGTATAAAGGCTCTGTTTGTAGGAATTAAAAGGGCTACTTAATTTTAATTGTAAGAAAATCCTATAGAAAGGTTCTCACCAAAATATCTTTGAAGGTACAATATGATAGTGTCTGATCAAGACACAACAGTAACGGCTATTATTATACATGAGGTTGGAACCGTTCAATTGGAGTTTGCTAGTTTAGAAGGGGGAAGGGATAGATGTGGGGAAATCGGAAAATTGATGTCGTCTGCGGGTAACTAGATTATTAAGGCGAGCTTCGTACCCCGTCCCCTTAAGCTCAACCATGTATATTCCGCCATAGATATCATCCATGGTTATTAGTATTCGAAATCTACAGAGTGCGCTGCTTTGCAGATTACGACATATAAAACCATTGAAACAAATTCCAAGACTATTACCCCATTTTGTTACCATATCACTAACTCATCACCACCTTCTCCAGCCAAAACTTTACCTCGGCTACGCCCCTTCATTTCGAACGAACTGAGAATACCCCAGAAATCGACAACTATCGTTCCAGAATATGCCAACACCCAGTATAATACAACAACCGAAACACTTAATTTTTGTTGCGCATCTGTGTCAAATACTCAAAATTGGAGCTTGATGGGCGATGTTGTTGTTTGTTACACATTTTCTGACAGCTGTCAAACTTGGAGTGGGGTGTTTTGTTCATTGGTGATTTGGAGCTTTGGAGCTCTCAAGAATTGGCATTTTAAGACTAAATTACGTAGAAGGTCATTGATGGGCTTTTTGTTTCCCGATTACAATGGAGAGCTTCCATGGCATCTCATCGAAGAATTCATTTCATGCCGAAATAACGGTGCCTAGTCTATTTCAATATTCCCGAAACCCCAAACACCTCATCAATCATCCATCGTCTATGTTCGTTTATGGTAAACAGTAACCACCATCACAAATGATATCTGTTCCAGTGCAGTAACTTGAGGCATCGCTGGCGAGGAAAAGGAATACGCCCTTTAACTCATGAGCCTCTCCTTCTCTGCCCATCGGGATCTTGTCCTTCCAAGTAGCTTTTGTCTCAGGGGGGCAAAACTCGGAGATCTCAGTCGCGATATAACCCGGGGAAACGGTATTAGAGCGTGCGAATCCAACCCATTCTACTGCGAGAGATTTGCCTGTGTGCAATTAGTAAAACGTAAGGAAACGAAGGGCGAATATACGTACAAAGATGAATAACACCAGCTTTCGCAGCATTGTATGCCGCCTGCAATTGTGGAATATTGACAATGTGTCCACTCATACTCGCGGTTGCTACAAAGCTTCCATAACTGAAACCCTCCAATTTCTTTCCATCAATTGTAGTACCCTCTTTCTTCTGTCTTCTCCAATGTTGACCGGCTGCACGGGCACAATAGAATGTGCCATCCAGATCTGTTGTCACAACCTTCTTGTAATGATCGATCTCTCCGTCGAGAGCAGGACCTTGAATCCATGGGATTCCAGAGTTTGCGATGAAGATATCGAGACGACCATTGAGCTCAGTTACGGCGGTGTTGACAGCCTGTTCGACGGCTTCGAAGGAGGTAACGTTGACTTGGTATGCTTTGCCTGTTTGTGTGCAAACCGATTAGCTCTTGTGCTACATCATATCTGGTTGTTATAGTAAGCAGGAGTACGAACAAGTAACTCCATATTCCTTTTCAATCTTCTCAGCCTCATGAATTGCCTTCTTGTTGCTGTTATACCAGATAGCAACATTAGCACCAGCTTCAGCTAGAGCATGTGCAACGGCAAGTCCGATTCCAGCACCAGCACCAGACACAATAGCAGTTCGTCCTTTGAGTGAAAACATTGGCAAAACCTTGGAAGTATAGGTGGGGGCCTCAGTGAGGTTGTGCTTAAATTTTCCATCATTCATTGCTTCGCCTGCCATTATTACGGTTTGATGTATTGATCTTTGAGAAAAGTATTAAAGTGGTTGACTGAGCTGAGGGGAAGCAGAATGGATGAGATGAAGTTGATTTTGCCAACGGACGAAGGAGGTAGAAATGGAAGAAGCTTTTTTCATGAGTAAGATGTAGTGGGGTCGCACGATAACATCTTGTCGTGCAAGAATCTGCTATCTAGAGCAAGGAAGACTGTCAGGGCCGTCTGTATAGTGGATCACTACGAGCAGGTTGTATGCAGAGGAAAGTGCGTTGACCAATTATCACGTAAATGAAGGGTGGGAGGAGGGGTAGTAAATGCCGTGTTTGTCAATTATGGCAAACTAGGTGAACAGTAGCCGATACATCCCACTATTCTAAAAGGTAACTTTCCTTAAAGAATCTTTGTCGGAAACCCTTAATGTGGCTATTCCGACGGGCGGGGATGAATCAAAGAGAGGAGATTGACATTGTGAATTTGTGATTGTGTGTTTGCAAAGACAAATCATAATAGATAGAAATGGGGATTCTTTGAATGGAGTTAAAAGCTGAATGAATTGATACCCCACATCGCTTATCTAGATACATATTCAGACAGTATTATCTCATCATACAACGTACCGTCAGTGATAATTTGACCGTTGGTTCTCATATTTGCTAGGAGAAACGAGTAGGAATATAATATCTAGAATCAATCCATCAATCTAGGATGTAATACTACAGTCGCAAGATTCTGTTGTTGGAAGAAGGTTATTCTCACGTCTAATTTTCGATTGACTAATCATACTTTCTAAACTTCCATAGCCCTTTCATCAACAGAGATATTCATCTCGTTCACACAATTTCACGATATCGCAAACAAACAGTGGATTAGAGGATGCTTCTGAATTCTAGAACACAAATAACTCTATACGACATAGAGCACGTACCCCTCACCACAATCCCACTGATTTCTAATCCCATACGACACAGACTAATTAAAAAATATAGGGACCCCGACGCCAGTCAGCCCTACCCAACTGTTCGAGTGCCCCTTTCCTACACGCCGAATAGACACGTCATTCCCGATTCTATATACCGCCTGGGGGAAAGAAATCCACTATCCTGGACCAAATACATTCATAATCCAAGCTTTGAATCTACTTCGTAGCCCGCAATCATGTCATAATCTGCATCTTCTCCCCGATCTCCCTTCTCTCCCTGATGTAAATCCTTTGATTTGGGCTGTTTGACCGGTTGTCCTTTTTCTTGAAGAATTGGTCGACTCTCTAGAAAATCTCGATACGCGTCCAAAAATCTGACGTTTCCTTCTGGCTCCCACGTATCACTCTCTGGGCCAGTATTCTTCCGACGTACTAAGTAGTCCGAGCCCGTCTTGTTAACCGAACTCCTAGAATCTATGATGGCTTCCACCAACCACAGATTCTCACCATCAACCCGGGTAGGCTTTGGGCGGGGCTTTGGGGTACGCTTTGGGAAATGTTTTTTGACGGGATTTCTCCGAGGATTGCGAGGATTGAGAGGATTGCCTCTATGTAATAAGTAATCTTTCCATACTATCGTGAAAGTAGCAGAGTCCAGATACTGAGGAGGCAACTCGAACTTCATTTCCCACACCTCTGAAAGTTTTGGTTCGCGATGCATGAGGATGATCAAAATATCGAGTTCAGCATTGGCTTGGCCTATCATTTCCACGTCAGGTTCTCCGGCAACTAAGAATTCCAGATACACGTTTGGAAACCTGCAAACCAAATTGCTTCTAACAAAGAATCAGAACACCGGACGACGCTTTTTGCAATTGGCTATCCAGTACATTTGATAGGCCTTCTCAATCGATATTTTCACGATATCTCTCCCTTTCCCCGTACTGTTTCTTTCACTCAATGCACCATCTATCATAGCATCTATCCAGTTTTCATCAATATAAAAGAATAGCAGGGACTCAGGTGGGATGTAGCTTCGATCGGTGAAATTGGGGAAGGGTGTGGGTGGAATATTTGTAAATTCACTGAATCCCAAAAGAAAATGGAAAACTACGGCCCAGTCCTCGGATTTTGGCAGGTTCGTCCCGTCGTAAAGATTTCCGTCCTGACTTCGGATCAGATTCAAGGTCGTATTGATGGTCGCCTTTTCATACTCAGCCCGCAAACGTTTTGCGGATAACTTCGTTCTGTTATGTATTGTCGCAATCGCAGAATTGGCGTTTTCCAAGATATCTGTTCTGAGACGGCTGAGTGCTGAACAGAAATTTTGGTCCTTTGCAGCCTGACTTGCACCGAATTTCCAAGCTACGCTATATGTAATGTCTATTGGTCCAAGACGAGGGCCGCGGGTTGCAGAATCATCGTAACGGCTATTCAAGAATTTTAGATCTTCAGCAGATGATAGATTTCCGAGTAGGTGATGAAACAACGGATGGCGACTCTTCCTGGAGACGCATAGCCCTCGAAAAAATGTCTCGACCACCAGACCCGTGGCGGTATGTCCGCATGTCAAAACAAACCCATCCTTTAGCTCTTGACCAATGAAACATCTAGTCTTATCTTTAGGGTCTTTGAAGTACTCATTGTACATCGTAGATGGTGGTCTGAGTGGAGCGAACGTGAAGCGGTTGATAATATCAGCGAGCGGGCGAGAGAAAACACCCAAGCGATTTTCGACATCGTCCTTCGAATCTAACTCTTGGCTTCCATGTTCTATATCGTCAACGATGTGAGCATCATCTGTCCAAACATTTTCACCCAAGCTAGCCTCTATCGCATGCCGAGCCATGTCTGAAACGAAATTATCTATTGATGAAAGTAAAAGATGTTTGGTAGTGGTAATGTACCAGTAAAGTACTAAAAGTAGGATGACATATAAGGTGACAATTTCTGTCATAATTTAGCAATATCTGAAGATGCAAGTAGTAAATCTCAGCAGAAATAGGAGAGGCAGGTGCACTTGAAGCTGGATTATCAAATGGCATTTGGCAGCTAGCCTCTTGACTCTTTCCCAAACTTGCTGGTTGTCATTGTGAATTGCTTGTCGGTTGAAAATCCTCCGTGGATTAATGGGGTCTTTTGACGAGACTCGAATAATGTATCAAGCTTCAAGATTTGGCTTTGACTGTCGCTCATGATTAATAAGAGACAATAGACAGGAGCAGGACGCTAATTTGCAGAAAGCAAGCCCGATCTCAAGTCGTCGTCGAAGGGTGACTATGCAACAACCATAAAAAAGCTGATGGGTAGCATCGAATATCATAACTTCATTCCATACTAGAGCTAAATCGGAAAGGAACGTATAGACTGCTTTATTTAGCAATCATCTGTTCTGGTGACATACCATCACCTCCTAACACTTTAGCCTTCTGTAAAGTAGCTACAGTCTTTTGGATAACTGCCACATCTACTTTATTCGTGCTACTAGCAAATCTGACGGTCTTCAACCACTCTTTTGCATCTTCTTCACTATAGTCCAACGAAGTACTGATATATTTGACAGCCTCAGCCTGGTTGTTCTCGAAATACCTAACCCCTTTGTCAATTTTCTCAAACATATCATCCAATCTCTTATCTTCCGAGTTCTGTAAAACATTTGTGCTGGCAACAATCTTCCAACTGCTCCATGGCGTATATATCTCCCCAATCCTCTTAATCTCTCCATTATCGTAATATCGTTTGGAAGTAAAGTGTTCCCACATAAAGAAATCCACTGTGCTATCATTTACTCCATTGCGCAATTTCTCGAATGTTTGAAGAGGAATGACTTCGAATGGACCCTCAGATGATTCGGCTTCATCGAGCCAACCTTGCTCATCTGCGAGCACAAATCCCATTACGTAGCTTCCACTTCCTATTCTTGAGACGCCGATTTTACCGTTCTTGAGATGTGTGATGCTATCGAGAGGTCTGTTTGCGCCGGTAGAGATTGCCCAACCTATTTTCGTTAAATCAATGTGCCATTAACACGATCGTAACAAATCTTCTCTTTAAAAAGGGGCTTGACATACACAATGGCGTTTCGACATAGGTCCCAACTATTTTATAACCCCCATCCCCTTCGACATCAGATTTGCCCAATCCAGCTACCCAGCCCTCAGTAAGGCCGATACCGACATCAATTTCACCCGAACGTATCGACGTAATCATATGCCCAGTACCAGATGGGAATGGGATCAATTCTGCATCGAGACCGAAATGCTTTTGCGCGAAGTGAAGAGGGGTGGAGAAATGCTCAGGGACATATCCAATTTTGAGGGGGGTTCTTGTAGCAGCCATGCTTTAAAATTGAAAATGTTTAGACGATGGGAGAGGTGTATCAAAGGGCTCTTGAAGCTTCAGTTGCGATGGGAATATAGGAAATTTCTTGAGGTATCAAGGGAAGTGACTGAACTTTCAGAGGTTCAAATTCAAAAGGGTATTCAACAGCATGGATGGCGGGGTAGTTTAATGGTAGTGGTATTGGTGAAACACTAAAAAGTTACAGGGCTCATTTTAGCGTGTTTTATTTTTGCCGACAACATTACTGTACATACTCCGTACATAACCTCGCCTCGACTTCTAGATCTCCTCGGTTCTATCCATTCTCCCTCAACGTAACCCCCAACGTCATCCTCATCTCACCTCTCACTCTTGATACAAACAACATAAAAATATGGCATCAGCTACTGCCCAACGTCGTCTTCTCCAAGAATACCGCGCCCTTACCAATAACCCACCAGAAGGCATTACCGCCGGCCCGGTGTCTGAAGATGATTTGCTACATTGGGAAGCTTTAATTCAAGGTCCAGAGGGTACACCATTTGAAGGAGGAGTCTTTGCTGCCGAGTTGAAGTTTCCAAAAGATTACCCACTTGCGCCACCTAGCATGAGGTTCTTGGGTGAAGTTTGGCATCCAAATGGTATATTCTCCTTATCTTCCTTTGTGCGGTAAAGCACATCATTTTGAGCTTGGAATGCATAATGCTAAAATGATATATGATCCAGTCTACCCAAGCGGCCTCGTCTGTATATCTATTCTCCACCCACCCGGAGATGATCCAAATCACTACGAACACGCATCCGAGCGCTGGTCCCCCATCCAAAGTGTTGAGAAGATCTTGATAAGTGTGATGAGTATGTTGGCAGAACCAAATGATGAAAGTCCGGCAAATGTGGAAGCTGCAAAGCAATGGAGAGATCATAGATCAGAATATGAGCAGAAGGTCCGGGATGGATGTAGAAGGATGCTTGGCTTGTGAAGGAATGATACCATGACTATGGGCCTGGCCTCCAATTCCAGGTTCAACGAAATATGCATGAAATATTTGAGCTACGGCAGGAGTTTGTGGGCCACTTCAACTACAAGGTGTTTGGTGCTAAGGAGTAGATTGCTAATACGGGGGTAAACAAGATAGAGATAGGAATATACCTCAATAAAACATTATTGTGGAACTCAGGAACAGTTTGAATTGAAAGGGCGAGTGTCAATTATCGTTTTTAATGTCGAGAATACCTTGGACTCAGCCATTCGCATTCCATCAAATAAGAGAAAGCAAACCCTTATAGTGGGGGTATTTCTATATGCATTTTGACGAGGGCGTATGCAAACCAGAATCAGACATGCCTAAAAGGTGCAGAATTGAATTTAGCCTATTGTCAATCTTGCATCGGTCGTCAGCAACCAATTCCTTTGTCATTGTTTCATCCTTCATACAAGGTCAAGGTCACAATGAGCTTTGGCTTTAGTATAGGTGACGTCCTCGCGGTGATTGAGCTTGCGAAAAACATCCGAAAAGAGTTCCACCACCAAGTCAGTTCAACGATATTTCTGACGAGTAGGCCGTGCTTATTGAAATCCAAAAGTCAATAACTTATCAGGGTTAGAAGCCTCTTCCACGTGCTTCAAGATATCGAGCTATCGGTGACGGACCTAGACGCCGGACAGAAGCAAGAACTAAAGCAAATCGTGGATGGTCGCCGTAATGTTCTTGGAAAGCTACAGCAAACGTCAAACAAATATGGTGTCTTAAACTCGGATCTGAAAGGCGTTGAAAATAAGCTGAATTTTGCTTAAGAAGAGATTTCAATTGGAGCCAGATGATATCAAGGAGCTCCGAGGTCGTGTCGCGTCAAATGTTACTCTTTTGGATACGTTTCAAGGGAAGATTACAAAGTAATTATCTCCACCACATTACACTGGGTATCCATTAGTCCGGGCTAGCAGTATATATCTGTAGTTTCAATGTTCAAAGGTTATACAGTCGTGGACAACCAAACACATACAAAAAATTATCAGAAAAAAAAAACTTATTTTTTTTATATCATAAAATAGCCCTAAATCAGGGGAGTATATTAAAGTAAAAAGTAATTTTTAAAAATTATTCAATCTTTTTAAAAATAATAAAATATATAAAAAAAAAAGTTTTTCAAAATATTTTGAAACATTGGTGGTTAAAAATCAAAAAAGCATAGTACGTGCATAGCACGTGATTTTCACGTGATTTTTTTTATTATAATAGGTATTATACTAAGTATTATACTAAGTATTATACTAAGTATTATACTAAGTATTATATTAAGTATTATACTAAATATTATATTAAGTATTATATTAGGTATTATATTAAGTATTATACTAGGTATTATATTAAGTATTATATTAGGTATTATATTAAGTATTATACTAGGTATTATACTAAGTATTATATTAAATATTATTATTATAAAAAATTATATATTTTTATAATATTAAAAGCCTACAAGCTTTTAAACTTTTTATTTTTTTAAAAACATTTAGTTTAAATTTAGTTTTATTATAATTTTTAATTTATAAATTATATTATATTATTTTTAATATTAATATTTTTAATATTAATATTAATATAATAGTATAATAATATAATAGTTTAATAGTATAATAGTATAATAATATAATAATATAATAGTATAGTAGTATAGTAATATAATAATATAGTAATATAGTAATATAATAATATAATAATATAGTAATATAGTAATATAGTAGTATAGTATAGTAGTATAGTAGTATAGTAGTATAGTAGTATAGTAGTATAGTAATACTAAGGGCCTGCAAGCCCCTAAACCTTTTGCTTTTTGAGAAAGTCTAATTTAAGTTTAGTTTTATTATAAATTTATTAAAATTTATATTATTTATATTATTTATATTATTTATATTATTTATATTATTTATATTATTTATATTATTTATATTATTTATATTATTTATATTAGCTTGTAGGCTTAAAGTTGGCTTGTTTTTTATTATTATAATATTTATATTATATTTTATTGTTTTTAATTTTAATATATTAATATATTAATATATTAGTATATTAATATATTAGTATATTAGTATAT
>NGKG01000002.1:2652270-2678696 GCA_002162505.1 Myriosclerotinia scirpicola
AGTAAGGGCTGGACGAGGTTGAGAGGGGATGTTTGGGGTGTTGGAGAAGTGGGTAGTGTGCACAGTAGTCCGGAGTTAAAGACTGGATGTGAAAGATTTTCATGGTCTAGCATGTAAGGATACTTGAATATATTTGAATGCTCCAGATTGATCAAATATTACAAATGAAATATTGTAAGTACTCCATATTGATGGCTCAATACAAAGTCTTGCATTGTCAGACTGCATTCCGGACTATTGGAAACACTCGGAGGGGATAGAATTTAGATGGGGTTCGTGATTGGGCTATGGGGGAATTGGTAGAAAAAAAATCAGAATACAAAGGGATAATTCGAGCTATTTCCCATATACTATTAAACATCTTCTCATTCTTTTCTAACTTTCGTCGCTTGCAACCAACTCATGTGAAGTCCTTCTAAATAAGGACTCTTCTGATCGCAATCCCCAAAGGCGGTTCCCGTATGCATTCTTACATATCCCGAGAACATTTTATAGTTGATGAAATCTATGCGAGATGGTATACATATTATATCAAAAGAACCAATGGAAATTCGATGACAAAACACGAAAAATAACCGAGTACTTCATATACACCAACTCTCGTCCGACCATACGGAGTATGAAGTTTTGATTTTCACAATCAGACTAACAGTAAGAAATCATATAGCAATAAATATTTACCGAAATCAGATATGCATCAATTTCCCCTTGATTTGCAGGCTCGGGAATTTTCTTATTCCGCATCCCTTCCTCCGCCGATAACAACATATCTCCTCATGTATTGATCAAGCAATCTTGGAGAATGAGTATATGGCAAATGCACATTAAATCACATGAATTCTCTCGAGTTCTCGTTCACTTGAATGCAATGTAGACTGACAGTAAACTCCGGGTATTCATCACTGATACATTCTTCTCTCACCTACCTAAAGTACGCTAATAAAAATTTGAACTAGTAGTGGGGAGAAACCATAGAGTAAATGTAATCGAAGGAACTTGCAATATATTTAGCTTAATTAGGCTAGAGAAGACAATAATTAGGTAGTAGGATGTTGCTAGCTATATCCGAGATCTCGGATATTGTCAGATATGCTACAAAGTGTTTACTTGCTCTACTCTCCCCACCCCTAAGTAAATGTGAAATTTTTAGGCGTAATGCAAGCTAAAAATTTAACATTTGCTTAGGGGGGGATAGTACATCCACATTGTCCTACCATTGGTAGGTAGGGGATATAGTTGCTTGCTTGCTTCCTCGGTCCGCTAATGATATATATGTGAGACTACTTATGGACTGAGGTTTGTGAACTTTGGATATCCGTAGTATGTTGATTAACTTGGAAATAATCAGGTATGCCACAAACAACCTCTTTCCTTTCGATTTTCCACCTGCGGCAGGCTAGCGTAGATATTGCTTACTTTTCCCACCGATGATATATCCCCGAACATACTTCATCACTGAACTAGCTCACTGAATGTACAGTGCAAGCTCCCTATATTCATAGCATGATACTAAATCCAAAATCTCGGATTGAATTAGACATATAAATGAAGAAAAAAAACATACCACTAAGACGGGTTAAGGATAAGTGACATGTTAGTGGAGATACTTGCTTGTTTGCTTGCTCTGTGGAGAATATATCCGTATCTCATCTTCCTTCATCAATACTAATCTCCATATATTCTATCAATGAACACCATGACGTTCTACATTCGAGAACTCAGTATGCAACAGACATTAAATCCAGTGATCTCATACCCTAGAAACTAATAAGATTCACCCAATGCGTCTGGGATCCAACAATTCTTTTGTATGAAAATAGATAAATAACTCCGATATATCGGATTCGGTCTCCAACGTGATATGGCTTTGTCGAATCTTCGCTTCTCAGCTCCGAATCATGTAAAGAAAAGAAGAGAGGAAAGCAATGCCCGTAGTCTCAGAGTTGTGTAAATCTGCAACAAAAGTATTTGATGTCTTGGGAGGTTTCTGACGTCCAATGATTTTTGATTAGATGAAAAAGAGGGAGGAGGTTGTTGAAGAGATTCGATGAAGCGATGCGCAGAGTGTGTGACGGCTTTATGGCACAGCAAAAGAGGGGAGTTTGAGAGCTGTAAAACAGTAAAATTGATATCTAAAGGTATGGAAATAACGGATCTCGGATTTTAGACAGATGTGCAACAAATCTTCTGGGATTTTAAATGATTGGTTGAGCTTGATTTCTTGGGTGGTTTGGGTTGTTGGCCAGCACAAATGGATGGACGAGGTTAATTCCATGGACTGGACAAATGGACTGAACCACCAACCTCAGCTAATGTGGATTTTTTATGTGTGTGCGGAGTATCAGCCAGCGCATTGGGCCTGTAAGTCCGCACCAAATACACTTTGCGGAGATAGGGAATCGCTGGCATCAACAACATCTGGACAAGATACAAATTTATCAGAAAAAACAAAACACCAGAGCTCTGCAACCGATTCAACTCGATTTATTAGACTTGCAAAGACAAAGTTCATCAATCCCCCCTTTCTCCAAGCAAAGTTATCCAATTGAATATTTGGGGTAATATCAATACGTTAAAACGCCGATCGGTTGAATAGAGCACCGAATATGCGGACGTAGGAAGTTATACGCATGGGCGCATGGGCTGGGTGCTCAGACGAGTTGAAGGGGGAAAAAAGAGATTGATTCTTCGAAGATTTGAGAGTCGGAGATATCAGATGGGAAATGTTTCGGTGGGTAGTTATGGGAACTTATATTGGGGTGAGTTTTTTGATTGGCGAGATGAAGGAGGTCCAAATTTTCGGAATTACTGTGACGTGCAGTCCAACAACGCCAACCTCAACATCTTGATGTCTCAAACTTCTATACCTCGGGTTTTCGGAATCTTTGAAGATGTGCAACAAGAGAATGAAAATAGACTTGAACAGCGACTACCTAGTATCTGAATTACATGTGTCCACCAACGGAACGATTTTTCCGTTACAAGTCAAGTTCCGGATAACCGTTCATTCTGGATTCTACCTTGTACTGATGCTACAACTCCACAGACAACACATCTGCGTCTCAAGATCTAACGGAATATACGGAATATTTGCGATATGCAACAGAAAGCAAAGGGAAGAGGACTCTGGGTAGCTGAGGCCGATGAGTTGGCTAGTTTCTGGCTCCCTAACCGCCTGTATGGATCTACACTCGCATCAAACACCGCAAATCATCAATCTTCACGCAAACCCGTTCGTTATACGGCAACGAAAATCAGTAAAACCTCGATATCAGCATTCTTTATTATAATTTACGACATGCAACATAACTTTCTATCAAAGAAGTTCATACTTAGGCGCGCGTTCAATCAAGAATCTAGATCCCCCTTAAGCCCCAAGATCCCGTTCCGCTGTCATCCAACACTTCCGCCAACAACACAACTCAACTCATACTCCTTGTTATGGATTTATTACGGGAAATTCTGATAAATGCTGCGGAATGTGGCGGTTTTACGAAGTGCAACAAAAGAATTTCACGAAAGGAGTTTCATACATGATGTGGGTATTAGATTTGAGGCTAGAGCCGCCACAATGGATGTTCAAGATGTTGTTTTACGTTGTTCCGCTATCAGCTAATTTATATCTGGCGATAACCTTACCTCGCCTGATTTCTTAACAATAAAACCCCTCCAGATCATACCATGGAGACTTTTCGGCAGTTGTTCACGGAATTTCCAAAATTGTAGATTTGCAACAAAATCATTTTATGTCTTCTTCATAGGTGGATTTGTAGTTCGCTCACGGGAATATGCATCTTCCTGAAATTGACAACTGAAATTAGTCTTCGCTGTATTCCGCAGTCACGGAATTTTTACCACGACGCCATTTCTCGCCTATCTTTGTTTTCTTTCCAACATTTTATCCGTGAATTTTCCGGAAAATATCATGTTTAGATTTTGCACTTGTCAGTCAGTTCAGAAAACAACAACAACAACAACAACAAAAGAAAACAATAAAAGCTTATTCCACGTACTTTGCCGGAATCCGGAAACTTCAGATATGCAATATTACTTTCCTCACTGTCGGCTTCAGATCATTCTTATATTGGAACAATTGAGCTTCCGGGGCGGAGTTTATCCCTTTTCCCTTTGATGCTTTGATGCCTACAAGCGGTTGCTGATATCTTTTCGATTTCCTTTTTCAAAATAATGAAACTAACAAATGATGTAATAGACTTCAGGTGGTACGTACTGTTCATGATTTGCTGTTCATGATATTCTGTCTAACTAGAAGAAACTACAGGTTCCAGGTTGGCTCTTTCAAACTATGGCTCTGCTGGACATGACAAATCTCTCACAGATCTCTTCGCTATAATTGGTATTGGGATTACGGCCAAATTGCACTTAATCATAGCTACAGAGTTGAGCGACCTTCACCAAGCTGTCTTAAAACATCAAGAATCTGGCTCGAAAGGAGGATTCGATCATGTACCGGGCCTTATAAATAACCAGACCAATTGGCCTATTGGTATCTCTTCACCACCTCACAAGCCACCCAGAATATCAGCAGCAAATAACATACTGCAGGGCGATTTGAAGGATTGAAGTTATCATAAGGTGCAATAGATGACAGATTTTCACTCATCTATATACTGGCTATGATGACTCAGGGCAGAATTCTTGCAAGTGCATACATTATACATCAATTCCAAGCAAGACGTATGAATAGGCATGGAAATTTCATGCTCTGGCAACTTAGTAGTTGATATTTTCCACATTTATAATTTACGGTCAAGTTCCGGACTCGAATTCTCTTTTCGATTGAAGCAGCCCTCAAGAAAATGTCATCTCATTCTTGGTACTAGAATGCCAGAAACACGTTTCCAGAAAAGAATAAAGAATTATATGATATGGTGATAATCCAACAGAACTTGTGGTCCTGCCCAGTCTCAAAACGAATGATTTGAATCATATCTGAAACTCACGTCCAGAATAAGGGGATTTTGTTTGAGATGACAAGATTCACCGACAAGGTGGTTATTCATATCTCGACATCGTACTGGGATGTTACCCGCAGACGTGGGGAAACGAGAGGATGATATACACAAAGCGGTTGTGCGTTTCCAGAATTTATCATCAATCGAAGCGACGGCATGTGAATATGATCGAAATCATCAGGGACCAGCGTCGGGCAACTATTCGTATTACCCAGCGTAACCCGGGGTATTTTTCCGGGTATTTGATAGGATATCTATTTTGCTGTTTTAAAGGATAGGATAAATACCCTATAAAATATTGCTGAATATAGGTATATCCGGCGGGTAGAGCACGTGAGGAAGCTATGTATGGTGAAGCTAGTAGAATAGTATCTCAAGTTCTCAACTAGTTATACGATTAGTTATATGATTAGTTACATGAATGAAAATTTATCTAAGATGATTATATAATAAAGTCGAAATCAATAGGGATAATTTCAACTTTGGACGACTATATAAGACGATTATTTGATATATTACTCCGGATACTTTGGGTATCTATGGATTTTGATGATTTTATAGGATATCTACCCTGCTATATGCCTTTCGGGTAGGCCAAATACTTTACAACTCCAAAAAAACCCGGATAGGGTCCGGGTGCCCAAGCCTGTCAGGGAGTAACATGCCGTCATCCTGTGAGAGAGCACAAATGTAATCATTCGTCCAACTGTTGGGTAGATGTTGCAACATCTATGCTGACTGTATTATGTCTACATCGGCATCATCATTGCCACTTCAGCAGATATAATGCTGAGTGCGCGATATTACTCCCTGCATAAAATATAACTCATTTCATCATGCTGATAAAAACACGCATTTTGAACCCCCTCACTTCCTTCTCTTAACATTTGTAGTAGGGCTAGACACAATTTCCCTTATGTGACACATGGACACCTATTTTTCATTTCAACTCCTTCATTGACAGGTTGCCGAGTTTGTCCATACATCAATGAATCAATTATATGATGGGGCAGCTCAGAGATCGGTGGAATCAATGTCACGATACTCCTAGTCTGACATGTATTTGATGCCGCTAGATTAAGAATAAGACGCAAGCAATCGATGAAAGAGCACGGCTGTCAAGATCATCCAAAGATCCCATCCGAAGATCCATTCTACAGAAACGACCTCTTTCTAAACAAAATGAACAGCATCAAAAATCACACCTTGCTAGAACCTCAAACGAATCGCCTCAAGGCGATAGGAAATACATACAGAGAGAAAGTCTTCGGAACAACTACAATCTTCACCATCAATCATCAAAACCTTCGAAAATATTACAGTAAAACTTTTAAAGAGTATGGGCTTCAGGGTCTGATAAGAATAACTTTTCATATCAGGAGACGAGGTCTTTAATTTAGATGAACCAATCCGGTAACACTCTCGAGCTTTGATCGAGACTATTTTAACGAATTCTTCGGTATTTGAGTCTAGTTTTCAAAGGTTCTTGAAGTTGATTCCGAGAGATAGAAGCACAGTGAACCTGAAACCCTGTTGTATGATCTGCTGAGTTCAACTCACATATTTATATTATCCACAATCTAGATGCCTTCATCATGCAAAACCCGCTATCGCCATCCGATTTCAACTCCTCAACTTGTCATTTCTATACCAAGACCGCTGGAATAGATACCGTCCATGCATTTGTCGACGGGTGCACCGATAAAGCACTTGAAACCCGCCGGGGCTACCAAGATATCATTAAAAGAAAAGGAGGAGGCTGAGAAGGAAACAAATGATAGTCGAGAACTTCGAAATCAGATTGTGCATGTTTTCTTGCGGGTCATAGACCTACGGCTAGGGCGACTGGGAATGCGAATCTTTTGGTTGAGTAAAAATGGGAGGGTATGGGAGAAGTTGATGAGGAAGTTGATGAGGAAGTTGATGAGGAAGTTGATGAGGAAGTTGATGAGGAAGTTGATGAGGAAGGTGATGAGGAAGGTGTTGAAGGTTGAAAAGAATGGGCTGACGTTTGAGAGATTGAAGGAAAGAGATGATTACAATAGGTTGTTATGAGACCAAGCTACCTCTTTTCTTAGTTTTTTTTTTCGATGGAAAGAAACATGAGAGATCATATACGCGACAGATACTAATATCAAACCCTAGCTGGTGGCACCACCGCTCCATATCCAATACTCGTCAAGACAGGTACAATCATGAACCACAAGAGCTATGCATTTCATCGTCTAGTACCCTACTTCCAGACAGAGCCCGGAGTATTCCGGCCAGAACACTGAAAGGTACTAAGACCTGGATGGAATAATTTATCTATTGGGGGCGGGACGAGGATGCATGCAGGCAGGACTTGGGGTTGACGGGATTTGCTCATAGGCTTGCTGAGCTGCTCTATAATACCAAAATAATAGACAATTCTTGTTTTGCCTATGTGATTCAAATTATCGCTCTCCTGTGCCATGCCGATATTCTTTTGGAAAGCTTTAAGTTGAGGTGGGGGAGTGGGCAGACGAGATTAAGTTGAGTGCGGAGAGTTTGAATGGGATTAGGTTGGGGTGAAGTGGAATCGAGGTTTTGGGGATTGTTAGACAGAGAACCCGACAGTGGATATGTGAGTATATCTATGCTTTGTAGACTCTAAGTGACAAGACGAATCATTATTTCGTTTAAAATAGGTATCAGAGTGTTATGATTGAATGTATGATGATGGTCTCGTGATCTCATGATCCCGTGATACCCCTATCCAGCCACGAAGCCCCCTGCTTTTTTACCAAGGTCCGAAAATAATACAGCCACACCGCCATCAACACTACTTTTCACGCCAGATCTTCCATCAATTCATCTCAGTTGTTGATTTCCGAAGCCTTATATCATAGGTGCTGTGCATATCAGATCTTATTGAACACAACAGTCTTCAGTGCGCCGGGGAGTTGATATTTCCCTTCGTTGTGATTAATTTTCACGCCTCACATGTTTGGCAATCCTATGTTCATCGAGATAGCATCTTAAAAGGCGTTTGAATTATTTCATTTTGGGTAAGTGCCAATATTCCTCCCCACAAACTCCAAATGCTTACAGAAATAGATAACTATCTTCTCGGTTTGACCGTCATACAAGCCTTCAAGAACTTTTATATCTACACGCATCACGTGATATAGTTATTTCTTCATCTTAGATATCATATCCCATCCACATAAAAGCTCTATTGAGCTTGTATTAATATGTCACATCAAGCGCAGCGAGATCTACCAGACTTTCTCCAAAACTCGCCCTATCTACCAGTCATCAATTTTGACATTGATGAACCACCTCCCCCTAAGAAGGTCAAGCCAAGCATTGCACAAATTCTCCGCTCAAGACCTGTACGGACAGGTATACCTATCGTCATATGTGGACTCATAATACTATTCCTGCTTCCTCATGGAACTCGTAAAGCAAAAGAATTGCATCTTCAATACAAAACCCCAGCATGTTTAAAACAAGCTCCCATTGTTGCGGCGCCTTTGACGGGCAAGGAAATGGGGATTGAGTGGGAGAAATACGCATATATCACTTATGCGACATCGAAAGATCATTTGTGTAATGCCGTGATGTTATTTGAGTCATTGAACCAACTGGGGAGTAAAGCAAAAAGGGTGTTATTATATCCGCAATTATGGAAGGATGAATGGGTGGAGGATGCTAATGGAAGGGGCATGGAAGCTATCACTGAAATGCTGATTCAGGCTAGGAATAACTATAAAGTGAAATTGCAGAATGTGGAGATTTTGCAGCATAGACATGCTACAGCTGGTAACAAATTTTGCTCATATCCCGCCACATGAGACCAAAAGGATGGAAATACTGACGATCGATAGATGAATGGGCGGAAAGTTACACCAAACTCTTAGCTTTCAATCAAACCTCCTACGAGAAACTTCTTGTACTCGACTCTGACTCGACTATCCTTCAATCCATGGACGAACTATTCCTCGCACCAATGTCAGAGTCGACACAACTACTCGCACCACGAGCATACTGGCTCGATGCCGAGGGCATTCCACAATTATCATCTCACATAATGCTCATCAAGCCTTCAGCAACAGAATTCGATCGACTTGAAGCCGAGGTCAAAAAGGCTGGTGTAGGTACCTATGACATGGACATCATAAACTCCGTTTTCACTCAACAGAAAGACTCTTGTGGATTGCTAGACCATCAACTATATGCTCTGCTCACGGGGGAATTCCGCCGTCCCACTACTAAACATAAAGGCTTTTGGGGCAAAGGTCACGAGACAGATGTATGGGACCCAGAACGAGTATTCCGAAAGTCTAAATTCGTACATTTTAGTGATTGGCCATTGAGGAAACCATGGGAAATGAATGATTTGGAGTGGGTGGGAAATGGGCCAAATTGTGTTCCTGTGCCGGAGGGAGATGATTGCAGAGGCAGAGATATTTGGGAGGGATTATATGAGGACTTTAGGGAGAGGAGAGTGGTGAGTTTCCCTTGGATTTTGATCTAACTGATGGCTGACACTACCTGTCTAGGCAATTTGCGGGTTGGATTGATAATGCGAAATCGTATTGATATACACTGACGTATGTATAAGTTTGGATATAGATTGGATTGGGCGTTCAACAAGCCTTGTGTGGTTGGACATATAGATGTGAATACCGAAATCGAGTACAATTTTATATACACGGCACCTGCTTAGGCTCAATGCAAAGTGCGTATACTGTTCGAATTATAGAGTGGATGGGACCGGGATACCTTCAATACTTGAGAAGTAAGGTGAGTTCATATATTATCCTTCATTTCAAATCTAAGGCGGATTATTTGCAAAATGCTGACATGTTATTTTATGCTAATGCTCGTGCAATATTGTTGCGCCCTTCGCGAAACCCTCTCAACAAACTAATAAATACCCAACAAGTCAATCCCCATCAATAGAAAAGAAGTATCTGCAACAAAGTTAAAGAAGTATTGGCAATCCCCTAGCTCTAACCTTGGTAATGAACTTTGACCAGTGATGTGGCCGAGCTTATTGACCACGTCCGCCACTACCGCCTCGACCTCGAAATCCTCCACGTCCCCCACGACGTTGATGATTAGGACCACCACGAACGGCCTCGAAATCTAAAAGCTATATCGCGAGTTAGCAACATTTCGCCGGTCGTTAATAGATCAATCAACATACCAATTGCTTCTTGATCTCCTCTTTGGCCTTTGCAATACCCTCTTCGGTGCCGTTGTACAAACCAATCTCTCTATTCTTTTGACCAATGTATGCTTTCTCACTAGGGATGATATCAACTCTAGCTTTAATTCCCAAATCATAGAGAAACTGGCTGTTGCGATATATTAGTTTGCCGATATCTTGGGTTGGAATCATAATGGCGTCATGCTTGAGATTCTTCCCTCTGCCATTTTTCAATGGAGGAGCCAGAGAGACAAATTTGAAGTCAGGATAATTGCCCGAGTCCCATCTATTCTCACCACAACCAGGAACACCCATCCCGAGACGAATTTCATTGACGCTACCCTCAAGAGAAGTCTTCATCTTTTCCTGGCCCGTTGTAAGTCCGTTATGAATCGCAGGACGAAATGTGAGGTTGCTAGGCATAACTCCAGCCTCATACTTCATGCATTCAGTCTTGACAACGAAAAATACCTCCTTCACATCTGGAGCCCCCGGTACCATTGTATTCAGAGCGATCTTTTCTGGCTTTCCGTGAAGAACACCCAAAATGCCAACGCCACCACCACCGATACCTACTCCGACGGCACAAGCATACTCATCATCAGTACCGGTCATCATATCCCAAGTATCAAAGTCGCATCGACTCTTGCAGGTACCAATCATATTACCAGCGCGAAAGGCAATCTTAGGATACTTTTCGTTGGCCTTTCCTGTGCGATTGAAGAAATCAACAACGGTTCGAATACACGTGCCCTCGCCGAAGAAAATGATATCGTTAAAGGGATTATACCAAGTCCATGGACGCTCGTCATTCTTGCGAAATGGGTAGTTTGATGGATAACTGTTGATGTATCGCTTTTCGAACACGAGCTTGGCTTCTTGACGAGACTCGCGACTAGCCTGAATGACACCGGGAACTACTTGGCCTTGAGTAGAGACTTCGAAGATACGGTGGTTGTAGTACATAAGGTCGTTTGGGTTGGGGTCTTCGTGGTAATCTGAAGCCTCATAGGGAAGATGAAGGAAGTCGGGACGGATGACCAGTTCAAGGATGCGAGCTTCGGCGCGGGCAGCGAGATTCCAAATCTTGAAACGCATCTCGGCGGCGAGGTCGGGGAACTTTGTGAAGTCGGTGAGGGGCTTGCTGAAAACTGTTAGTATTTCTCGTGATCGTGCGTAGAAAGGACGTGCGTGGGGGGTTAGTGTAGGATATCAAGCTAAAGGGTAGTATGGGATGAACATGATCAACTTACTTGGCCTCTTCCAACTTGAGCCTCATCGCACGATCGGCGATATCACTAAGGGACTCACCATCGGCATTGACACCACGATGCGGACCTTCATGACGACGAGGAGCAAATGGTGGTTGAGGTTTACCCTTTGTTTGTGCTGGGGGATAGGAAGGGCCAGCCATGGGAGCAATGTCGATGAGCTTTACCTTTGCCCATTGCTTTTTTCCTTTACCCTTTCGGGTAGTTGTGTTAGCAGGAGGGTCATTTGCTGGAGCCTGAGTAGCCTGTGATGGAAAAGTTAGAACTATGTAGTTTGGGATGATGAAGAAAGGAGAGATTTTGAAAGATGGGGGAATGCAACGCACTTCTGACAAACTACCACCATTGGTACCCATATGTGTGGTATCAGTTTGTCCTTCATCACCACCGGTAGCAGCCATATGTGTGGAATCAGTTTGTCCCTTATCAGCGTCCAAGAGACTACCTGCTACCTGCCTGCCCCAACCTCCTCTGCCTCTCCTAGGCTTAGAAGAAAATGAACCGTTGTTGCTAGACATATTCTCTGGGTGCGAATGTATTGATGGATGGGTTTTTTATTGAAAGGGGGTTATTTAAAAGAGGAACTTCTTGAAAGGAAATCTATTGAAGAAATAAAGTATTCTTCAATAGACTATAAACTGTCTCTCGGATTATGGATGATCTTGTTTGTGATTTGGAAAAGTAAAGAGAATTTTTTGTGTTTGGTTCAGGGTTGTAGGATACAAGAAGATGTCAACAAGACGTTGCTGGTCTTACTATTAAGAATTCGGGGATCTGGGGGAAATGCGCTAGTGGCGCCACATACATGTTTAGCGAGTGTTAATACGACTCGGTTTTGTTTGGGGATTAGTGCCAAAGTATTGGTTTTTTGCAGTGGTGAATGAGGGTGGAGTTTGTTGAGAGGACTGAGAGTGAATTGGTGGTATTGAACTGTATAGGCATAGCATTCTTTGTCTAGTCATTGTGCAGAAATCGCAGAATCGCGGGGAAGAAGAATGATCCTCAGAATTTATTCATAGTGTATTTTGGAGGTTAGGATATGGGCGGATGGGCGAAAGAATTCCAGAATCGACTCATTCAAGAATTTTTGAGGGAAGAGGGTGATGTGCTAATATCTAATTTATGCTGAAGCAGGCTCACTTGTACTATAATTCTTCATCTTTTGTTAGTGAGTATTTTTGATTCATTGGTTACTGGGCCTTGAGGGCGTTGGCATAGAAGTCTCACTCTCTTATCTATAAATCGTGGTTTCCTGGGCCAGATTGCGCGGTGATGTATTTTCTCAACATATTCGATTCAAAGAGTCAAAAATATGTAGGGCAAATAGAATCATAAGGAGGTAACTAGGATGAATCGAATAAAGTGAGCCTTGCAAGTGCATATCAACCAGGGTTGGGGATACGTTAATATTTGGCCTCGTGAGGTATTCAATCTGAAAACAAAATAGATATACTCGGACTAGGTTTATATGATCTTCTTATATAGTTATCCAAACGTGAGGCTATATCTGGCTCTATCATATAATACCTAGGTATCATGTAATCGTACTATATAAAGTAGTCGTCCAAAATTAAGCTCTCGTTCTCACCCCTTTATAGTATTGATGTTGAGTACGCTCGCAAGTTGTTTCAGAGCAAATAGCAAAGAAACGTCAATTAAAAAATCATATGATTTACACACAAATGGATTCTTAGTTCATAAGATTTAAACACATGATTTAGCTCACTCCATACAAAGAACTACGGAAAATCCGACGCATAAGTTTTCTACGCTACGCTCCGAAACATATACAACCTCACATGCCTAACCCGCAAGACTAGCCTCTACCTAGAGCTTTATATGTTATTTATCCTACTCCTTAAAGGTATATCAGGCTATCTTCCCAGTGAAAAATACCCTTGGTGACCCAGGTACACCTGACCCCAGTGTTTGCGTTAGTATTTCCCGTATTCCGTATACAGACCCGTATAGCGGTACGTATCTATTTTTTATAAAATACATACGTACGTAGTATCAAATCTTATATTACTAAAAGTATTGGATATTGATATAATACTAAATACTATTGAAATATATAGGAAATACAGAATAAGTATTTCAATTAGCTTAATTAGATTTAAATCATTTCAATTAAGGGTTTAAAACTTTTCAATTAAAGGGGTTAAAGCATTTTAATTAGAGTTTCGAAGCATTCCAGTTGAGATTTCAGTATTCTTTATATATCTTTATAAATATGATATTGAACAATATGTATAGGAGTAGTGTAGTATTCCTTTGATATGTACGAACTGCTGTACTAAGCCTTCAATACGTGTCACCGTTTTACTATCGTATACTAACGCAAACCCTGCCTGACCCTTTGCCCAATCCTGAATCTCAACAATTTGATAGTGTAACGCGAGACTAATTCCACTTCGTGTTTATCTGGATGGACATGCTACATCGCAGAACCTAGATTTTCATTTGGTTTATTATCACAGCTTTGGGGAGGGNGGTCATAACACTATTTACGTGGCACCAAATCTTTTGCAAATTGCTGACGCTTTCGTTTGTGATTCTGGGTCTCTCTTAGTTTGGGATACCCTCTTTAAGATATGGAAGAAATTATAAGAGATATAATCCCCCGCCTCTCTCTCTCTCCTTCCCACCCATGCTTTGTGCTGATGTAAATTCCCGATTCACAATGACGTCCTTTCGGATCAGGCCAGAGATCATTTGCCCTTTATCATGACCAGAGATAGATTTCACGTGAGTACCAACAGACCATATGAGTCGGATTCAGAGGCTAAATAGATTGAACTCTCACTGTACGTCAGGTTTTGAGGCTTTGTGAATTTCCTCCCATGTAAGAAGCTAGGGAAAGGTCAGCGGAATCTATGATATAGTTTTTCATTCCTTTACTTACCAGTCGTTCCTCTATCTTTTCCTTACACTTTTTGATTGCTCTTCTTGTACCGTTGTACAAACCGATTTCAATATCATTATCGGAGGAACCAAGTGCATACATCACCTTCAAGGGTGGAATTTCAATACGGTAGCGAAGCTTCAAGTCCTTAACAAATGCCTCATCTTCCACAAATAACTTTTCGATATCGCCAGCTGGTACCATAATACCATCGTGCTTGATTACCTTTCCCTTGCCATCCTTGATTTCTGGAGCTAGAGAGACGAATCTAAAGTTGGGCACTCTACCATCTATCCATCGGAATGGTCCACAGTGCAAATCTAAGCCAAGGCGAACCTTGATGATTTCTAGTTGCCAGCCGTTCTTGGCCCGTTTATCGCGAGTAGTAATGCCGTTGTGGAGAGCGGGTCGAAATGTGAGTATATTCGGCATTTCACCTGCGGCATAATCGTCACATTGAGATCTAACCACAAGAAATACCTCCCTGGTGCTTTCTGAACCTGGCACGAGGTCATTTAACGCAATATTTTCGGGTATGCCATGAAGAGCTTGGATGCGTGAACACCCTCCACCGCCAATAGCCTGGCGCAAACGACACATTCGTCTATCCTCGCTCCAGCCATTGGATGTGCTCCGACTGTTCCAGCTGCAACATTCTCGTTCCTCATTTTGTGTGCAGATAAAAGCCGCCCTTGGGATTTTCAACTTTCCAAACAGATAGAAAAAGTCCACGACTGTTCGAATGCAAGTATTTGCTCCGAAATAGATAGTGTCAAGATCAGGGTTGAACCATGTACACGGAATCGCGCCTTCATAAAATGGATGGAAACCACAATATCTGTCATAATTGTTGATAATTCTCTTTTCAAAAATATGCATACCCTCTTCACGAGACTCTCTGTTGACTTCCATGATTGCTGGTACACGGTTGCTGTGTTTCGAGACTTTGAATATGTCGTGCTTGTTAGACAAGCTGAGATTTTTGGACAAGTGAGGGTGCCATATCAACTCGAAAATACGTTCGTTGGATCGAGCTGCGAATCTCCAGATCTTAATCCTAAGTTCAGCAGGAAGATTGGGGAAAAGAGTGAACTCTTCAAGTAGTTCTCTGGTATTCTGTCAGTAGTCATATCAAAGTATAATGAGCAGACTGTTGAGGCAAAGTAGATTGAAATATTCTGGCTAACCTTATCATCGGATTGAGCGGAAGTGCCTCGACGCAGGCTGAGATATCTCCGAGGAATTCACCAAAAATCTTGGATTCATTCGCACCAGATATCAGAGTACTAGCCTCAACTCTAGGAGTCTGCTCTTCACCTTTCTTGTTTCTTGGACCCGGAGAAGCAGACAATTTTCTATGACCACCCTGATAATCGATTGATGGGATTTCAATACAGTTGATCGACATCTCGATTGACTTGGAGTTTTGGGAGAGAAGAAAGATAGCTAACGGATTGAAAATCGCCGATTTCTTATGTATAAGTAGAATAAAAGCCGACAAGATTTCTACGAGAATTTGTGTAGAAAACTTGGGAATTAAGATGGAAATGAAAGGGAGAAATCTAAGTAAGAGTCTCGATATATATCCTCGCTATAAAGACGCTAGTAAAATCACATACGGTAGAAGTGAATTATGTACGGTTATAACTGGTATTACGGCTGATAAGCTGGCGGAAAACAAAGTCATGTAATAGAACAAAGTTGTACTACGTAGGAAGGTAGGTAGGGAGGTAGGTAGGGAGTCTTTCATAGGTAATTATTCACAGGGAGCTCAATATCTTAATAAGTACAATGATTTCGATATAATATATTGAATCGAATGGATGTAAAGCTGCGATGCATTATCTCAAATTATTCACTTAGTTGAATTGAAGTCTTTAGGGCAATTGGCATACTAGAAACCGCACGACTCTTCAAAATTTCTTCAGCTTCTTTTTCTCAAAATAATTACCTTTATTAGGTTTATCTACAGTCCATCTAGTTTATCCGGCGTTCATATTGACTATATCTTCGAAACGCCGAACTGCTTCTTCCGCCTCAAGAACAACCACCTTCTCCTATCACATCATTAGACTAACCACACCAGCAACATGGCATATTACAAGTCAATCGGCTGTGACCTGCACAGAATGGTTGTTCATGAGAATCGTTCCTTTCGCGGAGTAGTTACAAATCAAGATTTTATGGATGTAGCCTGGCTTTGGAGTGAAACCATTCAAAACGACAAATTTTATCAATTCCCAGCTCGGGCAGACTTTACTATATACATTATTGACTTCAAGATCTGGGAGTACTATTGTAAGTAGTGATACTTCTCATCTCTTCTCAATCATCCTAAGTGGTGGTAGAGTGCTAACAGCAAGTTGCGATATAGTTGCTATGAATACATGCGAAAACTGGGTGCCTTTCAGCCCTGTAGATCCTCGAGGAAAGATCGACAAAGCCGACTTAAACCCTTTTCCAGTAATTCATTACACTCCCAGCCCGAGTGCTGTACCAGTTGGACAAGCACCAGGGGGCAAGGTAGTTGATGCTAAAGCTCAGGCTCATGGTCCGTCAACAAATGGTCAACTCCCTTCATACCATCATGGCTTGTCAATTGATGAAATTGAGCTATTGGCGCGGGCAGAAGTCAACAGACGTCTACGACAAGGTATTCCAGTTCGGTCTGGTCACTTTGTTTAGCTTGGGGATTAAATGTAGACTGCGAATAATATGGGTATAGATGCAGGCATGGGCTCTCTGAGAATCGAATTTGATTCTTGTCACTTTCGGGAGGATCACACATGTTGTGACTGGATAACATGTTGGTTGAAAGTCTGGTGAGCATCACGTCAGGGAATCATTGAGATGGGGTTTTGCAGGGGACTTTGGGAACTGGATATGAGATGCATTGGAATGAAATGTTAGGCAATACTGCTTCATGAGGCGGATCTCTTTGCTGCCTACTTCTCATTCAAGCTACATAATCCTATGCTATAAACAATATCATTACGGTAGTCTGTCTTCGATGCTAATGTTCGAAGTACCATTGTGACTTGTTTTAATCAAAAACCACATTTCTTCATATTTCACATGGAGGGGTAATAACTTCCTCAAAGTTATTTCGCGAATGCTGACCATAATACTTGCTAAGATTAAGTGACTTGAATACAGCTCCGGACTCACAAGCTCCTTTTTAAGTGATTGTTTAAATTCAATGGCTTTGTTTGATGACGATGGTGAACCCTACTGCTGTTCCTAGAGACTTGTCGTCTAGACTTTACTGAAAGACTCTCTAATCAAAGCCAATAAACGAGATAACACCTTTGAAAAGAATTGAATATATGTACCTAGTTTGATCAAAGCTCCAGTTAGAGCGAAATGCAAGTCGCGATGCTACCATTCAATATTATAGACAAGTTCTAAGTATAGATAGACTGAGGGTAATGCCGAATCCTAAGGCAAAAGTATCATCTCAGTCTAATCGTTTGAACTTACCTATATCCTTTAATCCAGACTTTAGCGAATGCGGAATCTCCCCTCAATTGTACGACGTTGATTTCTAATACGGTCAGTGACTTCTCTTTCTATGCTATGTGTGGCGTCTTTAATACAACCTTGGATGGCCGTATGAATGAATATTCATTTTTAACAGCTTCTATCTTCGCAACTTCTATCACATTACAACTCCATCTTATCGACACAAAAACTCCAAAACCATCATCCATCAACCAGCAACAGAAATACTCTACAACCATCACCCATTCATCAAGCTTTTGTATCAGAAGTCAAGAAAAGTCTGCAATATGTCGGATCAAGATATGCGCCCTGTGCCTGAACAGCCAACTTTGAGCGCATATCAATCGGTGCTTCCAGAACTTGGACGCCTACTCCTCAGTCAACACTGCCTATCTGTGGATGGAAAGGTTGTTACCGTCGATGAATTTGCGGCAGTTGTTGAGAAGTCAACCTCTCTCATCCAAAGCATGAAGGTGTTTCTCCAACTCCAAGTATTTCGCCCAGATTACATTCAGTTTCTGATAGACAGGGAAGCTTGGGAGACTTTCTGTGAGTATCTAACTGTCATCCATCGTACATATTGGAAGTTAAGACCAAGCTAATAAAGTCTTCTTCCAATTATAGGCGGAGGACCGAGTCAAAAGGAAAATCCGAGTTATAGACCATTCCCCTCAAAGGATCCTAGAATCGACAGTCCTCTCCCTCAATATTTTGATCCCGGCGCTCTTACACCAGATAGCTACGGTATCATATACCGCGACGATGTACACCCCGAATATCCAAATTGCAGCTGTGGCAACATGGGCCTTCGACCCGGACTTAGCAGCCAATGCCTTTGCAAAGATGGCGGCACCCGAGTAGGAAACCCCAAAGATAATTATAATGCGTGGAAGGAGAGACTTGAAGAAAGGTCCAGAAAGGAGGGCTTCGCAAACTCGGACGAGCTGTTTGACCAGCAATGTAGAGAGCAACAGGCTAAGGATGATGAGCTGGCGAGAATCAAAGCTGATGCGGTGGCCTTTGCGGAGAGACACGAAGCAGACTCTAAGAAAGGGGGATTCAAGCACCCAGAGGAGCGGTGGGAAAAGGAGTGCGAGATTTATCGGGCTAAGGATGCTGGGCCAGTGGAAACTAAGCTTGAGGGGAAGAATCTGGTGGACTTACACGCAAAGAACCAAATTGTTCCAGAGGAAAAGAAGTCCGCAGAGCAGCCTGAGAGAATGAAGAAGAAAAAGGATAAAAGGTGGAAGAAGCGTTTCTCAGAATGCTCCATTATGTGAGCGTGAACCAGAATAATTGCATGGTGGGATGAGGCTGATGGTACCGGATTTGGCGTTTCTTTCGTGATACGCGATGAAGTTAATTAAAATGGGAGCTTGGTGGCGCTGCTTTATTATAACTTTTCCTTCGTTTCGTAATCTTTACTGAATATGATGATATCAAGCCGTTGATACCTGATCATGGTAGTAGTCAATGAACTTGTTGATTGGAGAATTTCTTTCCTTTCTTTCAGTCAATGTGAAAGACGATGTTTCTGAGATTTCAAGTATGGTTGTTTGACGCAAGTTCGGGTAGTAATTTGAGGGTGA
Source organism: Myriosclerotinia scirpicola (assembly GCA_002162505.1). NCBI lineage: Eukaryota > Fungi > Ascomycota > Leotiomycetes > Helotiales > Sclerotiniaceae > Myriosclerotinia > Myriosclerotinia scirpicola. Next base: position 2,671,692 of record NGKG01000002.1, read on the forward strand.
TCTAAAGCTTGTCTTTCTCATTGCCCAAATGTTAGCACAAATATGTTTAGGGGGAAGTTTTGGCTTAATTAGTCTAGGTTATCAATAAGTTAACATCAAGTTTCACTATGACTGCTAAGTTTACTTTGTGCAATAAGTGTTGCTTTATGCAATAAGTGTTGCCTCCACGAAAGTGTTCTTTGAGATTTAGAGGAGCAAATTATGGTGATTGTAGTCTAGAAAGACAGGAAGGAGTAATACGACGTGAGATATATTATAACATATAGAGACAACCCAAGCACAGGTTCTCGCGGGAGATTCGAACTTATTTTCTCTTGAGCCAGATTTGACATCAGTGATAGTGCATCGCTACCACCTATATGGTTGACCTCTCATGGCCCCCTGCTACATATCAGCTACCCTTCATCATCATACGTGGACACACCTCCTATCCTTATTGAACACAACCAGCATCTAACTGAGAATATGTTTTACGGTGAAACCGGTGATTGAAAGAGACCCGAAAAGTGTTCAACCTCGAGGAAGGAGGCGAAATACGCAAATTACGCATGCGAGCGAATCTGAAAGTTATAAGTAGTGATAATATTTATTCGTGGATCATTCTAAACCTGTGTTGGATTAAGTTTCTGTAGGTCTTTTGGTTGGCGTGGAGGGGATTTATGCAGGGCTTGGCTGGATAACTAGGTTGCCAGGTCGAGATGGCTTGACACTTTTCACGCACACTGGTGCCATAATTGTTCATGGTATTTGGGTTTGGCCTACAACAAGGAATTGATCATTTACCTCAGACCGCACCCATCAGCCACTGTCAGACTCGTGTTATCCTAGGGGGCCTTTCAATTTATGTCGCTTTGTTGAATGCTCCTCGCGAATTCCTCCTCCGCAGACCATAGGGTGTAGCATTGAGCTCTGCGAACAATTGAGATAGATCTATGCGCCGGGTTGATTAGGAAAAGCCAAATTAACTCTCAGGCCCAATCATAAGATATAATTTGTGCCAGGAAAACAATATAATTATGTATAGGAAGTGGCACATAATAGTCGTCTTTGATGTCTTCGCGGAGCTTTTAAATACAGATATTCATCATAGGACGCATTAGAAGCATTTTGGGAAGACTGAACTAGATTTAAAAGTATTTTCCCGGAAATATGGCGATTATACTAACGCTGTAGATTTTAGAGGATCTATTTATTCGAGTGTCAGTTAAATGTGAGCAATGTTGCCTGCTGCTGCTGCTGCCGCTGCAGGGTGTAAGTTCGTGTTTCCAAAGATGTCAGCGGTGTCAATATCGTCCAGTTTTGTGTTTCCAGTTCTCGGGAGCTCTTGTATCGTACATACTCCTTTTGGGCACACATTCTACCACGAAGAATAACAGTAAAGACGGTGGAATAGCTCCCATCTGATCTGACCTTCCCATATATCTCAATTTTAGCAGAAATAACAAACTGAATTTAGCAGTCCAATTCCAGAGATAGTTTACAGAATCAGAGAATGTATCTTCATGCAAAAAAATCAAGCAGGTAAGATTTATTTTATATCCACAAAACATATTGCTAACGGTGTTGGAGTGAACAGCCGCTGTTCTCCAGTCCATAAAAATCACGTGAGAATATACATAATTTACCTTGGCCCAGCTTCACTATTTTCCTTTTCTACCCCACGACCCAGATTGCGTCTTTTCTTCTTCACCACAATCATCAACATACAATTGCAATACCTTCGCCCCCTAGATCATAAAGATTGAAAAAACCCAGATCTAACACTCGAGTTTGACTCCTCGAGGTTATTTGTTGATGGTCCAAGGGTTGTCAATGTTCAATATCGATACATTCCATCCACTCACTAGTGTAAGGGAGAATTGTTCAAATGCCAATGAGATATCTAGAAGATATCACTTTCCCTACAAGTAGGAATGTATTTTCGCATTCCTTCTCGCAAACACCATGACAACTTCTATCTCTTAGCTCTCTCTGTTTGTTGTTTCTCTTTTTCGTCCTCTTATTGTCTTTCCATCAACACTGTCTTTATAATTACCCCCATAAATTAATGTCACAAGTGCAGATATTATGCCAGCAGATGAAAGAGTTTTCTTGAGAACTCTAGCATTATTCACATTCATTAAGTTCCACAGTATAATCAAGGGCGGCGATAGTACAGAGCTCGGAAGTTCGCGATAGATTTAATTCATTATCTTGAGTGATTTGATATTCCAACATGCCTCCTCCGTCTATAGGGGCAGAAATTCCAATTGGTTCAACAAATATGCCACTGGGTGGGATTATTGGCATTGCCATTGGTAGTGCTATCGTGTTGATCGTGGTTGGGCTTATAGCCGTTACGTATGTCAAACGAAACTATCGCAATGCGGCTAAAATCCAAGAGAACGAGGCGCGAAACGACAAGGAGTCAAGATTGGCTATTCGAGCTAATTCATTACCATATTCCCTTCCTCTATTCGCGACCCCTTACCATTATTTACCTCCGAAGCATGCCCCGCGTCGACCCGCCACGGTGGTGCACACAGACTTTATAGATGAGGAGGATGATGAGGAGGATGATAATGTTGTCAGACCGGGTACAAAAATATCATCAGGGCAGAAGGGAATCTTTCAAAAACAAAGATCTAGCATCAGAGATTCATGGCCATTGGCGTCTAGGGTTCAAACTACCATAGTGCCTCTTCCCCATGTTCAATCTGAGAGAAACATACGAATCAACTGCGTCGCGCCACCAGGATATGTGCTTTCCGAGCCACAACGTCCGAAGAGAACATTTTCTAGAAAGTCACCAACCAAGAATTCAGATTCTGTAGAAGATATCACGATAATAAATGGAGAACCGAGGATGCATCATGGAAGACGTCGATCCAACTCGGAGAACCAATTATCTTCCATCTTAAAGTCAACATCTCAACGTCTTAGGGATACCCACAGACAGTCTTTAAGGAGGAGTTGGAATAATCTAGGCAAGTTTCCAGGATCGCCGCCGAAACAAAGGTTACCAAGCCCTCCAACAAACAAAGCCACAGAAAGCAGGGAGGTTCTTCTCTCCCCTGAGTGTTCCACACTAGATCAGGATTCCCTCCAGGATATACAATCACCGCGAACTCCAAGTCCTGGAAAGAGAGTCCCAAGAACCGCTGGTAGGGCATTCAAAAAACGAGGACGATCACCAACACCCTCTGGAGGATCCGATGACAGCCTTTGCGGAATCGATACTCCTGATCTTGTGATTCCAGCACAGCTCACATCGCCAAGTAAAAGTGGTCGAAGATCTGAACAACGACATCAAATGAATCTCTCGCCGACAAAAGGTTCTCATGCCGCACAAAAGACGAATCATACCTCAAAAATATCACCCAAAAACGATCCTTTCTTTTCCTCGGTGAATAGCGCAAAGGTTATTCCATCTAGTACGATATATGGACCACAACCTCGTTATATGAGAAAGGCTACATTTGGGCAAGAAGAAATACGGGAGTTTCCTTCGAGTCATGGTGATTTACCATTGAAAGACATTTCAGGTAATCAATTGGAACCATTGGTCAAAGAACCTCGATCTCCACCGCAATCATCAGAGCTCAATCCATTCCAATGGTCACCTAAGGAGGCTATGCAATCTCGACCCAGCTCAGCAAGTCCTAATAAGATCATACCGAAAAGAAAAGGCCACAAGCGATCTAATGTTGTACGAATGTCTGGACTCTCTAGACCCACAAGTTTTAGCGTAGTCCATGAAGAGTCGGAAGGGGAGTCTCCTGGCATGACCACAACAATATCTAGGCCAACTCTTCGTGTAGTCGAGCCGAGTCCTTCGTGTACTTCACTCGCCAGCAAAAATTCCAGTGCGATTATGCCCCGTCCACCATCCGTGTCCACTTTCAACCCAAGCATTTCAATACCATCTTTGAAGCCAGGGTCGCGGCAGGTATCACTGAGTGTTGATATATCTTCAACACCACCCCCTTTAAAAATCAACCCGACCTTCAAGATAGCGCCGCTCAAGCCTGGAGAAAGACATACATCACCAGAGCCAGAAGAATACTCCCCCACGCCACCATCTTCTAAAGTAAAACCGATTCTCAGCATTCCTCCACTCAAGCCAATTCATCGACATGTATCAGAGTCACCAGACACAGAGGAGTACTCGCCCACCTTATCAGTCTGCAATTATTATGTTGAGAACATAAACTCCGAAGTCGAATTCTTCAAACATGCTCGATCATCACTTGCAATGAAGTCCCAGGTCCGTCGTCATTGTCAAAACATTGATGAAGAAATTATTAGCCCGGATACTCCCACTGAGAATTTGGTCTCATTTCCAGCCCTTCCTCCACCGGATCCTGCAACTGAAGTCACAAACTCAAGTAATGGCTCAGTTCTTCCAGAAAATTTGAGATTGGGACATCCTGTATCACAAGCGGGCAATCCGTCGAGTCTCACCCGAATATCCCATGGCAACACGACTAACATCAGAGCACAGATTCCAAAAAGAGTGTCGTTCACTAATATCCCCAACACCAGACCCTCCAGCCGGACCCGTCTTTCTCAATCATTCACGAGCACTGAGAATAACGCATTAGTTCTCGGCCCAAGGCCCCTTTCACGCGCAAACGCCGCATCTCCTTTGACTATTCCACCTACATCTCTGCCCGCACCGCCACTTCTCAGCACTCCACTCCCAATACCTGTTCGTCTCACCGGTCCCCGTCCCGAACCACCCAAAGCTTCTTCTTACAGTACCGCAATGACTAATTTCACATCCAATACCCCCAACTCTACGCGAGAGTCGATCGCTACAAGCATAGGCCTCTTACGTCGAATGAACTCAGACATTTCCTGCATTAGTGCCGGGGATACCGATTCTTCTCCGATGGTTCCTGGTATTGGTCTCGATTGGGGCGATCGTCGGCGTTTGAGTCGTGCATCTCAATTCTATCTCTCCATTGGGTCACCCGTAGATGGTGCTGCTGTTCCAAATTATAGATCGTCACTTAGCATGCTCTATCCAAATACTTATTCCGCTTACTCTAGCACTTACTTCCCTCAAGGCAACGACTCGAGTACTAGTGTCAACAGTATTGGTGAGAGGCGACAGTCGAGGAGTGACTTGATGAACCCAAATTACGGGAATCTACACGAGATCCTTGAAGATATAAATGCAAGTCGTGAAGGAAGTCAAGGGGAAAGTACGAGGGGGAGTAGTCCGGTGGCTATGGGAAGACATGGTTTAAATGTTAAAGAGAAGAAATTGTCATTGAACAATCTTACTATTCTTCCTGATGGAGGAATCGAATATTTAATAGACTATGAGGATGAGGATGAACCAGTTATTGAGCCTTTATCATTATCGAAAACAAATGCGAATGTGGCAAAAGAAGGAAAAGTAAACAAAGACGGGAAAGAGACACGCTGGTCTGACGCGATGATCAAACCTCTCACAAAAAACACACGCCGAGAAAGTAAAATGGAACATCCAACCCCCAAAACACCACCGAAGTGGGGGTGGAGTCAGGCGGTCAATGTTGCAAAAGAGAGACTCGGGAGGAGTCCGACAAGAGATAAAGAGAACACGATGGAGAATGATTGGAATATGGGAAGAGACAGTCCGGAAAGTTTAGGATTATATGATCAAGATGGATTTTTGAGGAGTTCGCCAGAACACACCAAGATGGATGAGGAGAAGAGGGGGAGAGTTAGAAAAGCGACGGTCATTGAGTCAAGTGTGGATATAATGGAAGAGAAAACGAGAGAAAGGCTATCTGCGCATATTGTTACATGATGAGGCTTCAATATAAGGATTGTCGGTTGATGAGAAGTAATGGCCGAGGAGGAACCCTTTGGTGCAACTGGATAACACATATTTAAATTTCTAAATTTTTTTGTATTTTTGAAAGTAAAAAAGATTATAGCTAATCTTTATAATCTTACATTTAGCATAGAGAGGGTCTTGGTGCTTGCAGTCGATGATTTATTTACTATTGTAGTGCTAGGTCATTTTCTTTGGTATTATTTAGTTATGCGTCTAGTCATCACACTCATTCACCCTTTAGTCAAATACAAACTTCATAAACAGTTCCTGATTAAACAATTCAATTTGCCTACCGGCTCCCTGCAGGTCTTTGCACATTTCCCGTCGCCCTTCACATTGCTCACAATTTCAGATACCTTTTCTAGTCCACCATCTGGATTATACAGCGTGCCAGTCTACTATCTGAAGCACAACATCTCATTTGAAAACAAAGACCTCCCGTGGCAAGTGGGTTCTGGGTTTTTTTCTACCCCACCATTCGAGCACTTTGTTGCTCTTTTCTTTTTCAACTGGCCAACTAAACAATATTTGGGTTTCGCAGAAAACTTTAAGTTTTCTAAAATATTAGTAATATTCGAATATTTATAGCCTTCTGAAGATCGAACTTCCGATCGTAGTCTGCTAGTCCGTACTATTGGATATCATGGTTCTAAGTGTCATGGTAAATGAAATTCTGAGCTATTCATAAATTTGGGTGGTATTTGTATAGAAGAAATCTGCCATTTACAATGCCCTGCAGTGAGAAGTGTGTGGTATTACCGCTAGTTCCTGGTGTATATATAAACGTGTCAAGGGAAGCTCGCAATCATTACCTGTCACGAACGGCATGAGATGAATGAGGACTTATTTAGCTAAATCTGTGTCCCTCCATTGATTCATAAAATAGTAAATTTATTGAAATGTAGTCATACTAAACAACTCTTTAAAAACCACTGAAATAGCCTACTATATTCATCAAATCAACACGTCAAAACCCTATTCCAGAACAAACATCTCACCATGCCACCCATACACCCTACTCAGCCTTCCACCAATACGCCTAGCCACAATATATGAAATCTTTGAGGTAGATCCCGGAGAATGTGGTTGATGTATCTGCATTCCCCTCATTACATCTCCTGGGTTATTTAGGGTTAGGGTTAGGGTTAGGGTTAGGGTTAGGGTTAGGGTTAGGGTTAGGGTTAGGGTTAGGG
>NGKG01000003.1:4437-19978 GCA_002162505.1 Myriosclerotinia scirpicola
TCTAATCCCCCTCCAATCCCTCTCCTCCAATCCCTCTCCTCCAATCCCTCTCCTCCAATCCCTCTCCTCCAATCCCTCTCTAACCCATCAACCCATCAACCCATCAACCCATCAACCCATCAACCCAATAAAATCTCCCACCCAATCCAAATTTTCAAATTCCAATCCAAATTCCAAATCCCAATCCAAATTCCATTATCCATACCCTATACTATACCCTATACCCTCCTATACCCTCCTATACCCTATACCCCATACCCTATACCCCATATCCTATACCCTAAAATCCACAATCCACAATCCACAATCCAAAACCCAAACCGTATATCATCCCCATTACCTCAATTCCATTATCAAAACACATCACAAGCCCACGATTTCATAAATCCACAAGCCCACGATTTCATAAATCCACAAACCCCCAATTCCCAAAATCACTAGCCATCCAAACTCAAAACATCACATTCAAATCAAACCGAAGCACCAAAGCACCAAAGCACCAAAGCACAAAATAATCGCTTGAATAGACGTGTCATATTATATTTTCCATACGTCACGTCAATTAACTTTCCCCCTCTGTACTCATCCATCGTCCACTCATCCATCATCCCAATCATCCATTTCCTACCAACCCAATGAATATCCACCTACCCATTCATCCACCCCCAGGCCTCATAAGTAATGACCCATTATGTACATACATACCCCAACACTCCATTCCATTTCATTCCCATCCTATCCCATCCCATCCAATTCCCAAACAGTAAAGTTAAAATCCCACTGTCCCAAACCCGCTAGCTCATCCATCTGATGTATTCCAGAGAAAGAGCCTAGCCTATTCGATTCGCGCACAAGCTTTTCGCTGCTTCATCTTATCTGAAGGATAGTACCATTCTCCCCAAAACGCCTATAAAAATTCCACCGTTCCAAAAATTGAAATGAAGATTACTCCACCAAAATGTTACCGTCCTATGCGATATGATTCCCTTCGATAGCTCATCATATTCCACCCATCATTAACCACAAATTGACTTCCACTCTAATGCACGCATTCATCACGAAACAGTCTTACCCCCACAACTAGGAATCACTACTCCATCCTTCAACACTCTATTAACATCCATAATACCCCAATGATCTTCCCAATTCTCACTTCCCGAATTATATTGAATCTTCCATGGTTCATCGAATGCCTCAAACCAGAAATAGTTCGTTCCATTTGTAATTGCATCGCAAACCCAATTTTCCATAAAAGTATTCATTTCTGTAATTCCTGCTACACTACCCTCAGCACACGTAGTAGCACCACCACAATCTGTACCACCAGTGGAGGGCCATCCAGTTTCCGAAATAATATTTTGTGATGCGTTGGTTTTGAAGGCCACATCATGATTTTGCCAAAAATTCCATGTCCAAGAGGCAGCTTGATCGGCAGTGACGCCTGCGAAAAAGGGGTGAATATTAGCCATTACGTAGTCAACGGCATTAGCGAGCTCGACAGTCCAGTTATCACCTAGATCTGAAGAAGCAATTGGAAGGTCGATGCCGCGGGATGTCATGTTAGATTTGACATCTCCAATGATAGATACAAGTTCGGTGGCAGTCATATCTTCTCTGTACAAGACCTCATTACCAACGATAACACCGACAAAAGACGCTGAACCGTGTTTATCGAAAATGTTGTAGAGCTGTTCGAGTTGTCGAGTATTCGTAGTAGTATTCGAATCCTGCCAAACACCCAACCAAACTTTGACCGTACCATTCAACCCTAATCGATCAATGGCATGTAGAACCATTTCCGTTTGATTGCAATCTGTACCGTACAGACGAACGGTGTTGCTCAATTGCGACAGAACTGCCAGATCCCTTGTGACGTTGTTTTGACTTGCTGGGTATGTTAAGCAAGCGGGGTATTGTGTATACATCGGTGTATAATCGATACCAGGGAAAACCTTGTGCAAGTTGGGGTTATTCAATAACTTTTTGATCTCCGTCGAATCCTTGTTGAGATCACCATTTTGTGAAGAATCCGATGATGCGGATTGTCCTTTGTTGGTCGAATCCTGAGTTAATCCTCCCGAACCTCTCGCATTGCCCGCCAGCGTACCTCCGACAGCTCCTCCAATGATGGCGCCAACGACTAGAAATCCAAACAATAAAGCAATCCATAATCTCCTTTTCTTATTACCACCCGGTGGTTTCCTTAACCATTCATTCTTTTCCACACTAAGGTCGTAATTCTCCGGCCCATTATATCCATTTTGTGCATTCGTGACATTATCGTATTGTATATTTTCCCCATTCTTTTTTCCAACAAGACCACCCAATGTCCCCATCACCCCACCAGCTGCCGCAGCTTTACCACCCGTAGGTGTTCGTGTACCGCTATCTGACATTTTATTTAAACTTAACACTGAAGATCTATGTGCCCCTCTATATCCTAAACCGTCGTCTCCGTCGTCTGCAATTATATTAGGGTCAAATTCCACCAGTTCCGAGTCAATTGCCCTTGAATATCGATTGTATGGGTAAAGAGAATCCGAATATGGATCTGAAGGAGGATTTCGACCCGAAATGGTCGAACGTGAAGAAGGAGTTGACATTCCGGTTGGGAAAGCGGCAGCATTTAAAGGAGTGAGAGATGATGTTGATGCATCTTGTCGTGGAAACGGACGTTGGAATGGAGGATCTTGGTATGAAGGTTGTGTTGGATCATAACCGGGGGTATTTCTCATGGCTTCCACACCACTTTCCCTGGCATTTGAATTTGCAACACTCATAGCAACGCCGTTTATACCACCTGCGGCACGATCTCCAAAATTATCGGCACCCGATGTAACGTTTGAATATGCGGATATGGTGTTATTGTTTTGATTGCGTATTCTAGATTCCTGACTTGATTGTGATGACCGGTGTGGTGGAGGAATTGGTGGAGTATCTATTATCGGACTCACAGATTCCACTTCCGCATAGTTTGATTGTGAATGGAAAGGTGAGAAATTTGACATTCCAGTCTGTTGATTGAATGTTTCTTCGGGTTGTAAATGATTTGAATTTGAATTTGAATTTGATTGTGAGGCGGAGTTTGAAGGATTGTGCGATTGTGATATCGGTGGTGAAGGATATCTTGGTGGTGTTGTTTGTGGAGATACCAGAGAAGGAGAAGGAGAAGAGGAATCGTGATAATTAGGAATATGTTGGAAAGAATATCTTGACATGATAGAAGAAGAAGAGGAGGAGGAGGAGGAGGAGGAGGAAGAGGAAGAGAGGAACGGAACGGAAAGATGAAACCGAATTGTAGACCTGATCGTTTCGGACGATCTTTTTCTCGTTTCCAACTTTTTTTTCAGTTAAGGTGGTGGATGGATGAGTGGATGATGGTCAAATTAGATCTGAGGGTTTTGGTTGGAAGGTATTTAGTAGTATCTTGTATTTTGTAGCTTAGACTTTTTTTTACAGTGGGAACTGATGTCTTGTGCTGCTGCAAAGGTATGAGATGTTTAGCTAGGTAGCTAGGTAGGTATGAAGTAGTTGGATTTCTTATCGGTCAAATTGAGAGCAAGGGGAAGAAAGTTTAATTAAGTATGATATGTATGTATGTATCAAATTGTAGAGATACGATACGAGAAGGGAAGAGGAGGAGGTACGAATTGCCTTTTCCCCTTTCAAAGTATCTCGATTCTCAAAGTCAAGTCAATTCAATTCAATGGAACAAAGTTAAAATCAAGCTTTAATACTTTGTATGTTGTAGATGAAGTACAAAGTAAGGTAAGGAGGTATTCTCAAACCTCAAACCTCAAACCTCAAACCTCAAATTCAAAAGCCAAGAGGAGAACAATTGATCATTCAAAAAGGTCCACGGGTATCTATTCTGCTATTCATCATCCATCCATCCATCCATTCACCACTCACCACTCACCACTCACCACTCACCACTCACCACTCACCACTCACCACTCTAAAACCAAACACGAGCTTCACTCAAATCGATCATCGATATACTTCCCACCACTTCCCACCAATCCATCATGATTGGCCAGATACCTTTATACACGAGGCTGGTGTGAAAACTAAAGTGGAGTAAATGGAGTGAATGGAGTACGAGATACAAGATGGATGTAACAGGAACCAGGAATCTTTGAGGATTCAGCCCCCATCATATTTGATTGGTTGCTTTGGTTGGCCGAGAGATTTATTATCAAAGTGGGGTTGTTTATTTATTCAGATATTCAAATACGAATGGATTTATAAAAGATAGAAGGAATCATTTATATTTACATTTACATTTACACTTAATATATATGAATACTCGTAAATATCAATTTACATACTGCTACCGGTATATCAATAAAAAGTTAATAACTATTAGGTACCTACCGTCTAAACTCAATTATAAGGAAAGTCACTAAACCCTTTTCGATTTAAGGTTTCCTGGAGTCGAAAGAAAAGTGGATGAAAAATGATCAAAAGTGGATAAAAATATAAGCAAATTGTTATCCACTTCAATCATTCCTTCAATTGGAACGTTTTCTAATATCCAGCTCACCTAACCCAGCACTAACCAATCGGGTTTAGTGACTTTCCTTATAATTGAGTTTAGACGGTAGATATATCTCTAACATTTCCATCATCCATCCATCCATCCACCCACGCCATATATACCACACCACTCGCCACACCCACCTTCACAAGCAAGAACCTCAAGTCCAAGACATAATCAACCAGCCCAGCCTCCACCGCAAGGGCCATTATCCCCCAATAGAGTTTCCAGTTTCTTTCAAAGCAGAGCCCCCCCCCAAAAGAAAACCTTGCTTCAAGCCCATGTTAAAAATGATGACATTTGTTTCAGATAACATAGGTATCATCTACCCGTGGTGGACCTATTAACTAGCTATTAAAGAAATATATATATATATAGTATAATTACGGGTCTAGGGATCCACTTACGCTCTCTTTAAATCAGTAAAGAAACCCGTCACGTCTTTACATTGAAATTTCGAAAAAAATGAAGCTATTCCCAGATTTTGAACACTATACATACCTAGTAGCTATAGTAGCTTCTAATAATTGAAGCGTGAGTTTCAATTCAAAGAGAGCGTAAGTGGGTCGTCCCTAAACCCACAATTATACATATATAAATCTTCATACTTTAATCTCAACCTACACATATAAAATATGGATATGATTGATACCCATAACTTCCAAACATCTATCTATTCAACAAGCAAAAATAGATCTATTCAAATGTCATACTAATTACTAGGTAGGTAGGTAGGTAGGTAGGTAGGTAGGTAGGTAGGTAGGTAGGTATTAAATGTAATTATCTACTCCGTAATATATCTTAACTTTTTATATTATATTACTAACCTTGCACATAGGAATGAAATTGCCCGGGCGTCTGCTTGCTTGCCCAACTATCCATTTCGACGAAATGGAGTGCAGAAATCTAGCTTGGCGGCTAGGTAACATTCCCATGTAATCGAAGACATGTTGATTAAAAATTCATTGTCTGCTCCCACGCCATTAATCATGATTAAGTCCTGATTCTATGTCAATTTTCCTCACATGAAGTCCTTGGACGAAACTTCAATGTTAAGCCATTCAACGGCAGTTTCAACCACATGACATCGGAAGACTGCTTTGGACTCTTAAGAGGCTCAATTTCGTAATTGAGCAAGATGTTTGCCATCATGAGTTTGATCTTGTGAGTGACGAAAAACCGTCCTGGGCACCTGTATTTTCCGTGACCAAACGCAAAGACAGATGTTTTTTGAGTCGAGAAGCTGTTGAAAAAGATTTGGTGGTAGAAGTGCCTTCACTGTGTACGAAACGAAAAGGTTGGAAGCTCCGAGCATCCTGATATAGCTTTTCATCGTAGTGTGCATGCTCGACAGGCAACGCAACGATGCTCCCAGTGGGAATGAAGTACCCACAGCCATGGCTGTTGACGGACAGTCCATTTGGATCAATGACCTAGTGAACACATCAGTTGGGATCATATCTTAATACTTGGTCATGATACTCGGGATGCATAACATACTGTACGAGGAAGCCCGAAAATCGAGAATGGCTTTTGTACGGCTTCTCGTGTCCACTGCCCATTGGCCTCGCCAAGCACATCCTTCGCTTCATGGCGTAATGTTTCCATGTACCCTCTAGAAGGATCTGATGTCGCAAGATTCTGCAGCAAGGCCTGTAATGTAAAGGCCGATGTGTGCATGGAAACATCATTTAGAAAGAGAAGCCGCTCGCTCAAACGCTGTGCGTCAAGCTCCACGGGGTCATTTTTAGACATTGCCTCTTCGATCATCCACTGAAGGCCGTCCGCCTGTATCAAACGTCATCAGAAAAAGATCGTGAGGTGTCAAGTTACTGCTTGGAATATGCACAAAAGCTCGTAACCTAGCAATCTCAGTCAAAGCTGGATTAACTCACCGGAGGCATCCAGTCAGGTGCTACACCATCCCTCCATTCAATCGTCTTTTCCAATCGATGTTGCACGAGGGGTATGCACGTTTGAAGGACTCTGTTGCAGTAGAAACGGCATACGATCCTTACTACGAGACCTACCATATGCTTCAGCGGCCCCCGCATTATGTTGATTATGATGCCTCCACTTAAAACCGAAGTGGCGTGATCCTTCAGGCGACGAAGAAAGATTTGATTACGACCTATCCATGTTGATATCAATACAATACCCGAATTGTCATGAATCATGAGTTGCTTACAGAGAGTTGGGCTGAGAAAAGCCACATTCGCAGCACCAGCAACAATGTTGAGACATGATTCGAAAGCATGAACTTTCTTCCACTGAGTAACAGTTCCCCACCAAAGCTTCAGGCCGTGATCGAGTTTCATCATCAGAGGCTCGGTAAGTATAGCTAAATTCTTGCTGATCCGGTTTCGAAGAACATCTCTGCGCAAGGTTTTGTCTATAATGTGATGATCTTATATGTTATATTTTGTCTGGATCGAGTCGTTGATGGTGTCTTAAACGTCAAGTTGATTTTCTGGGAGTCCGTATACTTGCTTGGCATGTCTCGGTGGCACCAGGACCATCGGACCTCTATCGGTGCTTGGAAGAAGGTCAGGAACGTTTGACGTAGAATACTTCACAAGAATCAGTTGGCTAATTTTGCAATTCGTGCTGATGGTTGAAGTGATGCTGAACCAAGAAGAGATTTTTTTTACCTTGGAATACCCTTCCAGTGCGAGCTTTTGAGAACCAAAGACAGACCTGATTGTAGCTAGGGGCCATGCTAGCCATTCCTTATGGACACCAACTACTGGAATTCCGGTGGTGTTTTTGGTAGCGTCTGGCTTTCGAATTGACTTTCCGATGCGTGATAGGATGCTTTTGATGATAGCAATAGACGTTGTCACAGAGAGAAGAACAAAGAGTGTTCTCACTGTGAATAGCTGTGGCAGTTGAAATAATTGCATGGCCATATTTGTGATACGTATCAACGACAACACGAGGCAGTTGACTTGGTTCGTGCTTTACTTTTTCGTTCGTCCTTTTCGAGTACTGGATATGAGAATTGGTATGGGAAGAAGGGTACAGCCTTCAAAAAAAGAAATTACGATAAATTACCGTTGTTAATATTTGCCACCTGCAATGATCTAAAAAAAGAAGAGCCTCAGTTGATAAGTATGCACACACAGCGAAGATCTTGGCCATCTCCTCGCTTAGGAATAATACATCCGCTCACTTGCCTTGATGTTGCAGTCTAACGAGAAGATTTGAGCTGTGCCGTAAGACGGTCATGGTTCGGCTAACTGTGGATGGAAAGCAACGAAACCAAGTTTCTTGATCCTGCGGGTGTGTTGATTCATTAGACTACATAGCCTTCCTTGAGAAACGTTACATTACTTTTCCTTATAACTATTCCGGCAAAGCTACTGTTAGCCCAAGGCTACCAGATCTTTCGAATCGCCTATTTGATCATATTATAACTTGGACACGTCCCACAAAGCTTCGACGTTGATAGTTGAGCCCATCTTAGATATCGAATTACGCAGAACAAGAACAGAGAGAATGAATTCCACAGCAAGAGTATCAAGCTACTTCCCTTTCGTTGCTTCCCAGGAAGAGCCTGAGAGCAGCGGCCTTTGGGTCATATCTATTGGCCTACTTCTACTCCTCGTACTCACGCAGCAGTTGGGGCTAGTTGGAAAGGTATGCATCTCGATTGAACTTCTCTTTGGCAATACTCTACTAAATAGAATGCGGTAGATTCAAGGCACTATATGGAAGCGTATCCAGGCATTCCAGTACTTGCTGAAGGGTACCAGTATCATCCAATCTTATTACGACAAGGGAAGAAGCACACCATTCTATTCAAATCCAAAACTAACAATTGTTCAGTGTGATGGAAAACCCTTTGAGGTATTTGCCCCCGACAACCGCTATGTTTTTGTCTCTTCAGATCAGCAAATCAAAGAATTGGATGCTGCACCGGACACGGTTCTTTCCCTCCAAGCCGCCGCAAAACAGGTCAGCAGTTCTTGAAAGACAGCGGAAGATTCGCGACTGAGAATAACTAGATGCTTCAACCCATTTACACAATGTCCCGCTTTAACTGGTTTAATGTCAGAGGAACTGAGGGCGTGGGATTTGTACGCACGCTACGCACCATGCTCACTAATAATATTCCCATCATTCTCCCGGAACTCAGCTCTTTAAACACCAGAAAATTTGAGAATATACTTGAAAGACAACCCGTTATTAAGGGTGAGTTGTTGATAAGTTAACAATCGACTTTTCGTCGTTGGGCTAACTTCGCTTTAGGATCTATCCACTGTCACATCTATCCCGCCATCGTAGAAATGGTGGTCCTTTCCAACGCCGTATCTTTTTTCGGTGCAGACCTAGGTTAGATCAAGCCTACAGCCTTAATAACCACCATCTTAATAACTTATAGCCAAGAATGAAGTTTTTCTCGACCGCGCGAGGGCTTATATCGAAGAGACTTTAATCTGCGCGGAGATTGTTCGCCTCCTCCCTAATTTCCTGGCACCGTATGTCCAAGTTCAATGAAAGATAACCACGTGGGGATAACTGACCTATTCAGGATGGTCGGTAAACTTATAGGTCGCCGTCTCTCATCCCAAGACGTGATATTCAACACTTTGCTACCGATCGCCGAGGAACGATGCGAAGAGAGAGAGGTTGCGAAACTGGGTCGACCAGTTCCAAAACACGCACGCATTTTCCAGTTACCAGAAAAGCGAGTATGCTGTACTGACATAAACTTTTAGGCCGATTGCATCCAATGGATCATGGAGACCTCACCACGACAGAAGCCGTGGACCCCCGAACGCATTGTACACGAGTTGATGGCGATATGGTTCGGCTCTGTCCACGCATTATCTACGGTAGGTTTAATAGCGGGGCAACTAAAACTCATCTCTAATTTCAAACGCTCTCTAGACTATCGTTTTTGCCCTTCACGATCTCTGCCTACACCAGGAGCACGTGGCACCTTTACGCGCCGAGCTAGAGAGGGACTATGGTAATTTCGAACGCACCTCTCAAGGCCTCCACCTCCTCGACAGTTTCATCAAAGAATCAGCTCGTCTGACACCGGTAGAGGCTAGTAAGTGGCTCCGCTACAAGTGAGGCATCAAAGCCTCCCTCCCCCCTTTTTTTTCAAACAAAAAAGCCTTGTTGACAGACGGGGCCTTTCACTAGTGAGCACCCGACGATCAGCATTGCAGCCGTTTGAATTCTCTGACGGCACCAAGCTCAATGTTGGAGATTGGGCTTGTACTCCTGTGCGTTCCATCATGCAGAATGCCACCTACTATCAAGACCCCCTCAGCTTCAACGGGTTTCGATTTGCCGATCCCTCTTACGTTAGCCAATTCCTCTCCAAAGGGGTACCTTTAGCTGGTCCTTTCCAACCCAAACCATCCAAACTCACCGACGTTGACAAAACCTGGCATGTATGGGGAACGGGAAGAATGGCATGGTATGCATGATCCCTAGCTCTTATTGGCCTTGTTTATTGGCTAACATGGCAAAAATAATAGCCCGGGTAGGTACTACGCCGCGGCAATCATGAAGGTCATTCTAGCACCAATAATCATGAATTACGAGTTCAGTCTTGTTGATCCGGACGCACCTAGATGGCTATCTTGGCGATCTACTACCGTTCCCCGTCACGGGACGGTGGTCGAGCTCCGGGTACGACAACGCATGGACAGCCTTGGAGATTGAAAGATGGCCATATCCCCGAGAACTTGAGTTTAGCGCTAGATGGATGGGTGTTTTATGATGACTATAATGCTCAATGTTAGTAGAAGTGGGTATGTTAAAACGAGTTACATATTCAGTATCTACTTCGCAGTCTCCATGAAAAAAATTTCTTGGCTCATCCCAGATCCAGTTTAATAATCCTACGTCTCACAAGGAGATCAATGAATACTACCTAAACATAAACTTTTGGTCCAGTCCATCCAATTGAATTTAAGAGAAAGGTCCGTTTAGATCCATGGACCCGGATTGCACATTGCACAAACGTATATCTGCAGAATCTCGAACTCGGTGTGTTAGCAATGCTGAGCCTCAAAAGTACATCCTGCAAGAATGCATGCCCATCAATAATGCCGAAAACCTGCCTGGACACTGAATCCCTCAGGATGCGCCTGCGCATACCAGACTACTGAGCCACGCGCTTGCAGCAACAAATATGAAAAGCTATACGATGTAACACAATTGAAGAATCATCAGTGTAATCGGTGATTCCATTCAGCCGAGCTGACATATACCAACTCTATATATGCAGCAAAAAATGTAAAGAGCTATACAATTTAACATAACTGAAAAATCGATGATGTAATCGGTAGTTCTATTCAACCGAGCTGACTTACAACAACCCTATATAGGTATGTAATAGTAAATAAGAAGACATACAATGTAACACAATTAAAGAATCATCAATATAATGAGTAATTCCATTAGCCGAGCTATCTACTGTAACATTTTGAACAACAGAAGTTGATCTTCTAAGCCGCTCGAAAGTATATTGGATTAAAATTACATTTGAGGGTTTTTTGCAAAGTTTTTTTGTGATATCCGTCATTAAATCGGGTGTAATAAGCGTAACCTTAGGATCCCCTCGGCAAATTTTATCCCAAATAGAGTACAATACCCGCTACTCTCATACGCATACTATCCCGCCGCCGGCCTACTACTCAAAATATTCTACACAAGTAACTAGGTAGGATTGCTTAAAAAAATCGAATTGAACGCCGTATCTTCACTCTTATCGTCAAAGTGGGACGAGAGCCAATTAGCACCTGCTAAGAAGGAAAGTTGTGTCTCGGGAGTCAGAACACTGCAGTATTGCAGCGTGTTACCATCTGCCAACAAATCATATAGGACCAAAACGCCCCACAGTGATAGCCACGAGATTGACAGACTATACAGGAATCGGAGCCTCACTAGGTTCTTCTGGACGCAAATTGTTCCCTTGCCTATACCCACAGAAGATTTCGGGGGAAAGATAGTCCTTATTACCGGAGCCAATAGGAGTCTAGGATTCGAAGCTGCTCAACATTTTGTGAGACTGAATGCACGCAAACTGATACTAGGTTGCAGAAACGTTTCCTCTGGCCTGGAAAGCCAAAAGAAGATCGAAAATGCAACACATAGGCTTGGAGTGTTAGAAGTATGGGAGGTAGACTTGGCAAAATTCAGTAGCATCCGGAGCTTCTGCCAGCGAGCTAGGCGAATTGATCAATTAGACGTTGTGGTTGAAAATGCGGGGTTGAAGAGTGCAACGTATGAATATTTCGAGGGCTTCGAGCGCAAGTCACTGTCAATGTAATATCGACGTGGCTGATGGCCCTTATACTTCTCCCTATCATGAAGCACACTAGCAAGCTGTTCTATCAACCATCATCCCAGCATCGGCCATACCTCATTATTTTAGGCTCCAAAGCACATTTTTATACATCATTGAAAGCCCACAGGCAGGACCTCATTTTTGAAAGCTTGAAATGAAGCACAAACATGAGTTTCCGCTATCACGATTCTAAACTTGTCTCTCTTCTATTTATGCGTGCTATATCGGATCGCATAGAACAGCCTGGCAAGAAGTCTGTGGTCGTATTGAACATGGTCGACTCCGGCTATTGTCAGTCAGATCTGATGCGAGAGGGGCCACCATACCCCTTCGTAGTGAATCTCATCTTAGCGGTCCTTTACTACATATTAGCACGTACGGCAGAGATGGGCTCTCGAACGTATGTAGCCGCAGCCAGTGCTGGGGTTGAAAGTCAAGGATCTTACTTGGAAGATTGCGAGCGGAGCACTCCCAGTAGATTTGTGACATCTACCCGGGAAGGCAAAAGAGTTCAGAAACGTGTGTTTGACGAGCTCGCGGAAATCTTTGAAAACATTGAGCCTAGCATTATGGAGGGAATATAGGTTATACTAGGCAGTTCTTAGCTACGTATCAAGTTATAGTAATATCAGTCATCTGAACCCACTCCTCCCCCCCTTCCTACCCTCTTGGAAATTGGAATCGAATTTTTATACCCATGTCATGCAAGTGATTTGAAGCATTTCTGTCGAATACTTGAGTCTTAGCTATCAATTAGACCAATGAGGCACTTAAAAGGCGTGGAGCCCAGAATTCGTGTAACCAGGCCCCAGACAAGGCTATATAGTTTCCAATAGTTCGCAGCATTAGAATTTAGCTTACAGCTGCAGTCAGACCTTACCTTCTCCACGAGACATACCTAAGCACACATTATCATCTACTTTATCTCCTCAACGTTTCTTTTTGACCATATATAAAGACTGAATTCATTTCGTCCGTGATGTATTATCCCGAAAAAATACTTCTCCACGCCTTGCAAGTGTGCTTTATAATCCTTCTATACAAGGCAGGACGGTTCTTCCACCAGGGTTTTAAATGTCGATCAATGATAATTTCATTGAAGAAGCAGAGAATTGTGAGTCATCTCATATGAATAATCTATAGAATTGATTTGCTTTCTCTCGAACTCACGTATCCTAGCCAATTGCTACTCATTCACCATGGTTTGGCCATCTTCCCATCTTTGCAGAATTTAGAAAGCGACATCCCCCGGATGTTAATATTTATGTCATTCATACGTGGTTAGCAGAAAACTTCCAGCAATTCTTTCCAGATGAAAAGAAATTGCCCCCGGTGGTGTATTTGGATCTTTGGCCTGCCCATGGGATTTTTACTTTGGTTTATGATGCTACAGTCGGGGCCCAGTTCACTCAATTGGAGAGTCTGCCAAAGATTTCATTTCTTACTCGATATCTGATTCCATTAACGTCCAATAAAGACATTCTATCGACTGAAGGACACGAGTGGAAGCAATGGAGAACAGCGCTGAACCCTTGCTTCAGCACTCGCAATGTCAGTGCACTTCTGCCTGACCTTATTGAGGAAGTGGAAGTCTTCGCAGATGGGCTTGAGAAAGCTTCAGGCCCAGCTGGAAGTTGGGGGTCGATCATTACGCTGGAAAGACGGACTACAAATTTATCGTTCGATGTCATTGCCCGAGCGACAATGTAAGTTAGCATATACATGCATGAACATGCCATATTGTTGCTAATTAAATCTCAGAGGTTTACAATTGCACGAGCAGTTGAATTCCGAAGCGAGTCCTTTGCAACGCGCATTTCATGAGCAGATGCTGGCGATGGGGCGTATGACACAGCCAATTGGCAGTATATTGCAAAAATGGTCTCCTTGGCATCGCGCTCGTGTTGCTAGGAACAATCGAATCATCCAAAGGATCTTGGAGCCCGAAATTCGACGTAAGCTAATGTTTGAAAGCGATGGAATGAGTAGCACCAACGCACAAACTTTGATGGAAATTGCCATCACCGCAAAGACTGGTCAAGATATGGAAATTATCTCACAGGGTACAGAAGAGAAGTTCGTTGAGATTCTCATGAGCAACCTGAAGTCGTTCATGTTTGCAGGTCACGATACAATGGCTTCCACTATCTGCTTTATAATGAAATGCCTTGAAGAGAATCCCGAGTCTCTTGTAAAGCTTCGACAGGAACACGACTCTGTATTTGGGAACAACGTTAACCTTACCGGCAGTCTGCTAGCAAAGTCACCGCATCTTCTCAGTTCTCTGCCCTACACACTCGGAGTGATCAAAGAGACTCTTAGACTATATCCACTCGCATCCACCATGCGCGAAGGGAGAAAAAACTTCTTTCTGACGGTTCCCGGGTCGTCCACACTGTATCCGACTGACGGGACCGGCCTATGGCTGTCCGCTCACGGGCTCCACGCCAGCGCGGAGTACTGGCCTGAACCAGCCAAATTCTTGCCAGATCGGTGGTTGGTTGGAAAAGAACACCCACTCCGCCCAATTAAAGATGCATGGGTCCCATTTTCAGCAGGTATGTATCATTTGTATACGCCACTGTCTTTCAAGCTTCTGGCTACACGATATTATATCACTCTTCTCTTCTTCATTACCATGCTCATTGGACTGATGAAATTGCACCGCTTATTAGGACCGCGTAACTGTATTGGCATGGAGCTTGCATTTGCTCAACTGAAATTGGTCATGATTTTGACAGTCCGAAAATTCGATATTAAACAAGCATGGGATAAATGGGACGAGCAACGGTGAGCAAGCAATTCTTGACTACTAAAGTTGAGGGCCGATAATATAGAGAATTGGGCGCTAATAAGAATATGTTCAATTCTAGTGGCAGCAAGGCAACCCCCAATCATGCTGTCAATGGCCAACGGCTGTACCCCGTAGGCGACGGAGCCGTGAGTTCTTGACCTCCTATCGACCCAAACTGATAAATTTGGACCGTTTTGATGGTCGAAAATCCAATACTAATAATGCAAGCACATTACTAGGTTCATCCTAAAGACGGTATGCCAGTACAGATAAGACTACGCACTTTGCAGAAATCTCAACCGGGAGAGGATTAACTATATGCACCCGAAATTCACGGTAGATAGTCTCGAGATATATGAGCCTTGGGGAAGGGGATGGAAGGATTGACTAAGGGCTAGTTTGGCTTGATTTTCCGCTTGTTTTCCGCTGTATATCTTTTTCTCTTGTCTTACAGTGAATTCCGTAATATTGCTTTTTTATTAAAAAAACAGCGGATTTTAAAATCTGTTGTTTAGGTTTGGCAATCTATTTCGTTTTTTAACAATTATAAGTTTTAAACTTTAAAATACAGTATATTATAGTAATAAAAGTGTCAGGATGTTTGCTTGGTATGCACGTGACCTAGGAGCTAAGCTAGTACGTATACTCGGCAAAATTAGTAAAGAAGCATCACCAAAACTTAAATATATTATAAATACATCAAAACTTTATATTACTTTATRAAATTTTGATATAATATTATTTTAATAAACCTTAATCTAAATATCAAAAATTAGCTAATTTGTATTTAAACTAAATAAGATATAATAGATTAAAAATTTCAAAAAATTAAAAATTTAAAGATTTTAGATATATTTTTTAATATTAAATAACTTTATCAATTTTAAGTTTTATT
>NGKG01000003.1:20389-38417 GCA_002162505.1 Myriosclerotinia scirpicola
ATTTCTACTATATCTATATATTCAAACTTTCATAATTCTTTCAATTCTTTATAAAAACAAATAAAACTTTAAATATAATAAACAAATTACTTAAAGAATACTATATTCAAATTTAGTAAATTTATATNAAGTATTTAAAAAGTTATATTAGATTTAGTTTTTGGTGATACTTCTTTACTAATTTTGCCGAGTAGTATAAATACAGCTTTTCTTTAGTAGTTAGCTTTTGATTCCTTATAGTTTACAACCTTAATTAAAATACTATTTGATCCTTGAGTTTCTACTCCTACACTCCGTAACAAAAAAAGTATAGAAAAAAAGTACGAGTTGCTTAAAAACTTTTTGTACTTTTTATTCTGCTTTATATAAATAATATAGAAAAGAATTAAAGTTAGATATATATTTAAATGAATGCGAAAAGAAGCTTTTTACAATTTTGATATATTTTATTTATTTTATTATTTACTTATTAAAATTTCGATTTTATTGTTTTTTAAATATTAATTAATAGAAATTGTTATCGAAAAGATATAAATTGAATAAAAATTATTAACAAAAAGCATTTTCAATTTACAAATCAAAGTTAGTTTATAGTATTAACAAGTTCCAGTTTTAGTAGATTAAAATCTTAATTACGGTTAGTCAACTTTATTTCAACCGTTAAACGATACTCGCACGTGCCCTTAAAGTAGTTTGTAAAAAAAGATCAACTGTATTAATTTCATAAACGTTCAATTATTATAATACATGTAATCATTTCATGTATTGTGACAAATTCGTCTAGTTAAGCCTTCAATATGCATCCATGGATGTGATCAATCTTATATGCTACCCCGGATATATTCGATTTCTGGATGAAATATGCAGCACATTCGACCATGACCAGAAGCTGCAAGATATTCCGGAGAAGGTAAGTGCTCTGCTCATACGAGCGGCGTATGCGGCGAGGTTGCAGACACAACTAATCCTACAGTAGGCAAAAGTATAAGCACTGGCAAAAATGTATGGTAGTGAGATATTGTGTGACACACCAAGAACTCGCGAGAAGTTATACTGCCGGATTTATCTAGTTAACCTGTCGGTTCCCGTCAGTTCCTGTCAGGACCTGTAAGGTTACATCAGCGAGATTGACTCCACAATGCGAGCAGGACGCGAGCGCAACCACCATGCGGGCATTTGCAGCTCTCTCTGCTGGATGTGCATATCGTATCTTTCAATGCGAGCCTCGAAGTAAAATTCCTCGGGTAATAGGTAATAAGAAGGCTCGTTCAGTCAATACTAGGTCAGACCGATTTCCTGTTGTTTTTTTGCTCCAGCCCTTTATCCCTCAACAAAAAAACTAGGTTCTTGTTCACTCAAGTTTCGCATAATAAGATCAACGTCGTCATCGGTTTCCTCATCATTTTGAGAACATAACTTTTACATCTTATCACAGCATGAGTGGATCTTCGGCGGCTGCCCAACGCGGTGCTGAAGTCCTCCTCGGTCTAGGGACTACACTGGTAGTCCTAACTGGAATTTTCGTTACGGTTCGAGTCACCTGGGATAAAAGATCAACCAGCAAGTTCCAAGCCGATGACTGTAAGGCACCATTTCGACGGCAGATACATGATAAAAGGAAACAAACTTACATTCACTAACACGCGCTGCCTGTTAATAAGATCTCTCTGTTGCTGCCATTATTCTCTTGGGCGCGACTCTCGCTATCTTTTACAAGTTTCTCAAAGGTGAGCGAAGGCCCTCATAGTCACTTCTTTGGAATGAACTCTAACGCAATGAGTGTGTCAGCATACATCAGTGGAACGATCCCTATGTACTACACAAGCCAGGTGGGTTAGCGCCTAATCACACCACGAGGTGTTTTTTGGCTACTATATTTGTAGTTTGCTGATATAATGTAATTAATCGTCTGTCACAGCTCATTGTTGCAGAAGCAATCATCTCAGGATTCGCTACCTGGTTTGCAAAGGCACCTATTCTCGTGCTATACCTGCGAGTTTTTGGGGTTAAAATGTGGGTACGCTGCGCTTGTTGGTTCGTCTTAGCTGCCACCGCTATTGCCTACCTTATTGCCATCTCTTATAATGCCGCTGGATGCTATCCGCACTCCAAAGACGTCGACGCTGAGTTTATCATCAAGTGTACCCACCTGAGTTCGGTTGTCGGCGTCTCTCTTGGAGGGATTGCAGTAGCCACGGATACCATCATTGTCCTCATCCCAATCCCAATAATTTTCACCCTCCACCTCAACATCCAAAGAAAGATCGGTCTGGCGATAGTATTCTTTACCGGCATTTTGTAGGTACATTCACTGGTCTTGGCTAGACTTGGAAGCTGATCAATTATCTCCAGAGGTACCGTGGCTAGTGCTGTCGCATTGTCTTTCAAAATCCGCTCTCTCTCCGGTACGCCAAAAGACGTCTCTACCGCTACTATTCTCACGTAAGTGTGCTCTTCACTGAAGATTAATTAATTTTTCAATCACATGCACAAAGAGAGATTACTGATAAATCGTCAGTATTATTGAATTGAGCATTGCTATAAGCGTGGGTTGCGCGCCAGCGGTTAAATCATTCTGGATTGACAGCATCGAGCCGACCATCTTCTATTCAAAACTATCATCTTGGGCAACTCAAATTACACTCCACAGTGGAACCAAGGTAACCTCCACGGGAAGCTCAAAGGGAAAGACGGAAGCTGTTGCCGAGCAGTCGATGAAGAATGGGAGTGAAAGACATTCTTATAACATAATCGAAGAGGTCCCGTCAACTAAGAGAGATAGTAGACAAACTATTTCTGAGATGCCATTGGTAGATCTTGAGAGACACGGTTGAGGTAGCTCTCAATGTTGGAGCACCAAGGGCACTAGTTAGTCGTGACAGAAGGAATTATGCAGCAATAACTATTGGAGGTCTAGCAACAACCTGATGGTCGGGAGCAACTATTATTAGGAAGCACATGTTTTCAATGTACTTAGAATAGCTTAGTTTAAAATCATATAACTACAAGTTCAGCAAATATAAGCTTATTAAAACCTAAACTTGTATATATTATCGAATTATACTTTTCTTAAATTTAATCTACTTTTAAACTATTTGTTATTTATAATTTTTGTTGGTTTTTTATATATTGCTATTAGATCTTTAATCTTTATTTTTTTCTTCTAGCATGTTATTAGAATATACGTATCTCATATAACTCTTTTGCATTATAGATTGAATATAAAGTTTCTACTTATGATTATACTATATACCAGGCTCATTTGCCTTTTTTATATATAAGACAGTTGTTTATGATAATATTATTGAGTAAGTTTTGTTAACGCCATTTACCGAGTGGGCTACTAAAGACACTAATGTACATTCCTTCACCATACCAACGTGCATGTCCATATCATATCTAAAATCGGTAAAAGCTCTTTTATGTGCGATGAGGCTGTCGAAGTCCCGGTGCTACTGCCAACTCGCCCCCGCCACTATCATAACATATAATGTAACCACAGATTTGCAATCAATGTGGCGTTGGGCTGACTCAGATGTCTTTGCTGCTCCTCCATCCTCTACTCGGTCATCCTCAATTCACCCTAAAACTTGGCGAATGTGACCCCAGGACCTACTGTACATAGGGCGTAGTGCAGAAACATACGCACCAATCACCTTATTGTTTTGGATTCCAATAATACTCCAAGGATACATATTTCGGTATACGCTATAAATTGAACATTTATGATGAAAACGGTCTGGGAAGCAAGCCGCATGCATGCTAGCTGAGGTTACATACATACATCACATACATGATTCACTAATTTTGCTACGGCGGAGATGCTGCTGCGGCGACACAACTCCAGTCTGCATATAAATTACCTAAATATGGAAGTACCTACCAACAATTCACTTTCTATTACCCATCTGCCAATTAGTTAAGACACCGACCTTCGTACAGTCCAATATCCTCTTCTCCCCTGCTTCTCAACCCAGCTTAAGTAGTCAACTCTCTGCTACCACGCAAATATCTCACTCAATTCCCAAATCGTATCTCCCAACACTCAAGACCATGACTACAAAGGTAGCCCAAGCCATCTCGGCGCTCAAACAGGCCTTGCCGACCTGCCACATCGTCACTCATGAGGATGCAACCGAAGAATATCAGAAGCTGAACAACAGCTATCTCTCGGGATTGGAGAGCGACCTATCTCCAGCTTGCATATTCCTCCCCCAGTCCAAATACGAGGTGGCGGTCTTTGTACGCACAATTCAGTCCTTTATTGGTGACGTCGAGTTTGCCATCCGAGGCGCCGGACAACAGCCTCTTCCCGGCTGCGCAAATGTGGATAGCGGCATCACGGTTGACCTCCGTGAGGTGAAGGGCATCGAGCTTCAAGATGGCAATGTCCGAGTCGCTGCGGGCCAGTCATGGGGTTCCGTCTATGAGTATTTGGAGCCCCATGGTTTAGGTGTCACCGGAGGTAAATCGACTACGTGTGGCATCGGAGGTCTAGCAACTCAAGGTATGCATGCATGCACTAATGGATGAGGCTGGTGCAATTCATATTCATGAAATAATAGTGCACTAACTAACTGGTCTCATTCTTCTAGGGGGGCTCTCATTCTACTCATCCCGAGAAGGTTGGATCTGCGACAATGTTGTCAACTTCGAGGTTGTTGTAGCTTCCGGCGAGATTATCAATGCCAACGCTCAGGAAAACTCCGACCTCTGGGTCACATTGCGGGGCGGTGGGAACAATTTTGGTATCGTATAACTCCATAAAGATCCAAACCACCATGTTTTAACCAATGGAATATTTTAGGTATCATTACCCGCTTTGACTTCCGGACATTCCAGCAAGGGTCTATGTGGGCGGGCATGGTCTTCTACTACAAACCGAGCTGGCAAGACCAGATGGCAGCTCTGGTGGCAGAACTGACGTCTTCTGAACCCAGCGTCGAGACACACCTGATGCTCAGTATTGGATTCGCCAAAGTCTTTGGGAATGGCAATGACGTTATCTGTCTCAATCAACTTTATTACACCCAACCTGTCGAGGATCCTCCTGTTCTGGCCCCATTTGCGCACGTCCAGCCGCAGAGATCCGATATGAACTCCATGAGGATGCAGACGCTTGTCGAGGCCGCGACAGAACAGTCAGGTGCGGGACAGAGTAAAGTCAGGTATGCATCTATCACCCACCCACCTAATAAACCACGCCCATGATGAGAATATGAACGATCTGATAACCTAACGATTCGCCAGGTGTCTTTACATGAACATATGCGTCTCAGCTGACGTCGAAACCCTCAGCTCAGGAGGTGACATCTGGTGCGAAGAGCTAGAACCCATCAAGGACGCCCCGGGCCTCATGTGCTCTTACACTTTACAACCATACCCCGTGTCGCAGATCCAAAAGACGCGCGAGCATGGCGGCAACGTGTTGGGTCTCGATTCCCGCCACGGCCCCGTCGTCAACGTTCTTCTTCTGTCCTACTGGGCAGACGCGCAAGATGATAAGCGTGTCACGGCCTTTATGCAGAAGGCCTTGAAGCGCATCGAGCAGAATGCAAAAGCCAGAGGTCACTTGGTTCCTCTCATCTACTGGAACTATGCCTTCTCTCACCAAGACGCCGTCAAGTCCTACGGAGAAGAGAATGTACGCAAATTACAGGAAGCCAGTATCAAGTACGATCCCAAGGGAATGTTCCAGAAGGCTTGCCCTGGTGGTTTCAAACTTTTCAAGTAGTTTAACCCTACGGAGGCAGAATAACAAGATTATCTAGTTTTAGGTACTAAAATATATTAAAATATTTTAAATCGAGGAATGAGATTAAGGTTTGAGATTTTGTTGATATCGAAGTAGTAATTGTATTAAAAAACTTAATAATTAAGTTAAAAATTAATCCCTTTTAAAACGATCAAAGAGCTTTTCTTTCTTTTTTCATTTTTATTTTCTTTTTATTTCTTTAATAGTTAGCAGCTTACATATCCATACCTCGGTAAATAATCACCCCGCATACAAAATTCAGTACAGTACCCATAGTGATATAGTCCCATTCTGCGATGACGCAATCGAGTACATGAATATCAAATCCAATTCAATTCAATTCAATCCATACCCCACCACTCCACACTCCATCCTCCATCCTCCCACCTCCCACCTCCCTAACCCATCAACCATCAACCAACACCCCAAGCAAGACAGAATCCAACATCCCATCCCATCCCATCCCATCATGACCCCCCCGCCAAAAGCATTCAGAGAACTCATCGGTCTCCAACCCTCTACTGCCTCAGTCCAAGATAGCGTGTTAATAATCATCGATGCGCAGAATGAGTATGCTTAAATATTTTTCATCTTCATGTTTCTTAAACATACAAATCCATCCACACAAACACCATACTAACCACGCCACACCCATACAGATACTCAACCGGGCACCTTCAAATCTCCCACCTCCCCCCCTCTCGCGCCGCCATCTCCACCCTCCTCTCCAAATACCGCGCCGCCAACGCACCACTCATCCACATAATCCACCAAGCACCCCCCGACGCCCCCATCTTCACACCCGGCACCCCACTGGCCCAAGAATTCCAAGAATTAACTCCTAAACCCAACGAAACAGTAATCATCAAACAACATCCCGGTTCCTTCACCGGCACCGAGTTGGATGCGTGTATCAAAGAGACGGGGAAATCAAAGGTCGTGGTGACGGGGTATATGGCACATGTGTGCGTGAGTACGACGGCGAGACAGGCGGCCGAGAAGGGCTATGATGTTGTGCTAGTCGGGGATGCGATTGGGGATCGAGATATTCCGGGGGTGAAGGCGGAGGAATTGGTGAAGACGGTTTTGGCCGAGTTGGCGGATGCTTTTGGTACCGTGGTGCAATCTGGGGATATCAATTGACCTGTTATTTCTTGATCTGAATTGAGCATGTTTTGATGTTTCCAGGTTTGGTAAGTTGAGGTATGTTGCTAGTGAAAGTTCGGCTACGCTACACCCCTTATTCAAACCGTTGATTTATTTCGCCAGTATATCTTGGTATCCGAGAAATCGTGTCGAATTTGTGGGAAATTTATTGTCTCGTATTCTTTGACCATATCGTTCAGTCGTTGTGCAAGGGTCTCGGTACTTTCTGATCTGCGAAATGTTAACGTTTGCTATCGAGTATGAGCCATGTAACTTACAAGTTAAATCCCCCAAAGAGATTGACATCTGTTCCTATGAGAACAGCAGGTAGAGGTCCTTCGCTAATAGTCTTGTAAATTCCCCCATAACAATGTATCGCATATACTAGAGTATCCTCCTTGATATGCTGAAATGCCAAAGGGTCATCGACCACTATTCCAGGTAAAGATGTAAGAAATTCCTTGTCAGTTTCCGTATATTGAGGGTCTTGAAATATGCATTGTATCTTATCCGTACCACCTATTTTTATCAGTATTGTCCATCAGCGACTTCCAATCCAACTCACCAAACTCTTCTAAAATCATCATGAACGCCACCAATTGAGTAAAACTACTCCTCCTCCCCTCTCTCCTTGCACTCTGTAAACTTCCCAACCCCAAACAAACCACATTCTTCACCCCGCCCCTCCCATTCATTATCCCCTTTAATTCCTTCGCCGCCTCACTACTCTCCCACTGTTTCCTATAAAACTCCAAATCCCCCCTCATCTCCTCCACCGTCCTCTCAATATACGCAACCCCATTCCTCACAAAATCCCCCGCATGTGTCCATGCCTCTCCATCCCCCGCCTTCTTTCCTCCTCCTACAACATGTGTCCAGCCTTCTTCATCCTCCACTTGTTTCCTCTTCATCGGCTGCGCAATCTTTTTTATTTTTTCCTCTCCACCCATTTGCATATCCCCATTTCCCCCCGCACCATTCTTCTTTTTCCGATTCGTATGCGGCATCTTTCTTCCTTCTTCCTATCCTATCCTATTTTATTCGTGCAGTTAAGTCCAGTCCTCAAACCCCCAAAGTTAAAATCTAACGTAAGCGCGTACCCGTCTCGTGTGATAGAGTAATAAGCTTCAGCCCACCGGGTATTTGTAAGTATTACCTAGCTACCGTTTTTGCAACTCGCGCAACTGTTTGAAGAAAGGCAAAGCAAACGCGCCACGGTTGCCTAGTAGTACAATATAGTAGACCACGGGAAGTATCCCTCGTTTTCTCGTTTTCCCGTTTCCAAATCTCTGGCTTTGCTATACATAAAAACTCGGTAGTGAGGCCCAAGATATTAGTCAGATCTTAACTACTGGAGAAGAAATTGATTAATATGCGGAAACCATGGATAGCGAGTTCAGCCTTTGTGAGTATAAAACGTGGATCTTGGATTATTTCAAAGCTTGGAAATCTGAAGGGGAAAAAAGTTGTGTGTTGCAAGGTTTATTTTTGGATATTGAATGGAGGGGCAGAATGATGGATGGACGGGATGGGTGGCAGAATAATTGCACCGCCTTTATTGAATGTTCGAAGCTACCTAGTAAGCTTGCTTCAAACTGTTGCTCCCATGATTTTTGAATTGCTGTTGGGGTCCGTTTTTGAGTTCTTGGGGTCCGTAAATTGAAGTGATCGAATGTAAGAAGCCGAAAAGCAAAGCCGAAGGAAAGGCCGTTTAACAGACCTTTCATCAATCAATTCACACTTCCTTCAGCGCTTCCATCCATCGATGTGATACTTTGACACGAACATAGTATCACCACATCAAGATGGGATTCATGGGAAGGACAAGATTTTGATTCGTAAGACGTGAATGACCTTGACCTTGCAGATTGCAGATTGCAGAATTCGGTGTATCTCGAAATCTTGAAATCGAGAGTGAGCAAAGCATGTATTTTCTAAAATAGATATATGGTGATGCAGCCTTGCCTTGGCTATGTAAATGCAAGTGCATTGGAATGGAATGGAATAGAATGCAAGAACGGAGATGGGGGATTGTTTTTGAAATTATTCATACCGAGTATAAGTTATAACTTATAGCTACCTACCTATATTCGGATCATTTCTTCTTACCATTGCTGAGTTAGATTGGATGTAACGTTGAAAGGCAGAGGGGGAGTTCGTTCGGTAAAAACATGAATGAAGGGGCCTGACTTTTCTACTCAGCAAGCAAACGAACATCATTATTTCAATTTATATGTCTCTTGTACCTCAATTCGAGTATCTGATTATCTGTCAGTACTACCTAGTACTTACTGCATATATTTTCATATGGTTCGACACTTACGAAGTACCAATACAACTCTCTTATTAAATGTCTCTTGTACCTGCTTCCCATATGCACAATTTCCTACCAAATTTCAGATCCATTTCCATCAAACATGAAGCCCTTCCTTCCTATTCGAATTTAACCCATTCATCCATCCATTGAGTAATCAATCATCATCGGTAGTTCCACAAACCCATAAGGGCCATAACCAATCCCATCCCGGCGCTTACATCAAATCTTCCATTAGCCGGAACCCCTGTTCTTCACTTCCCATGGACCACCAAGGGCCAATGCACACACCCACCATCCACGCATTAACCCCATCACCCACCTACTCCCTCAACAAATCAAACCCCCAACCTCACTCCCAATATCAAATGAACCATTCCAAACAAAGTATAACCCTTCCGTCTCCCATGCATCCATCCCCCCTCGTCACATCACCACTTCTCCCATCTCATTGGTCACATCCATTTAAACGCCCATGAAAATTAGCATCTTAGCATATGCAGCCAACATCGAATATCTCTCTCAGAGTCTCAGGGTTTGTAAGTTGTCAGCGCGAATGATCCATCAATGCTTCCATTTTATTCAAATACTCTTCAAGTCCAAGTGGCCCGGTCGAGAAATGATTCTTTTTTTGCTTTGCCTCGCTTTATGTTAAATATATTGCTGAAGCTATCTTTGCGGCGTAAATCTTGATCTATCTCTTAATCTTCAAGAAATTCAATCCATCTAGTGATGTTTTGATAATTGTTTGTATATTCATATCATATTCATTCTCCTACCTATAATGAGAGTTTGATCAAACTCGTTATACGCCTGAACCATCTGCCTACCTACGTACAATCCCAAGCCTCCTCTCGATTTGATCCCGAAACATATATACGATACCTACCTACCTACCTACCTCAAAATTTCACCTTTCATCCTTTAATCCGCTGTTACACATACATACCTCCCAACAATATCATACATACACAACACAAAATGTTCTCGACGAGAATATTAACGCTGATTGCGATAGCGACAAGTGCGTTGGTGCAGGCGCATACCGTCATTACATATCCGGGATGGAGAGGAGATAATTTG
This sequence comes from Myriosclerotinia scirpicola, assembly GCA_002162505.1. Classification (NCBI taxonomy): domain Eukaryota; kingdom Fungi; phylum Ascomycota; class Leotiomycetes; order Helotiales; family Sclerotiniaceae; genus Myriosclerotinia; species Myriosclerotinia scirpicola. Next base: position 30,688 of record NGKG01000003.1, read on the forward strand.
ATTACGAATGATACTTTTCCTTATGGAATGCAGTGGATGTATCCTTGTGAGTAGATTTCTTTTTCTACGAATTGGAGTTTTTGGGGGGATTTTGGAAGAGATTGAGTTTTGTGAGGGTTGTGTTATTCTGGGATATGATATGGGTAGATGGATAGTTTCTATCGTGAATAATATCCTCTACGAATATTTTGTTCCATTCACCTCTCATATCAATCTCCCTTCCCTTTTCCCTCCTCCACTCCACTCCACCCCCATCCATCCCAAACCCACCCACTAACCCTCTCCCCCAGGCGGCGGCATGCGCACCACGACCAACCGAACCCTCTGGCCCATCCACGGCGGCGCCATCGCCGTGCAACCCGGCTGGTTCCAAGGCCACGCCACCGCCTTCTTCTACATAAACCTCGGCTTCGGCACCGATGGTCCCGACAACGGTCCCCCCAACATGTCCTTCCCCATGATCTCCGTCATGCAAATCGTGGGACCGAGTAAGAATCCTTACCCCGGAACGTTTTGTTTGCCGCAGGTGCCGTTGCCCGCCAATACGACGGTCAATGTGGGGGATAATGCGACGATTCAGGTGGTGGAGACGGCGATTCATGGGGCGGCGCTTTATTCGGTATGATTTTTGATTTTGTTCCCTTCCTTTTTCCGGTTCCCCTCTCTTTTCCCCCTCAAACCCAAATCCTAACACCCCCCTAGTGCGTCGACATAACCTTCGCCGACCCCAAAGACGTGGCCGAAGTAAACTCCACCAACTGTTTTAATTCCTCCGACATCTCCTTCGCAAACGTCTACACCATCGATGATGCCTCGTCGCCGGGGACATCCAGCGCCGCCGTCGCCTCTCGGACTTTGTACGCGGGGACATGGGCGTGTGTGTTGGGGGTCATGATGTGGGGTTTCTTGTGAGAGGCTGGGGTAGGCATGGGGGTGGGGATGATATCGAGAGGGATGGAATCGAGAAGAGGTGCACGATGAATTCTCTCGATTCCATCCTTGAGAAGAGAAGGAAGAGAAGGAAGAGAAGAGAAGAGAAGAAAGAGAAGGAAGCGAAGGAATGAGATAAATATACCACTCAAACCTCATAATAAACTCAGGACCCAATACCCAATACCCGGGATTAAGATATCTATCCTATCTAATATCACACAAATACCATACCCACAACTCATCAAGTAGAGTCGACGGGAAGATCACATATCACACACCACACACCACACCACACCTCCATCAAAAAACCTCAAAAAATTCCACAGATTTCCAACAGATAGGAATAGGACGGACATGCTACTTAGGCTACTTAGGCTACCTACTTAGGCTACTTACACCACCAAGTCTCACAACTCGACCCGCATTCGAAATCGGGCAGACAGACAGACAGACAGACATGCAGACAAACAAACAAACAAAGACCAAGATAGGCATTTAATAATCTCCAGGGCTTGGGATATATGAACTTCTCTCGAAACAGGAGGAAGAAGAAGAAGAAACGGAATGCAACGGAATACAATGCAACGGGACGGGACTTTTTGGAAGGAAGGAAACGGGGTTCGGATGAAGGATGAAGGATGAAGGATGAAGAATAAGGAAGAGGGAGAGGAAGAGGGAGAGGACAAGGAAGATAATACCCTCCCACTTCACCAATCTCATTATTACACTATCTATACTCTATACTCTGTACTTCTCTCCACATTTCTCCTGTAATATTTTATCATCTTTTTTTTTCGCTTCACAATTTTTGGGTAGTGCTTAACTTGGGGGGAAGGTAAGGATCAATGGATGGATGGCATATCCGGTCATGTTCATGTTAGATAGCATGAATGAATTATATGAAATACATGAAACTCACCACCATCAATGCAAACAAAATGGACAAGTTGGACAAGATGAACAAAATATATGCACATACCCCGCATTAAAAACTATGCATTCATAATATGATATCTAACGCACCCGCTACTACTACTGCTAAAGAGTCAAAGAAGAAAAATGCCCAGCTATGCATCAAATATCTTTGCTATATTTCGTTCATGAATTCATTATCTTCGTGCCCACTTCAACTCCCCACATCTACCCTCATCCACTACTCAAGTAACTTCTTAATCTCCTTCCCCACATTCTTCACCCTAGGATCACTAGCCTTCTTTACACAGCCATCCACAACCCCCAAAACACCATAAACATCCTTCCCGGCCTCTCGGATTTCTTCTCCCACACTCAAAAGTGTACCTAGGCCGACTAATCCTCTATAAACCACTTCACTATCCACTTGCGTCTTCAAGATTTCCGTAATTGTGTCCAACACCGCAAGCACGTGTTCGAAATCTGGATCCTTTTCATTGAAAACTACGGCGTAATTGATATAGACAGTTGTAGCAGCTACCAGCAGATTTCTATTCGTAGAAGTCTTGATGGCTGTATTGATAAAGACGTGGACTTTTTCGAAATTAGTAGTAGCTAATTTACGGCCCTCGGAGGAATCAAAAAGATTTGCAAAACCGCGAACGGCCATCATAATGTGATTTTCGGATGGAGGTGAAACTTCTAAAGCAGCTTGTGAAAAGACATCGATGATGGTCCAGCCACCAGAGCTACGGAAAGTTGCGGTTTCAGGTGCGATGGCCAAAAGACGAAGAAGATCGAGTCCAGCCAATCGGTCTTTGTAGGGCCAGTGAGTTGAGAGTTTGATGGCTAGATTAAGTCCTCCTTTAACAGACTGAGAGGTGTGTGTGGCGCCGCTAGATTCGAGATGCTTTCGGAGGTTTTGAAGAATTTCAAGCTCGTCGGGATTTAAGGATATCCCTTTTTGGCCACCAGAAAGTAATGACTGATTAACTTCTTCGATTTTCTTTTGCATCTTGGGTACTGAAGCCACAATAATTGAGAGATACTCCTTTTGTGGGAGAATCTTTGGTGGCGGAGGGATATTTACAGGCGCTGAGCCCTCTCCAGGTCGATATCGTTGATCACTACCCCATGCTTCTGGTCCAGAGCTCTCTTGAGTTTGACCAATCGTAGCTCCTTGAGTATTAGTTGTAATAAAGTTGGCCACTTGTTCTAAGTAGGTGACTGGAAGCTCATTATCTGCGATGAACTTTGTGGCGGCTTCATAAGGGTTTTGAGATAGGTTGTAAGGAAGTTTGAGAGCAGGTTTGCCATCTTCAATATCAACATCAAAAACAAAATCGTACTCCTTTCCGAGGTAGTCGACTTTCTTTCCACTGCTTCCAACAGCATCAACAACAGTTCCTACATTTATCCATTGACCTTGTGCTAGACAATCATTAGCTTACCACCACAACAGAAATTTCAATCACTTACCACTAGACCAAGTATGTGCAGTAACAGCTCCATTCAGCTCACGAATCATCTGAACTTGCCCTTCCTTGGTCCCACTCTTTTGAGCAAGAAATTCAGGTCCAGGAAGCTTCTCCTTGTTAACTTCGGGCAGTGCTTGTTGAGGTATGGATGATTCCTTGACTGAATTCTCAAATAGCTTTGTTGTCTCTGCATCTGCAAAACGTTCCGAATTTCTTGTGAAGACTCTCACTACCCTATCACTTGCTCCTGAAACAATATCACCATTCTCTCCACAAACAGCTACACCCCAAACCGAAATTGCAGGATGTGTGATTGTTTGGATGCATTGATTGTCCTTCCATACTCTGAGAGTTCGATCTTCACCAGAACTGATGATTTCCCCTGATGGTGTAGAAGCAATAGAGTAGATGAAGTTTTCATGTCCGTGTAATTCTGCGATCTGTTTGCCAGAAAGCGTCCACAGTCTGATTACAGCATCATTTCCTGCCGATGCAAAATCTGCTCCGGATGGGTGACCTTTGGGTAATCTGCAAAGAGCTCGAACAACATCTGCACTTCCTCGAATAGTCCGAAGTAATTTACCACTAGTATGAAAGACTCTAATGAGTTTATCGGCACAAGCAGTTACTACGGTTTGTGAATCTATGGCAAGAACAGCCCAAACACTACCCTCATGTCCTCTGAGGACCGATTCACACTCCCATTTCCCTAATGGCCATATTCTTGCTTCCGCATCCCAACTTCCACTGACTATAAATCGTCCAGCTGGGTCTACATCCAAAGCGCATATGTTATGACTATGTCCTAGAAGCAGAGCTTCCGCATTTTCTTCTGGTGTTTTTGATTGTTGTCGAACTTCGATAACTGTGTCCTTTCCACCCGAGATAATCAAACCATCAGGATATGTAGAGTTCGGGGGTAAATATGCGACTGTATTTACAAAAGCTGTTGCATGAGAGGATATCTTAGCATCGAATATGGGTGGATTATCGGAGAGTAGTTTCCATGATCGTACTGTGCCATCTCTAGAAGCTGAAAGTACAGATTTTGATGATGGATAAGCTACAGCTCGAACCTAAATTGAAAAGCATCATATCAGTATATGTTGTTCCAGGTGTTCTTGTTCTTGTTGTCATGATCAAACATCCAGATTGACCTTGTTGGAAAGTGGAGTTGAAGCTATCATCATCAACTTACATCGTCTTCATGACCTGCCAAAGATGCAGATAACTTGTATTCTGTCATGTTTGGTCTATCAATGATTGAAATTATGTGTGTTGATTTTCCGAATCAACACGATTATAAAAGAAGAAAGGAAGAAGGGAAGGAGGGAAGAAGGGAAGAAAGATTGTTGGTTGTTTTATTTAAAATAATGGAAGTTGGAAGTTGTAAGTTGTAAGTTGTCAGTTGTTACAGTTCCAGTTCCAGTTCCATATTTGACCATAAGCTTCCTTTAAATATATCCATGGATTGCCCCTCTATGAACTAATCAATCAGTGGTAGTAAGGGTAATGGCGTACCTAGGTTGCTGCTAGAACGGGGAACGGGACGTACCTACCCTATAGTAGCAGCAGTATCAGTCAAGCCTACTTAGTAATCAGTCAGTTGGCTTATTCATCAATTATTAATCATTGAGATCCTTGTTCCCTATCCGGAGTCGGATTAACTATATACTCCGTCATGATTTACAGACTAAGATATTAGTGTAATAGCTTAATTTTTGACCTCCCTCGAGGAACCTTGGAAGGGAAGATGAAACAATCACAATCACAATCACAATATCCTCCAGACCTCCAGACCTCCAGACCTCCATACCCCCCCGGACCCCCCTTCTCTTTGCTTCTTTCTCCTTTTTCTTTCATATCGAGGAAGTTGTCAAGTATCTCAATTCTTTTGAGGCAGCTTCATCAATCCATAGGTCCCAACTCTTAATCAACATCTTACGAATCTAACGACTTTAACGAATCTTCTTGAATATCCATTCTCTCACTTAAATTAGAGCAACCGAACAATCATTCCCACTCTTTCGCCCGCACACTTTACAAGCAATATACATCCGCAACTATAAAAAGCACTCCTTTCTCTCTTGAATCAGATCAAACAATACAATACAATACCCTTCAATTCAATTCAATCTCCAATTTCGATACAACATCAAGATTTTATACCTCATTTCATACATATAAAGATGGCGGGGCCAGAGAACACTAAGCAATATGTACCTTTGACGTGCCATGGTCACTCAAGACCTGTCACTCACATCAGCTTTTGTGGATTTGTGGATGGAAAAGATGACGAATATTACATGATATCAGCCTGTAAAGGTATGGCATATCAACTGTCCGGAGTTTTAGGAATCTGGAAATGTCTAATGCAGTATGCCAGATAACAACCCTATGCTAAGAAGCGGTATCAATGGGGATTGGTATGTTACAAATGGAATTTTGTCCCTAGGAGATATTAATCGGTGCTCTAGGATTGGTACTTTCTTTGGACATAAAGGCGCAGTTTATCAAGCTAGACTTTCTCCGGATGCCAAATATGCTGCCACTGCTTCCGCAGATTTCACTGCGTACGTGACAGGTGCCATTTTTGATTGACTGGCACTAATGACTTATACAGAAAAGTTTGGGATACATACACCGGAGAAACCCTCTATACCATTCAACATCAACATGTCGTTCGAGCTGTCGCATTTCCTCCCGATTCTGGTACTACTCTTGCGACTGGAGGAACTGACAAGAAACTTTTCATTTTCGACCTTGCAAAACTCAATTCTACTGGCGCTAATGGCGCAGCCTCTAACGGCAACGGAAGCGATACTAAAAACATCTCACAAGATGATGGCTTCGAGATTGGACCGGGTGTTCACAAAGGAACAATCAAGGCTATTGTTTGGACTCGAGACCCAAATATTATTGTCACTGCCGCAGATGATAAAGTTATAAGGTGGTGGGATCTACGCACGCAATCCGTTGTTCAAGAACAAAAGGTCGATGGAGATATTGGTTCCTGCGAATTTAGCAACATTGGATCCGGACCAGGTGACATTGGTGAAGGATTACCTATTTTGTCGATCGCTGCAGGCAAGACTCTGTATTTCTATGGCGGACCAGCTGCAAATACTCTTATCAAGAAGGTTGTCTTGAATTATGAAGTTGCTAGTGTGGCGATTCACCCTCTCCAAAGGAAATACATTACCGGTGGAATTAAGGATACATGGGCGAAGGTCTATGATTTTGATACCGATCAAGAACTTGGTATGTTTTGTCATCTCACTGAGTGTAATTTTACTAACAGTATTAGACGTTCACAAGGGTCATCATGGACCAATCTGGAGCATTAGCTTCTCTCCCGATGGCAAACTATATGCTACAGGTAGTGAAGACGGTACGATTAAAATGTGGAAGAATTGCCCCGGTTCCTTCGGATTATGGAGAGCAGAAGCTTAGGAATACTGGGGTGGATACGGCGCAAGCTCATTGAGCATACTGTACGATACGAACCCAAACGTCACTTTCACATGAGAGTGCACCGCTGTGTGTGTCGAGCGGGGTAGAACACATGTAATCGTCTAGCGAAGGGGTGTGATAAGATCCCAATGCGCTTTTAGATGAATATATAAAATTCACCTAATTACATTGATGCCATCCATGTATATGATATTACCTAGGTAATTAAAGTGAAGACTTGTTGCATCCAATGTCAATTGACCTAAAGTATAAGTCGCTTCCCGTGTTTTACCTAGGTACCTAGGTACCTAGTGTGCTCCAGCTAGTGTCTAGTAGCGGGGACTAGTAGCGGGGACTCGGAGCTAATTATAAGGTAGTTATTATGAAGTAGTTAGTTATGAGATGGAAGTATATGTCTGTACTAGGTATATATGTGTATATATATTAAAATTTAGTATTCCAGGTTCGGTATTCAAGATTTGGAGTTTGGAGTTGGGAGTCTGGAGTTTGGAGTTGGGAGTCTGGAGGATATTTTGATATCGAGTATAGCGAGTATAGCGAGTGTGATGTGTGATGTGTGATGTGTGATGTGTGATGTGCAAGTGTGATGATATTAATATCGATATAAAAATTCCTCCAATATTTCTCTAGTATTTCTCTAGTATTTCGCCTTTGCTTTTGCTTTTGCTTTTGCGTTTGCTTTCATCGAGCTGAGGATCGGATACAAGTCCCTCGTCTCCCTCTTTGATAGGTATCTTCCTCAACACTATATAGCTATATAGCTATAAAAAAACTCTTTCAAAAACTCTATTCTTCAATTTTATTGTTCAATTCCATTCTATTGTTCCATTATTCTTTAGTTATATTCTTCCATTCTATTGTTTAATTCTATTCTCTCATTCTCTCATTCTCTCATTCTCTCATTCTCTCATTCTCTCATTCTCTCATTCTCTC
>NGKG01000003.1:39267-71440 GCA_002162505.1 Myriosclerotinia scirpicola
CCTACAACTCCATCGTCGGAATGAATTATCCATCCATCCACTGGCATCCAGTATACAAAACCCAAGAGATACAAACAAATACAATCAAGTCAGTAAGTCTTACGAAGAGAGCGTGGGAGGAGAAGGAGAAGAAGAAGAAGAGGAGGAGGAAGGTATCAAGTAGACTAATCATCACTACACAAAGCACAACAAACACAAAAAGCACACAAAAAAACTCCATTCTACACATCACATCAATAATATTTGCCTATCCTATCCTATCCTACCCTACCCTACCCTACCCTATCCCATCCCATCCTCTCCTCTCCTATACTATGCTAAAAGTCCTGCGTCCTTATTTCCGATCAACGTCGTTAAAAAGAACAAAGTACTGTAAAAAGAGAAAGGTGCCAAATAATCCAAAAACAAAAACGCAAACGCAAAAGTACATTGAATCATTCCTCATTAAGTCATCATCAATCAAGTTCCTGTCTTCTTTCCTTCTTTCCTTCTTGCATCTCTTCCTCCCTTTACCTTTATTCTCTCAACCCCCCATTTCTTTCCTCTTACTTCCTCCCAATGCCTCCTATACAAAAAAAGCAATCCTATCCACAGGAACATCCCCCCTACAGGTAAAAGGAAAAGTCATGAAAAGGAAACAGCCAACTCGACCAACTAACCACAAAGTATCCAGGATAATCAATAATTACTCCAACATACCCACCCCACTCCCTCCAACCAACCAATTAAACCAAGCCCGTACAATCATATCAAATAGACCAGACTAGAATAGACTAGTCCGAAAACTTCACCTCACAAATTTCCTCTTGTTTTCCTCACAGTAGAAGTATCAACCACTAGGTCCTACTCCTCTCACATTTTCCTCTTCCATTCCTCTATTCTGCTGACTAACGGAGAAGGTGATGGCAATACCCCACACCTCAAAGCCAAGCATCCCCTCCGTTATCAACCCTATTCTGAGCAAAGCTCAACTTCATATCAATCTTAGGAGGAGCATTCTCCACCAATCCACCATCTACCTTCTTTGGACTAGCCTTTCGGACCGGGATTTTGTTCTCAGCACTAGGTCCACATCTTACATCTTTTGTCTCCCAACCATCTTCAATTGCAGCCGCAACCCAGCATCTCAATCCGGCATGAACGCCACCATAAAATTTCTCCTTGCATAGACGCAAAGTAGATCCCATGCATTTTTCCCAACCGGAGACTCTTAGTTCATCACGGACTTGGTTACGTTCTTCGAGAGTGGGTAGAGATGCAATGCATCCATTGACAATATCGAGGTGGGAAGCGAGATAATTAGTTGCATCCCATTCAACACCTCCAACATATGGTGCCGCTGGAACTGGAGGAAGTTCTTGAGGGAAGTGCTTGATCATATATGGAAGATCAGGGGGGGTATCATTGAGTTCTGGAGAATGGCGCGAGTTTGGACGTGGGATGACATTGAGATTATGAAGGAAAATCCAGAAAACTTCCTTGGTGACATTGGTTACCTCTTTGCACCAAACGCGGTAAGGACGTTGACGACGCATATCGAGGACAAAATCAATAGGGCGTTGTGATTCGGTGGGTTCTGGGTCGCGTAGATATGAGAGAAGGAATCGAGCTCGAGTAGCTCGCTCGCTAAGAGTTGCGGATTTGAGGTAAGTGAATAGAAGCGAAGTTACAATGTTTCGAGTAGTGAATTCAGCGGGCCCCTTTTTCTCCTCGTCAAAGAGCATATGGAGAAGTGCGGGGAAGAGAGTCTTTTGGATGGTATTAAGATGTTGAAGGGCTAAAGCCGTGGTTGAAAGTGCCTTTAAGCATAGCAAAACTTCGTGAAGTAAAGCATCTTCATGCTCCTCTCTGTTTAGGTGTTAGCAGTTGACTTCTCAATATATGATAAGGAACAACAAACCTCCATTCGACTTCCATTGTCCTATGTAGTAATCCCACTATCTCTTCCATTCCACCTTGACGAACGAAATTATCAGTCCAGGCCACAGTCTCATTTCGTAATAAAAGTCGGAGCTTATGCAATCTTCCAACCTCCACCAACTCTGGTTTCTGGACCTTTCTCAAATACGCCACAAAATCATCCGGTGTTTGACCTTTAGCTTTCGCGATCAAATTTTGCGCAACTTGCGCGCCAGCAGAGGTGAGTGATTTGCTCCCACTATTCAAAGATTCCGTAGACTTCTTATTGCCCACCACGCCTTCCGACTTCTTATCCTTATCGCCTGGACGTTCCTTACTAGTCGATCTGGAGAGAGTGAAAGTTCGACTTCTAGGTCTCTTCTTCTTTTTCACCTCAGGGGCTTCCTCCGTCTTTGCATTTTCACCACTGGTTTCACTGCCATGGCTGGATGGTCTGACAGATTTCGCAGCAGCTGTTTCGGCCCAATCTTGTTTGATGAAATCCTTCTTCATTGATTTAGCCAGATTTCGCATCTTCCCTCGTTGATGTTCTGGAATATTCCGCCTGTCCAACATGGCTTCGAATTCGGCATCGATATCCCTATCATTCAGGGGTCTGTCGGGCCCGAAAGTCGTAGAAATTGGTGTTTGTACTGGAGTATATCCTCCACTATCCCCTCTTGCCTTTGCCGTAAAGTTAGATACCGCCGCCATGACTCGAGAGCCTCGAGTGCTGGATGTCGTTTTGATGGATGCAGCTGATGTCTCGGTGCTCGATCGTTGAAAGCTTGGTCTTGGTCTTAAGTCCATAGAAGTTCGCATATCGCAACTCTGTTTCTTTTCATTCGAGACTTCTCGTCTTGGAATGTCAACACTGCATCTGTTTTTGTTTTCCCCACTCATCTTCCTATGAATGTCTTGGATACTGAAACTGCTGGGTAAATATGTGGAATGCGGCCGAATCGATCCACCTCCTCGGCTTGCAAGACTCGGCTGTTGATTTGGCCCATTACAAAAGTTTCGTTGTTTACTTGGTGAATAGTTCTCGGGTGTATATAGGTCGATTTGATCCTCCAGAAACTTTCCTCCCAGAGGTTGTTTGGTGAACATTTCACTCGAAAATTGTGAGTATATTGGTGGTCGTGAAGGACGTGTAGCGGAATCTGGGATAGGTGATGATAGCTCAGGAGTGCGGTTCTCCTTATCTTTCGAATTGCGTTGTGCCAGCTCAACATCTAGCTTAAGATTCTTGGAGGATCTTGGGCGAGTAAGGAGACCGACAAGACTTGTCGATGATTTGGTCTTTTTAGGTTTGGTTGGTGACTTGTCTCGAATTGATGTTTCTTTACCATAATCCTTCGCTGGGCTTGCCAGTGACTTGAGCGACAATACACTCATTGTTTTCTTGTGCAATCCCTTACCCGCAACGCCAGTTTTTGGACGAAGACCTTCTTGATGGGAAGTCGTGTAAGGCGCCAGAATGGAAGAGGTTTGTTGATTTCGTTGAATATCTGCGAGAGCGCGATGATGGGTATAATCTGTAGGTGATGGCATATCTTCGAAAGCTGGAGAAGCTACAAAAACGTCATTTGGTGAAGTCGTGGGTGAGAGACTCGAGCCTTCAGAAGGTGTGCGCTTGTGAATGAATGACTTCAATACCGAAGCTGTCTTGGGGCGCTTGGAATGTACTGATTCTGGATAAGGAAAACTGGTAGCCATGATGAAAGCTAGTAGGTATAGGTATAGGTATAGGTATAGGTAGGTAGGTACTCGGTACAATTGTTTTGTTTTAAAATGCTACATGCGCGAAAATAAAAAACAAAAGTTATGTTGTATGTTGGTATGTTGTATGTTGGTTGGTATGTATGTTATGATACTTGCAAACAAATGCTAACTCATGGCAATACAATGCAAAGCTATGGATGCGATGAATGCGATGAATGTGATGGATGTGATGGATGCAATAATAAAGTAAAGGTATTGGGTAATGGGTAATGGGTAATAGGTAATAGGTGTGATGAATGGGTTCTTGGTTCTTGCTTGGGTTGGTTCTCTTGTGATTGATTGATTGATGGATTGATTGATGGATCAACGATCAACCAAATGATTTGTTTAGACCTGTTTTGGGTCCTTGGTTGTTAGGGGCAACCATAAAAAAACAAAGGTTCAAAAAGTCGCGATTTCATATGAATACCTTAGTAGTATGTATGTATATACAAGTGCAGAATGTAAAGTAAATAGAGTAAATAAAAGATAAAAGATAAAAGGTACCAAATCAGATCAAAAAATGATCCTTTTACTTTTGCTTATCCAATTATTATCCTAGCACCCTTAAGAGAGTTAGTTACCAATGTTACTTACTAGGTAGGTAGGTACTTATTCAATCGGAAGAGGTCATTTCCAATAATTTGATGGGTCTCTCGGACTTCAATCTCAAAATTCTATTGGATTCAAACCATCAAGTCTTAATATCCATCTAACCCAAAAGATGATTAGGTATATCATCATTGCTCCATATCTCATCTAAATGCTTCATATACAACATCTAAATGGTTCCTTAACCAAAATGAATCTGCAAAGAGTTTCCCCTCTACTTTGATTTCTACCAACTAAATAGTCCCTTTTGCCGATCAAACCCACCTCTCAATTGACTTTCCGGTTTGATGAGTTTCCCTTGAAGAACGGTAAATTTCACAATCCCTTCACAATCTTCTGGTTTCACTCTTGCAAGCCACATGCATTGAGCTGCACCTTTATCATCATCTTCTCCCGCTACAAGTCTCGATGGCATAATATCGCCATCTATCTTTGCTCTCTCAACCGTATCCAATCCAAATGCGTCAGGTCGCCGGTAGATCATGACGTTTGCACTATATTTATGTCCTCCAACGTGTGATATAAAGTATATACCAACCCCTCCTGGTCTATCATCATCGAGATCTCGGAAAAGTCCAAGTGGTCTTAAATGCCTCTCCAATTCCTTCTTCAGTAATGGCGCACTTTGTCCACATCTTGCATCTCGCGTTCTCTGTGAGCAGAGGAGGATAAGCGCTCGGTGTGGTGATGGTCGAGATGTGAGTTGTTCTCCGGATGGCAGAGGATCGGGAAGGGACTTGGGTATTGAAATAGGTTCAAGAGGTGTCATATTGGTAGGAGCTTTATCGATGAACTCTGTTATCAGAGTTGCTACTGATTGTGGTGTAACATTCTCAATGACGATGAATGCAGGCAATAGGATCACAGTCGTAGGCTGCGAGTAATCTGCGGAATGCGAAGGAGTGGGTATATTCGAGGCGGAGAGCATAAGCTTCTATGGTGGATCATTAGCAATGGATGTCTCAAAGCGCGATAGTATATGAATGGGGTTTGTAGAAGAAATATAACTAACTCCATTGCTTGGTTTGACAGAAGCATGATCGATTGCTTGCATCACACTTCCCTTTTCATCCGCAACATCTCTCACCCAATCCGACTTTCCTGTCGCAACCAAAATATGTGTACTCCATCCCTTGACATGGCCATATAACTTATCATCCTCATCTATCTTGAAACCCTTCGGATATTGTACATGACATGATTCGCAATCATGATCACAATCATCTCCATCCACAGCGGGGTCAACTTTTGGGAATATCTTCTCAATTGGAGTATTTTCGGATGGAGTTCCTGGAATTGGAGTAGATTGCCCAGAGATACTTTGCTTTGCAGAATTCAGAAATGATTTGAAAGTAGAAGCCATATTTTTTCTCTTGCGCGGGATGAAGGTATTTCTGGTGGCATCGCTGCCGGTTTTATTTCCATTGCTCGACATATTGTGGGGTTGTATACTATGTATATTGAATGATGATTGGTTGCCAGTTAGTCGTCATAGTCCATAATCATAATCCACCGGTGAATACACGGAATTTGTAACCGAGCAACGTGGAAAGTCTTATCAGATCCGCTTTATCTTTTATCAGATGGCTTGTGATGAAGGAGAGCTTCCGAGAAATAACAACGACGGCCAGTATGAACGGTATTTGTCATATGAATTTGAAGTTGGAGAATACAGAGAGAAAGGAATATTCGATTATATTTATATTTATTATTATTCTTATCATTATTACCTACTCTCGGACATTCTACATATACCCGGTCTACTTTAAAGCTTAGAAATAATTCACCGTCGGTATTTTCTTATCTCCGTATTGTGCATACCTAGTAAGCCGTACGGTATTATCCTATTCAAGGGCTCTTTCTAAATCCTTTCGGTCCCGAATATTCAATATAGATCCCTTCAATCACATCCATATCCGCAATATCCACTTCACTTGATTGGCTACAAACAACACTATCCGAGAAGCTTCAAGCATGCCACCCAAAATCATATTTCTCGCCGGTGCACCTTCATCAAGTTCACTCAACTGGGACGAATCACATCTACTAAGTGATTTCACCGAACCCTTCATCCAATTCCTACATCTTCCTCGTTCATATCCCAACTCCGCACCTCGAAATAATACGAGTTTATTGGAATCCTCCACAGCCCCCAATCCAGACTGGCGACAGCTTCCTCTCGACCGTCAACATCTCACCACGGGGATTTCTCAAGATCACGCTTATCAAGATCAACCTTTCCACGGAAATCATGCCGTCGATTTCTTCTCAACTACAACTTTTCTCTCCCAGTCGCCATCACAATCACAATCGCTAAATTTCGATTCACATCTTTCTATCAATCATGATGGCGAACCGCTAGATGAAACCCTCTCTCATTTCTACGAACATTCCTACGCCATCCACGCCGATATTCCCTCCTCTCAAATCGCCCCCCATGCTTCCTTCACCTCCATTTTAAGCTCCGAAACCGGTGCATCGTTTTTAACATCGCCTTCAAATTCACTATATGATTCCCAATCTCTATTCCCACAATCTGGGCAAAGTGCGAAAAATGTTCATGTTCCAGTGGCAGGCCACGTAACCAATCTCAAAGATTTGCCACATGCTCAATATCTTTCTTCCATAGTACCGCAAACTATGACGGTTAATCTTATCGTGGGCATTATTTCTATCTCTGAACCGAGAGCGATTGATACGAGAAGAGGAGGCGATGTATCGCTAGTCGAGATATTAGTTGGGGATGAAACAAAAAGCGGTTTCTCGATTAATTTCTGGTTATCGGGGAAGGGAAAAGAGGAAGTTAAGAAGGCGCTTGAGGGACTGAGGGTGCAGGATATTGTACTGGTGAAGAATGTAGCGTTGGGGAGTTTTAGGAATAAGGTTCATGGACAGAGTTTGAGGAAGGATATGACGAAGTGCTGGTTGATGTATAGGGAAAAGATTGATAGAACAGATGTCGGGGGATGTTATGGGAAGAGAGATTTGGGAAGGAAGGAGCTGGATGTACAGTTGGTGAAGGTTAAGAGGGTGAGGGAGTGGGTGGAGGGTTTTGTGGGGGTTGTGCCGGCGAATAGGAGGGGGGTGAAGAGGGTTAGAGAAGAGCTACCGCCGGATTCTCAGTGAAGAGATCTTCGGTTTACTCTGATCTTAAAAACTTCTCCAATGTTTTTATAGCAGTGGCGCATACACCGGGCATCATATCAAAGATCAGGAATAAAGTCGAATTGTCTGATCACGTTTTGGTATATATAAATTGAGAACCGAAAGCATTCTCAATCAAAATAATATCGTCAAATAATTTCGAGACTAGCAGTATGAGTCGTCGGGCGAGAAAGCGATAGCGATCAGCAAAAGACTCCGAGTCTATGCGCTACAACGTACTTGCATGCGATACTAATATCCGCTGGTGAAAGTCTAGGAGACTCGGATATGCGCCCCAGATCGTGCTAGTATCCATATAGCGTAATCAGTTGTCTCATTCTGCTATTCACGGGTGAGATAGAGATACTACATATGGTAAACCAGCACATTTTAATTGCGTGGCAAAATCGGATTAGATTCATCATCCTATGCCACTTCAACCATCTAACAGGTCATCCAAACGAAGTCCCCTCGGATAAAAGAGGAATTCTCATGTTGCCCCCTCCCCCCCCCCTTTCGATCCACGGTACAGAGCATTACATTTTTGGGCCAAAAGCAGCTGGTTCTGTTCAGCGTAGTCTTGCAATCTAATATCCTCTCTTCGGTATGTACCCCGGATTCTATAGTCCTTTTATTTTCTCCTCGTACTTAATCCCTGGGATGGAAGCTTTCTATATATGGTCGGTCTTTTATCCGGTATTCGTTCTGTTGGTTTTGTGCTGGGTTGTTGGTGGTTGGTTGGGGGGTGCGGTGTTGTGGGATGCGGTGTTGTGTGATTGTGTGATTGTGTGATTGTGTGTGTTGTTGGGAGTTGGGATTTGGGGTGGAATGGGATGTATGGAGGCGTTTTATGGGGGGTTATTGTGTGGTGGATATGCATGTGCTGGGAAGTAGAATCTAATATCTTTAGATTTGTGTAGGAAGAATCATAAATGGCGAGGTTTTTGGATGGGTGTTGGGTACTAGATGATTGAGTAGTGGTATGGGGGGTTGAGGATTGGGGGGTCTGGAGAGGTGTGTGAGGGTTAGGGGTAGGAGTTGGATTTGGATTTGGGTTAGATTTAGGGATTGGGTTAGTGGCATGAATGATGGGATGGATGATGGATAATGGAAGATGGTTACTTTCGATTTTGGTATTATGAATTTGTGGTTATAGATTAGTGGATGCAGTTGCGTTTTGGGTATAAGTATGAGTATAGGAGATTTGAAATTTTGAGTAATAGATGGTTTTTCTTTTGTGAGTGGGTGGATTATTAATGGTGGATTGATGGCAGTGCTGCTGCTGCTGCTGGTGGTGGGATTGCGTGGAGTAGGAATATTAGACTAGCAAGAAGAAGTTCTTGAGTGGCTTAAGGGGTTATGGATTGGAGTTGGTGTTTGGTGAGTAGGTATTGTTCAGAGTATAATTTTGGAGTAATAGATAGGAGTTTGGTATACCATACTATGTTAATAATCTTTGGACTCTTGGGAGAGAGATAGTTATCTGATTGTTTGATACCAGATATGGATGATTATTAGACAATAGCGATAGTGATATCTGAGTTATTGTTAATAGTTGTAAGGTGGAAATAATTTATACTGTTTATAGTTTCTGGAGTTTAATGATATTATTAAGTTCTAATATTCTACTGCTTAGCTTACAGTAGCTACTCCTTCCTGAAATCTTTCTATTGATTAATCAATGATGATCCGCCATCGAATTATAAAACAAAATTTTTCAGCAATACCATCATCCCATTCATCCCCTATATCTCCATGCAATACTTTCCTCCTATAGTACCCCTCAACCCCATCATCATCTATCACAGAATCAAAGATAATGCAATCCCGATACGATATATCCTCTCTTTCAAAGCGGCTTTTCACTTCCCCTATAACCTCTTCTGAATAGAGTGAGTGCACTCGATATCCTAAGATATACGGATTAAGCTTGAGCTGGTAAGATTTCAGAATCATAAGATAGTAGACATGAATGAATTCGTCACTTAGAAAATAGACATCGAAAAATACTAATATATTCTTGACTAGTTGTGCTTCGTGCATCTATATGTACTCTTATTCTTTGAGAATGCAGCTTGTTGAAGAGGCTGTAAATATGGAATACGAACTAAAACATTCCCACTACATCTCTGCAGTATAATTACTTATAAATAATTCTTACCCCCCAAAAAATTCAACTCGATAGCCCTGAAGTTCACTAACAGACCAACAAAAACACAAAGGTTACTCACAGCGCAATACCAAAAGCACCACAGACCGGAAATCCAATCATAGATCAAAAATCCCCATCCTTTTAAACTTCAGCAGCTTCACTAACAGGAACAGCAGCAGACGCTGGTGATGAAATCGCTATCGATGTATGGGTGCTACTTGAAACCGTAGGCATGGATCGGATACTAGTAGTTGAATTTGAAACACTTGAAGACGTTGAAGAACTTTCCTCTAGGCCTCTGGCTCTTAGACTAGATCAGTACTAATAGTGTACGAAATAATAATTATATGCGTATTTTGATCACAACTTTCCTCTGATTTTGTGGTATACTCGGCTGAGTTGGAGGGATAGTCGGAGCAGCTGGTGTTTGGAATGAAAGGGTGTAGAGAGTTATTTGAAGCTTGAGAAAGCGCTAGGAAGTTGGTTTCGTAGATGGAAAGGTTGGTGGTTAGGTTATGATTATATGAGGTGAACTTGGAAGTGGGGAGGTGCTGAGATTGATGGATTTGTGGTAGGAATAGTAGCTTTAATAGTACCTGGGAATTGTAAGAGGATGTGTGGATCGATGTGGATGAGGACGCACTTGCCAGGTAATTGTGAAGGAGTGATTTTCATATACTAGTATAAATTTCAAAGTGATGGATGATGGTTGCGGATTCTTTGTAATTGAGGATGAAATTGCAGTAAAGATAGAGTGGCACTATGTATTCTTGAGTTTACACTACCAGAGATATGTCCAGAACATGTTGGATCTATGCAGCATCTAATGCTACCCTCTCATTCATATAAATGTTTCCTTTGATGCAACAGCATTTACCTCCATCAGGCCTCCATCAGGGTAGCAGTATGAATAAGTGCAGCAGTCTTATCCCACTTGGTGTGTATAGCCCGAATACCAACTCTCTCCAGGATTGACGCAAAAGCGACTCCCGCTGCATTATTTGCTCCTGGGAAAATAACCGAGATTGCCTTGGAACTTATTAGATGTGACTTCTTTTTAGAAGATGGGAAAGCTTACTGGGACAGAGGCCATAACCTCAATAAAGAACTTCGATCAAGATGTACTAATGCAGTACAATTATTGGTAGAAGAATGTAATTTAAAAGCAATTAGATCATCGAATCCCAGTGTTTCATCAGCTGGGTGAATTGCAGAAAATCAGGGGAACAACAAACTACCTGAGAAGCAAAAGCATGGTGAAAGTTTACATTCTTGCGAAAACTATTTCCAAACCGTTTGTCTTGACCTGGGCTTAATGAATGGGGCCACAATACTTATGCTCTTCATGCCACGGCGTTCATTATCATCTTTGTTCATGACTCTTAATATAACTATTAGAACTCGTAAAATGGCTTGCAAGATTAATTTGAGGTCTGAAGTCCAAGCATAACCCCGTATTTCAACAGCAAACTTGCTGTGGTTCCTGAACCCTCAATGTTTTCTTACATGGCATGGAAAGTATCATTTGTTATCCACAGCAGTGGAAAAAGAACTTGTCTACGCCTTGCATCAACTTTCTTTTCTTAAGCTCATCAATCAACGAAACCCAATATCCAACGCTACTACTTGATACTATTATTGGGAAATTCATCCTGCAACGTGACAAGTCATCATTACTCCCATACCCACTACCGAAAGTTGTACAACAACCCAAGAACACCAATATCTTAACATCCATGGAGCACCTTTATCCTAACATAATATTCCATGTGCAAGGAAACCCATCGCCGCTAAAATACTGGGTGTTCCCTCATAGTTTAGACAGCCAAATCACCACAAACTGGGCGTTGATTTTCATGACGTTCAATTTATATGAAAGATGGAGATTCTTTATTCATTAAAGTATTCTTCATGTGATGATGCGTGCAAATGGTCTATGTGTGTCGTGACATATCAGAAATGGAGAAGTCTCAAATATTGGCAGAGAGTAGGTTAAGCGGACTTTGATAATTCCTGTGTTATTGCAGTCCGGGAAAAGAAATAAGAAGAGTAAGATGATTTTAGCAGATATAAAATGGTATTATGGTGAGGCTGGTCAACTTGATCAGAGCTTGGTAGTGTCACCGCATATTGAGGTAGATGGGTGTTTGGTTGAATTGGGAGGTTTCAATGTAGGATGTAGGAATCATTCTCACCTCGTTATCAATGTTTTCATTCCACAACAATAAATGTCTGATAGAAAAGTTTCAAACTTTGATTAAGTCAATGTTTCAATTCCTCCGGGAAGTCAGCTCTTAGATTTCTCCAGGAAATTGAGCCTCAAATTCCACTGGGAAGTCATCTGGCCGTCGCACCATCATACCCACCAATACAAACAAAATCCCCGCCTGACTCAGCAACCCCACACCATACCTCCGCCCTACCTACCTAGTAGTACATCAACAACCTCACTTTCCTTCCCTCCAATCCCGTCCCTAATATCAAACCAACAACACAAAAAACCATGTCCCACTTCACCGAACCCACAACCACCTACTGGCAAGAAACCATCACCATCACCACCCCCAACCTCCAACCCCCCTGGAAATTCAGCTACCCCGCCATCCTCCCCGACTCACGCTACCTTCTCCTCCCTATCAGGCCCCTGCCCGATAATCCCCACCAAGCCGTCGCATCACTCCTAGTCAACCAAGCTTCCATGGATATCGTAGATACACTCGCAGAATCCCTAGCCGATCTCGTGAGGTCGTTTAACCCTGATGTTTTAATCGGTCTTCCTACTTTGGGTCTGTCGCTTGCTCCTATTGTTGCGAGGAAAATCGGTTTGAGTATGTTGTCTTGTATATATATATATATATATATATATATATATATATTATATCTTCATTTCAAAACACAAGAGAGAGAAAGAGAGAGAAAAAGATTAGAAGCTGACCAACGAGTCAGAACGCTACATCCCACTAGGCTACTCCCGAAAATTCTGGTACGACGACACACTTTCCGCCGAAGTCTCATCAATCACATCACCCGAACTGGGCCAAAAGAGAATCTATCTAGATCCGCATCAATTACCACTCGTATCCGGAAAACGCGCAGTTATTATCGATGATGCGGTTTCTTCTGGGGCAACGCTAAAAACGACTTGGGATTTGTTGGAGAAGATAGGTTGTGAGATTGTAGGATGTGGGGTGGTGATGAAACAGGGGGAGAAGTGGCAAGAGAAAATTGGGAAGGAAAGGGTGGGGAAATTGGTGCATGTGTTGAAGAGTCCGCTTTTGGAGGCGGTTGTGGATGGATGGGCTTTGAGATCTTGAGGGTTGTGTTTGGGAAAATTGTCTAGTAATGCTTGCCGTGTTTGGTCTGGTCTTTGAATTGGTTAGATGACACTGCTGATTTCTTTAGACAAATAGAAATTAGAGTTGCAAATTCGAGAGAATTTAGATATTCACACAAAGTGCGCTATGGTATAAGAAACTGAAGAGTTATTCAATTGTTCCTGCTACGTTAGATCAATAAGCTTCACCGTTCAAATCGCATGAAGGAAATTTCCTCAAAGTATTGATAAACATTGCTTGATATTATCATTCGATCTATTAACTTAAAAACTTTTATGTGCAAACAAAACATGTACTTGACATCAACCATAATGAACGTGATGGTGTTGGGCCTCCAAAATTTTCCATGCCTATCCCAAAACACCGCTACCAAATGCATTCATTCCATTCCGTATATATATATCCGATCCCTCCAATCCGAGCCGTACCCAAGAAAGAAACCGAACATTATAATTCATTTCATATCATATCTCTCTCATCTCATCTATCTCTCAACTTCTCTTTCAATTACTCTGTTGAGTTTGATCAAATCAGATCCAAGATTTAACAAGTAGTGATGAAAAGACCGATTGGGGAAGGGTTGTAATCCTCGAAGAACCACAAATCGGTGTTGCTTCCACCATTGCTCATTTCATAACTGACAGCCTCACCAGCTGGACACTCGAAAGTATCAACAACAGTCCATGAACCAGGTGTGATAGACTTGCTACCGAAATCAGTCTCAGTGGCTCCGACGGAGTTGTAGGTAGAGCTGGTGGTAACGGTAGTAGTCAATTGCTTGAAATCAATAGCTCCAGTTCCGGAGAAAGTGTAGGAAGAGGTCTCGAGCATATCTTGAGTTGGGAAGAGGAAGACGAGGGAACAGGTCTTGGAAGCATATGAGGATGGGATATCGAAGTTGAAGAGGGTCGAGACGGTGCTGTTGACGACTCCGTTGTAGGATGTGCCATAAGCGGTATCTGGGGATCCAGATGAAACTGGAACGATCAAGTTGGGGGAGGTGTAGGCGCCGTCAAGATTGGTTGGGCAGGACTCGGTAGATGACGCAGTCGGGGCCACAACGCTTGTAGTGGTTTGAGCTGGAAGAGTCTCTTGCTGGGTCTGAGTAATATAAACAGTTTGAGCGGGAAGAGTCTCTTGTTGGGTCTGAGTAATATGAACAGTTTGAGCTGGAAGAGTCTCTTGTTGGGTCTGGGTAATATAAACAGTTTGAGCTGGAGCAGTCTCTTCTTGAGTTTGGGTAATGTAAACAGTTTGAGCTGGAAGAGTCTCTTGTTGAACTTGAGTCTCATGGAAAGTTTGGCCAGGGGCGGTCTCAGTGACGACAACAGTCTGAGCTGGGGCAGTCTCTTCCACAGTCATGGTCTCGTAGATAGTCTGACCAGGTGCAGTTTCAATGACAGAGCTAGTTACGTAGACTGTTTCAGCTGGCGAAGAAACAGTGATAGTTGAGGCGGCACAAGCCTGTTGTTCAGTTGTGGTAGCAACGGCAACTGGAACCTCAACGGACGTAGGTGTGCTCATCTGTACTGATGAAGAGGATGAAGCTGGAGCTGGAGCTGGAGCGAAGCATCCGCTAGCAGTCAAACCAACCTCAACACATTTGCTTTGGCCAGCGACGGGGGTTGTGTAGATATTGTAGTCGCTATCGGAGGAAGGGCATGCATAGAAGACTGATGATCCAGAGTGGGAGTATGTGCCGTTTGCACCGATAGCAAAGCCGCCTGTGGCTGCCATACCAGTATCGCATTGATATTGGTTAGCCTCCGATGTCAAATAACATGGTCGGCCTTCCGAATCAGTGGTTGTACCGTCGGTGATAGTGAAGTGTGCGGTAGGATGATCACCGAGGATACGGAGTTGACCATCTTCCAATTGGCCAACAATGCTGGATTGACCTCCTGATGAAGTAAGAGTGAATGAGCAGGTATCCCGACGGATAGAAGCAGCTAAAGCGCCAGCGGCGAAGGCGAATGATGCTGTTAGGGAGTACTTCATGATTAACGAATGTCAGATGCTGTATTATTATAAAGCTGATATAGGAGTTGTTGTGAGAAAGGAATATGGGAGGAACAATTGCTATCTATATACCCCCTCATCGGCGTTTTCATTTCACTAACTCCAAGGAAAAACCAATGACGCAGATTGATGTGTAATGGCTTTGTTTGCAAATAATGTTTACGAGAAAAAGCTCACCAAAACCGATGCTTCAACGCGATCGAATCTCGATTTTTTGAAGAGCCCAGTATTCCTGTGAGCTAAAGTGAAGATCTATAGGCACCTTGTCGAGTGACATTCGTACGGAGATGGGGCTTTCCCACAAAAAGCAATATATTTTATCTGGTTGACGTGATATGCGAGTCTTTCTCGAATCACATCCCACAATACGCACCTTGGCTTGCACCACAATTAAAGTATGGGTGATTTGTGATCTACACAAAAGATCCATAAAATAATCCATAAATAGCTAGGGATCACGGACAAAATGCGGACAATAGCGAAAGATCTCCAGGAACGTAATACTCAGATTGGCCAAACACGCACTAGCTGTATTTTCATCCCAAGTGGACCATGACGAAACTATGCTTCCGGTTACCGCGTTATGCATAAGGGTAAGGCTAACGGCCAGAGTTTGGAGAACATGGGATCATAATCCAATTTTAGATCAGTGGTAACTGAGGTGAAGGCGGGGTATTCCTCACATTGCGGTACAGCCTTGTGTACAGGACCACTATACATGAAACATATTTCAAAAGATAGCACGAACGATACACCGAGATTAAAGTTTGGAGAGTAAACATTGGGTATCACGTCGTATG
Organism: Myriosclerotinia scirpicola; assembly: GCA_002162505.1. NCBI lineage: Eukaryota > Fungi > Ascomycota > Leotiomycetes > Helotiales > Sclerotiniaceae > Myriosclerotinia > Myriosclerotinia scirpicola. Next base: position 54,993 of record NGKG01000003.1, read on the forward strand.
GAAAGCTTGCACTCGCGAGCTAACAAAAAAGAAGAATTTTCGTTCAGTCAACGTAAGTTCGAAGATTCGTTTTCGCTAGGAACAACGTTGGGGCGGGATTATCCCATGTTTACACAACAGCATTTGTAATGTTCGGAACGCCCGCACTATTCAGTGCTCTAGACTCTAGTATCTTAGTTTGGCCCATAAACTTTAGTGAGCGGAACTTTGTCGGGAGACATCACGTGATTATACGCGCTACATTCTCTGAACAGTCTGAAGATTGATCAATCTTCGAAAGGCATTGACTTAGCATGGCTAGTGTGCCTACCTACCGGATGATGTCGCCGAACTTCGAGATACCTAATGTATTTAGCTCGAATTCTTGAATGGAAGTATCGAATACGACGCCGCGATGGCTCGGCTCTAGCCTCTAGCCTCTAGCATACTTTGAATGGCCGTAATAGTCTGTTCCTCTGGAAGAAACAACACCCGCTGGCTGCATACCAAGCTGTATAGCCTTCCTCTCCAAACTAGAAAATCCCCAAAAGTTATGGCGTTGTATTGGCGTTGAAAATCTATAAAAAACCGGCATCAAACTTTTCGAGCCTCATTACTTAACAATCGGTTACGAGTCAAACGCGAATCACCATCGCAGGACACTTGATGAGTGAGATCTTTGTCAAGAAGCTATCGCAGTAGTAATAGTTAGTACTGACTAGTAAATGAAGCAAGAGGAAGAATCCTGTTCATCTTATTTACTGTAGTAAGGTACAAAAGTACCTTTGATTTGCTGATTTTGGGGAATTGTCGGGTGATAAGATGTTGAAAGCCTGAATTGGAAATGATGATTTGTTGATAATTTTTGGCTGATGGATACCTACTACCTAGGTAAGCTTCGGCTGTTAGTGTTTCCTGTCGGTCATCTCGGGTATCGGTTAACCTAACTCTGTGGGCTGATTGGGGGCCACAGCCGCCACAAGAGTTGAACTATCCATAGCTACAAGGTTGTCTTTGAAAGTGTGAAGAAAAATCATCTTAACCTTTTGCCTCCTTCTCAACAGCCAGCGAACACCTTTCCCATTCATAGTTGCAACGACACCAGTTGCTTTTCATAATCAATCAGAAAATACTACCTAGAAAGCATACTCGCCAACTCCTTCTTCATCACTACCACCAGTCCTTCATAGTTTGTTCTTCGATTTTTGGCCATAATTGAAGTCTATTCTCTGCATGCTACATCATGTTTTGGCTTTGTCCACGCAGTCCTCATTTGGCTTTCGATTTGCAAATGATGTAGCATGTTGTGGTACGGACATAATCTCATAAGGACTCATGAGTACCCAGGTAACGATCATTTCTGTGTATTGGGTCTGCATTGATCAAGAGACATGTAATCTTTGAACATGTTTCCCACAAATGAAGAGTCAAGTGATGTGGTGAATTTGGTCCCTCTCATCGTTCTTTATGCTCCTCCTGGGGTATATGCGTTATGGAAGCGTCTATGTTTCACTACAGCTACCAGAGCTTCAATGACAGGTGAGCATATGAAAAGCGTTCACGAGGGGTCAGGGAAACATGGAGGTAGAGTATAATCACCTGCCATTGAAGCTCTGGTAGTTGTAGTGGCAAATATCAATGACAAAAAACTTGCACCATTGAACATCACTGAAGCTGATTTGGTACCATTAATTGGGCAGTTTTCTCTCGAGGCAATTCCCTCGCTTCTGAGGTTACAAGAGATTGTTTTCTGCTGGCAAACTGATGAGAAAGAATGTTTTCCTTCTCATCATCCGCTCATCACTCATTGGGCATTGAAGCAAATGCGGAGTAGAAAACAAAGGATATTCTTCCATATGACTGAATGGACCCATGAGAGCAAACAGCAGTCTTTATGAAAACACATATGCTCAAATCTCTTCATTGCTAATGATCTATAGGAGATACCGTCCAGATAAAGCATTCACCCATAAAGTGCATCTCTTGTATGCTTCAGTCCTTAGATATTGGCAGTGTCTAATATGAATATGGGAGGAGTCTTGAATATAAAGCACTTCGATTTTCTTTACTATTCCACCGATCCCTCGATGTATTTCGACGCGCTACCAAACAGATCATTGGTTGAGAGGGAATATCTGAAATTTTGCTGAGTATGTTGCTGAGTATCTTGTGTCACATTTTGCGGTTATTTCAAGCAGACTGCCTGAAGAAGACTGCCTGGGGCAAACCAGGTTCCGAGGGGTGTCCAGATGAACTGATACTGATGTTGTGAGCTTTTGGCTCCCAATTTGACTAGTGCACATTCAAGATTTGGCCCCGATTCAACTGGGAGGGTTGATAAAAGACCTACAGGTAGAAGGAGAAGATATTTTGACGTCTCGTCCGGCTGCTCCTCTATAAAAAGCTCCTTGACAACCTCTGCGATCAGACTTGGAAATTGAGAGTCATTGCCGTTACCGGCGCAAAGTAAATTTAGAGGTCAGGCCTTGCGAGTGGTGAGCAGCTACATACACAAGACAAACAATGGACTTGATGGAGTTTTTCACCTGCTCATGTTGAGCAAGACACCATTTACTTTTGCTATATTATCCGATAGCAAGCCGTACAATCAAGAGGTATAGCTTTCATTCGCCGTACCAATTCTGCAGCATGATCTCTGAAGTTCGTATTAGCTGGTATGATATATTCGATAGGGTTTCCAATTCCAGATTTCTAGGATCATTCAACCCCTCGGATTGTATCGATGTTGGAAGTTGAGACTGGAGTGTTGGAAAGGCTTAAAAAGGGTCAGAAAGGCTTAGAAAGAAGAGAGATATGACAATCATTGCTGGTAGCCTTGTGGAGCTTCTAGATGGGAATAAGAAATGAAGGAAATGGTACAAGCTGACAACGATCAGAGTTTCCTTCAAAGAAAAAGCATCTATTCATTGATCAATATATTTCTATATATATGCTGGAATATCTGAGTACAAGTCCTAGACATCATAACGACAACAAAATAACAGAAGCTGGGCAATACTATGAATCAAGTTACTGAGGTAAATTCACTGGTGGTTGAAGCAATCAATTATTAAATCAACTGGGCAGAGAGGGTGATAGGTTGCTTATTAGTAGCAGTAGTAGTACATGCCCGGTCCGAAATTAACCCGGTCGGTTAGGCTACAGTAACCTACCTCCAGCCGAACACATAAAGATTCTTTCTCGGTCTGTGAAACAACTTCTTCCATCAAAATTCCCGACACTCAACAGTCGGTCGGATCAAAAATTCCATCTGACCCAACAAAAATAATTTATTCCATTCTTTTAAACCAAAGGATTTTATCAAAATGGCTTCCTCTTCCGACTTTAATAACCAGGGGAATTTCGATTACCAGTCGAGTGTGGTCTTCGGTCGTACCTTCAAGGAGCATGATGCTCGAACTATGCGAGGTGTTTTGAAGCATTATAGCATGTTACCAGAGAAGCAAGGTGATCGAATGGCATTGTTCCTTCGTCTCGACTTTCTCGAGAAAAGACTCCATCAAGATGTTTGTGACCAAATCACAGAATGGATGACGGTTGGTAGTGGTGATCTTCCAGATCCAACACCTCAGAATCGCGTGATCACTCGCTCGATTGCACGCGCCATCGCTCGCTCGAAAGAGTCTAGCAAAGAAGGTCAGGAAGGTGAAGAGGAATCGGCTGGAGAGGAATCGGTTGAAGAGAAAGTATCTGGAGAGGAGGTATCTGGAGAGGAAGTATCTGGAGAGGAAGTATCTGGAGAGGAAGTATCGGGCGAAGAACAACCCGGCGAAGAACAATCCGGCGAAGAACAATCCGGCGAAGAACAATCCGGCGAAGAACAATCTGGTGAAGAACAACCCGGCGAAAAAAAACCTAAGGAAAAAAAACCTAGGGAAGAACCACCTAGGGAAGAACAACGTAGGTTAAGAGATTCCGATGAATCAGATTCAGATTCCGGTTCCGAACCTAAAACAGGAGAAATGGACTCCGATGCATCCAGGGAAAGACGTAGGCATGAACGTTACCCCCCGTTTTACGGATGGCACGATAATGTTGATATTGACTCATGGTTGAGACGACATCCTGACATGGATCTATTCGACATTTGGCCTTCCCACCCAGATAACCCCGAACGTGGTGCTTACGTAGATATCACTCCTGAGACTACTACTACAGAGGAAGAGGAAGAGGAGAGTGAAGAGGAAGAGGACGAGGACGAGGAAGACGAAAAGGTCGAAGAAGAGGTCAAAGCAGAAGAAAGTGATAAGGCTGCAGTCGAAACAGACAATGGATACGAGGCTAGTGGAGAAGATGATGAATCTCCAAAAAAGCCCAAAATGGTGGAATGTTTTATTTGTGCAGAGATGGTCTTGTCGTCGAACACCATCGGACGTGTCACAAATGGATGCGACCATCGCGAGTTCATGAGCCCACGCACGTGTAAAGATTGCGTCAACACATCCATCAGTACAGCTATAGAGCTTGGACTATTGTATCGCATTCAGTGTCCTGTTTGTACAGCTGTGCTCACTTACAACGATGTCGAGTGCCAATCATCTGAAGATGTGTTTAGGCGGTAAGTGATCTATGTTCGATCTATGAGTTCTTTACTTCATTTACTAACTTTTTGAATAGTTATTTGTACTTGCGAGAAAAGGCGTCAAGACCAGACAATTTTATCATGTGCCTAGGTCCTGACTGTGGTGGCGGCCAGATTCACGAAGGTCCAGAGACATTGATGATCTGCAATCATTGCCAATTCAAGACTTGCGTCAAACACAAGCTGCCATGGCATGAAGGATTTTCGTGCGACGATTTCGATGTCGACGATTCACAAATCGAGCGTTTGGAGCAGGAAGAGGCTACAGCAAAGTTCTTGGCAAAGGATTCCAGACTCTGCCCACGATGTAAAGAGTGTGTCATGCGAAGCGAAGGCTGTGACCACATGGAATGTATGTACAAGCCTCTCTCTTCTTCCAATCTAGTACTGACTATTGATCCATAGGTCGCTGTGGAAATTCCTTTTGTTACCGTTGCGGCGTTGACTGGGAGAACGTCATCAGACATGGCAACACAGCTCATGGCAGAAACTGTCCCAACCACCCCAGCACCTACAAGCTCACTCGTGCCCAGATCGAAGCTCGCGAGGCAAACATGACAGAGCTGGTACATGGTGGACCCGTCGATGCACGCTTGAACAGAGCTAGATACGTCAAGAACGCAGCAAGAAGAGCGGAAATGAGACCTTTGGCATTAGCTGCTGCAGAGCAGAGAATGAAAGATCAGGCTGCAACCAAGGCTGAATCTGGGTAAGCATTTTCAATTGTGTATCTTCATTTCAAATTTCACCCCAAAGTCCACAGCATCTCGTGATGCGACTATGGTTTCTCAATTCCCCAACTCCTGTTGTTTATAAGCAATTGCTAACCTCTCCTCTCCAACATTCTAGCCCCACCTCACCTCCAAGAAAGAAGGCAAAGCTGGTTGCTCCCTGGGAGGAAAAGTAAAGATACAACGGATTGACGACCTCTTCAACGGATGGCGTTTTTTGTACATATGGATTCTATTTGCCCAGGAGAGGTTACATGTACTGCGAGCTCTTACGATAAATTGGTCTAGCATATGAAGCAGTTTGCTGTCACTTCTTCGGCACAGATAGGATAGGATAGGATAGGATGCATACATACATCAGGAATTTTGCGATACCCATGGATAGGGAGTTATTTTAGGCATCTCAGGAATTGCATCTGCATGTATTGGGAAAGGACACAGTATGTTCGTTAATTACATAAGGAAATCTTGCGATACCCGTAGGGATGGCGATGGGGATAGGGAGTGTTTTTTTCATAACGGAATAGTACATTAGGAAATCTTGCGATACCCATAGGAATGGGGATAGGGATTGTTTTTTCATAACGGAATAGTACACAGAATAGCTCAATAGCTCACAGTTAATAACGTATGTAGAAGAGATAGCAGTAATGAATTTCTTACTAAATTTTCGATTGATATCTTTTGCGCTGTTAGTGATTTGGAGTGTTTGGTGAGTTTCATTGAATTGTAGTGTAGGGGCTGTTTTGATATGATGTTTATTGGTGATGTATATTTTTAACTGATACTCTCCCCAATCCCTTCTTAAGGAAAGGTTATTTGGTGGGTTTTATGATTTATCTATTGATAACTATGTAAGACTTACTTTATGATATATGAATAGTTGGGTCAATAGTATCTACTAGAACGCATCATCAGTTAGCATATACGTCGTCGTTAACGGTGGAAAAAATGAAGGTTTACTATATCGAAATCTGTACTCTTGTCTAGTGAGGCAAACGGTAAGCTTTTGTAAAGACCACGTATCTTGGATTATTGGGAAGGGGGGGATGCTGATAGTGCAGGTGGATGGTGGATGGTGGATGGTGGATGGTGGATGGTGGATGGTGGATGGTGGATGGTGGATAGTGCAGGTGGATTCTCGATCCTTAAGACTAGGTAGGTAGGTAGGTAGTACCAAGCTAACCTTGCGTGGAGTAAATTGTAGGTAGGCTGGTGCTGTCGGTTGGAACTTGGTGGTTGTTCTGGATATGTACTATATGGTACTAGGTACCTAGATACGCACTTGGTATACTTCAAGTAGCTGGAGTTCTGATGACTCTTTCTCATATACTAGGTAGATATTAACATGGAAAGGTAATTAGTAAAGAATATTCATGTTAATAGATATATTATCTTGGAAGTAAGTAGAGGTAGAGGTAGAGGTAGAGGTAGAGGTAGAGGTAGAGGTAGAGGTAGAGGTAGAGGTAAGTCTCTGATCTGGCTTGATATTAGTGATATGTATGTAGGTAATCTTGTATTTATATATTTGATTTTATAACTACATAGTATGTATTCTGGAACTGGAACTGGAAATGGAACTGGAACTGGAAATCCTTCATTCTGTTATTACTTATCCTTATATATATTACACTGGCTTCAAAGCAGATTCATTGTTGAAAGTTTTAATTATCATATAGTACTTAAACTATACCAACGAAAAGAGTTTGACTAGCCAGCAGACAATTCCGAAAGGCAGCTCGTCAAAACAGTAAAGTAACCATACACAAAGGTGGGAGGTCTACCATTCTGGGCATGAACTCTGGAATGATACTTGCGCCGGATTTTCCTCGCCCAAAACGAACCTTTCCAAATTAAACGCTTGGTTTTCTGTTCTTCTTGAATGCGACTTCTTTAAGGATTAACTCTGGCGCCTTCCCGTCAACTTTTCTATGGCCTACTTCTATCCAATAGTTCCATAGATCCACCACTCGCTTCTGGTCCGAAGGCATAATAGCAGTGTCTCTCAACTCGGGAGCATTGCTTGGCCTACGGTATTCCCGATGACTGTCGCTATCCCGGATACAATAAAGAATCCGGAGATTGGGTAGATTTCGGATAAACTCCAGGACCCCCAAAAGGTCGTCGTCGTAGACTTCCTCGTCGGATAATGTATTATGGTGATATTGATAGAAATTCGTCAATGCATATAAGAGACATTCGCCATCCAGCGCGAGGTACTTGATAAGTCCGCGTCCAAGTACCTGTACATTCCCTATGGTATCAGCTATCGAATGGTGGACATAACGTAGGATGTCTTTGTCTGGACGGAAATAAAACTTGGACGCGGGGAGAGGCGGCGACATGACCAGATATGGAAATGCATGGTTCAAAGCCAGCATCTCGCATTCGGTATCCTCGGTTTTCCATTTCCCTCCTGCTTGGAGCAATGCTTCGGTATTGGTATCGTTAATACCTTCAACTCTAAATCGCTGTTCGGGAGCGGCTTCAGAATGAGATAGTGAGTAATCAATATCGTCCGGATGTATTGTTATGATGCGTGGTTCACACAGTGAAGCTGCCTGGTATAACACGATGCATTGAAGCTCTGGAGGGAGAAGATGAAATTGTGGGAATTGTGACAGGAAAATCGAATCGTGAGATTCTTCCGTGGAATTCGAGTCCTGGTCGTCCACGGATGGAGATGAGCTCATATCTGTTTCCATGTTGAGCAAGCATGAGCGTTGACTTGATTTTGGAATGAAAGTTTCAAAAGTTGAAAAGGTTGAGAGGATTGGGAATTTGGGAGGAATATGAAATGTCGAATGGCTATGGGTCTTTAAATAGTGCTCTTTCCGTAAAGAGTGGGAGTGGTCTAAAAAGGTGTGAAGGAGCAATCTAATAAGCTACCTAGGTAGTGGCCACTGGATACTGGCCACTGGAGGCATATGCAAAGATAATTCATTTTAGGGCCATATAGATTACCTAGGCTCCGAACAAAATTCGGAACATGATTCAATTGTTCATTAAGCAAAACCAAATTGAATACCTTAGTTAGGTAGTTAGATTTCGGCAGAAAATTATACTTTTAGCCAATTTAGCCTCACGAAAATGAAGATAATTGTGTACTAAAATAACCTCAAATCAATAGTATAGTATAGTATAGAATAGAACAAAGTATATGTAAATATCTTACAGACACCTGCAATGCATATATCCCACTATGCGGACCCGTATACGGAATAGTGGCTAGGTGACTTCCAACTTCAACTTCACTTCGCCTCTTACTGTAACAACTTCGCTTCACAGAAACATCAAAAATTGACAATCAATAGTCCCTGCCTTTCATTACAATATTTATCATGAACCATAACTATGAGACCCTCCCCCCAATTGATATTTTACCTGCTACAATATACTCTTTTCAACATTGTACACGATGAAATCCCTTCTCCAAAAGCCAGACTTATTCCAAATCAAATCAGAAACTGTCCCGCCCAAACACCCGGCTTATTTCCCGGCCTATATCTTTTCAGTTTAGTCAATCGACATACACCTAGGGAGATATTCGATTGTTTAAGGTGTGACTGAATGTTGAAATGGTCCTTTTGGCAAATCTTTCTTGAGGGCTACTTTGAGTATGTGCATGCCGGAACGTTGGAAGTGTGTACTCGAGTAACCCCCCTGGAGACCACTTTGATGTGGAAATTGAGAGATCTTGTCTACGGAATCTATCTCAAAGATCATTCGGAATGTACAACATTAATAGGGATGTTGAAGAGTGGATTCTTGAGTCTCCTTAAAGGCCACTTTCAACGGACAGGTTTCGATCCAGCATTCAAAGAGGCGTACCTAGAGTAGCTTGTAGTATTTATTCTAAGGCGAATAGATCAATATCCCAACCGAATGCTCGATTGAGGCGCCTCCCAAAGAATCTGGCAGTCTCGAAACGCAGCTTCCCAGGGTGAGGTTGGTGAAATTGGATACTCCTCTGCATATTCCCTTTTTTACCACCTTGGGGTGTAAAATGCCATATGCTACCATAGAGCGGTTCCGCAGTCAATCCTCCTGCCGCCATTGCTTGTAGGCAGTCTTGCCAAGCGATCTCCCCAGGTGGATCTTTCTCAGAGGGAGTGTAGAATAACCCTGTGAAGACACGGTATATTCTCTTGTTCACCTTTATTACTTCTCTCTGAGGTGGTTCAATCTCTCTGACCTCCGATGTTTCTTCGGTTGCAGTCGAAGGCTCAGAAGGTGGTTGCTCCTTCCTGGTTTTAAACTTAGCTTTAACTTTTGGAGATTCTGCATTTGGTGGCTGGGCGGCTTTTATTTCCTCGATTCGAACGTGTTCGAAAGCACTAATCAAATTCTCCTCGTCGGCTGTGCGCATTATACCAGACGGTTTTATCTGGAGAGGTGGTTCAGTCCATTCTGGCGTTCGGATCAACTGTCTCTCGTCTGAAAAAAGATCTTGAAGGGTATCAACAAGAGTAGCCTGTCCAAACCTTTTCAAATAAACCTGGTTGATATAATCCCATGCAGTATCAAGTGCTTCCTCTGCCTGTCTTATGGCTTCAATTCTTGCGCGACTGGGTCGTTTCCTTATAGGGTAGTCAACTTAACAATAAAGGGTCAGTGAATGCAGAGAAAGACTGACAAGCCAAAACTTGGAATCGGAATTGAAGTTTCATGAGGAAATAAAGAGTGTACAGGTAACGAACCCTCTACAAACCAATTCAAGTATTTCAACAAAGTTGGTCATTGAACTTATTTGGAACTTGGAGGGTAATGCATGAGAGAAGCAATTATACTTACAGATACTTGATGCACTCACGAGCATTCCAACCTTGGAAATCTCAGATGCCGAGAGGCTATCCAAATTGTATGCAACCTCGTCTATACGCTTCCACTTAAGTTCTGTAATGGCTTTCGTAACGCCATTGTCAGATTTTAACTCCCAATCCACTTTTGATGCCCAAGGCTGATAGAGGTACAGCTCCCGAGTTATCTGGGCCAAGATTCCGAGGTCGGACAATATCATGGATGTTGCATTGGTGAGTTTATCTCTGTCAGATGGATTTAAAATCAAATGCCGTTCGAGCTCATTAAACATATCTGGCAGCGAGCAACATTGAATAAAGGAATTCTGAGTCAGCTCATAGAGGAGCAAAAATAGCATATCCTCTGCTTTTCGTGTTAGATCTACTCTCGAGTTGATGTAACCTTCCCGGTGACTAAGAGTTACTAAGTGTCCAAAGGTTGGCGAGAGCATAACTGTAAGCCTCAAGTGTTGTCTTCTCAGACAATCACTGATTCTCGCAAGATTGTCCCAAAAACACATCAGAGCCCTTTGGTATTCGGGAGGTAGCTGTTTCTCCGGGTTGATCTTCGCCGAAAACTTTTCTTCCAGCTGCTTGAAGCTTCGAAAGTCGTCTCGCAAACTATTCCAATAGAACAACATCTCATAAGAAATTGAGATAATTTTGAGAGCTTCGCTTCCTTTGGTTTGATATAAGTTCAAGCGCCCGAAACGGCCCGGAACTACGACTTGACAATTCATCAGTCCTGCGAAATAACTGGGATCTTCTCTCAGGGACCATATATTATCCTCCGCGGCGGCTTGTCTTGCATTGATCAGGGCTTCGATTCTTTCGAAATTGAATTGGCCCGGTAGCCTGTAAGGCGCCTCGATTGCCGCGAAAATTGGATTGAGTCGCTGCGAAGGAGTTGGAGTGATTCTTTCGGGCTCGGGAAGCATTTGGAAATGGTGATTTTCGCCCATAATTGGAATGTCATGGAGAATCAATGAACAACATTTCAGAAGAATCCCGAAGATATCATGTTGTGCCTTCAATATCAGTCCTGCTCTGCCGGGCGGAAATGCTTGGCCAGACGCAAGCGCTTCCATTGCTGCTTCTGGCCCTTTCGACGAAAATGACTTCCCCTCGATAATCTCTGTATACTCCCCTAAATCTGGATTTTTAAAGAGCACGGCACAATCCCATGGTAGCTCGCCATCCACTACTTTATCTTCGAAAATAAAATGCATATTCAATCCAAAGTGCATGGCGTAGAGATCGGTATGCGCAAAAAGGTTTGGCGGATGACGACCTCTTGAGTTCATAAAGAGAGGCAAGAACATGCCTTGTACAAGATCCTCCAAGTTGATACATGGTATAGCATTGCCTGCATCCTCTGGGTTAGCGCCGGTTGGCCTCTTTGGCTTCTTATTATTGACCCAGCTCGCACGCATCACATCGAGTTCTGGCGCATGGTTGACTGGAATTTCTGGAAAGGAAGCCTTGAGAAGTTCCGAGCGCTTAGCCTTGGACTTCTTATCCCACCGTCTGCGTATCGTTGTTTCATAGGCATCTAGGATTTGTCGAAGCTTTCTCCAAAAGCTTACAACTTTCGTCGAATGTTCTGCTAATTCTTTGATGTAATCGCCCTTTTGTATCCTGGGGAGGTATTTCTCGACCAACTGGGCAATCTCTCGACCTTTGGCGATATATTTTTCGTCTTCTTCCTCAGCGGCTCCTCGTTGCAAATTAAATCCTACGGGGAAATGAGAGGCCATGGTGTTATGCTGCGGAATTATAAATCAGATGAAATATTGTAGGGCTCGAAGTTGAGATTTGACTCGAGATCGAATGCTTCGAGGATGTGCAGTTGTTGATGGCTTTGTAGTTGGAGTGGGCGAAAAGCGTGTGTGGAATGGAAGACTGCAGATCATGAAAGATGTGTGCAGAGCTATGAGTGGCAAAAAGCAGAGTCAAATAGATGGGCGAAAAGTATGTTTCCTAACAGAAACAATTTCTTTCAGATACTGCAGCTTGTGTACAAACAGTCGGGTGTCGGGAGTTAGATGGATCAGGAATTATCTAATTGAATAAGAATTGCACTTTGACCCTGTTCGGCTAGCATCGGATGGTTGTATTGGTTATATTGTTATATTCACTTTACAGTGAAATAGTTGAATATAAATAGCAATAGCAGAATTTCAGATAAAAGAAATATCGTTCATCTTAATTCTTGAGTGAAGAGTTAGTACTTTTCTAGATTCAGCTTTCACCCAAAGAAATGATGAGAAAGGGGAAATGGAAAATGGGGGGGGGGTGTACGTCATGTGATCTCGGCAACTTGGCCCCACCCCCTATTCTCATCTTTTCTTTCTAGGTTTTGGGTTGCAATGTTTTCTCTATCCATATTGAATATTGATTGAGGTGTTCTGTTGTACTTTGCAAAAGATCTTGTAGAGTGGTTGTTCTGATATATCTATTGGAATATATGTATGTATGATTTTCTCTGGTATATTTGATTTCTATTATATATATACGTACGGTATTATATAATACAGATTTCTAAGGTAGTCAGCGCACTGCGACTACAAAAATTGTGGTCTCATGAGTCAGTACCGTATATATAAGTCTGCAGGAATCTAATGACGTGTATATATAATTGGTATATGTATAAAGTTAGTTGCGTCATATCATGTACGCCTGAGCAAACAGCCACGTTACCGTAATACACACACACCAGTTTTTATGAGTTCGGTATTGGGTAAAACATGATACACCCAAGCAAAGAAGAAAGAAGGAAAGGAAGAAAAGAAGCTGTAAAGTTGAAAAGAGTTTAACTGAAGTGATGTCTCGAAGACAGTACATTTTTTCGTATGCTCAGTTCCGAGAATTTTGACTCGAGAATTTTTATAATAGGAAGAAATCAGAAATGAAATAGAAGGATTCTGTTGGTGGGGTATCAAGTTCTATTTAAGATATGTCGGAGGACCTTTGGCTTGGCATTTTAATAATGCATAATCATAGATAACCGGTTGATTAGAAGAATTTCCTACTCTCTTACATCTTAGTTCAGAATCGCCATTCAGAGTCAAAATATAATCCCCTTTTCATTGAAACCTTTTGCATTTGAGATAATCTAATTCTGAAATGGAAAAACTATAGAAGAACTATAGGCGTATCGTCTAATTTTGGTAAGGAAAGATTTTTTGAGTGGTAGGGTTCCTTGCTACCCATAATCTGCCCTTTCAAGGCACAGGTAGTCTCAGCTGCCTGCCACAACCGCATAACTCCCTCTCAAATTTTTAGTTGAGAGGCATCACCAATCTACCCAACGCCAACCTACTCACCCCTAGAGAGTCGAGTCCCATGTCTCCAAGTCCCTTCCTCCCCAAGAGATATCCCGACAAGTAAGCAAAGCCACCAACCTAAGCAAGCCGTGAAAATAACCAAAAGCAAACTCCGCCGGTATAGCCCACCACATCTCACTCTTATGCCTCATATAATACGGCAATGTCTTAGCCAAGCGAGTCAAAAACAATGCCCAGAATAAATAAGCACCAGCATGATTATCCTCAGTGTAAAATTCGGATTTGAAAAGTGTGATGAAGAGGAGAGGATCGTAGAGAATGGATATGTTGAGGAGGCCGGAGAAAAACATGGCGTAACTGGTCCATGGATGTGTTTTCCAGCATTTGGCATCGATGAACATAGTTTTGGGGTGAGAGCGCCAGATGGTACGGGCCCAGCGGAGAAGTTGTGAGGAGAATTTGGGCCAGCCGCCTGTTGTGCCTAGGGTGGTGTACATAAGTGCTTCGGGACGATTGTGAAAGACAGTTTTCCATCCTTGATTGAGCATATATCTAGTGGTGAAATTATCATCGTCGCAATTGAGTGGACCGGCGCCCAAGAAGGTCTCTGAGAGGTATCTTTGTCGGTATTCAAGAGATTGCACGATATCTGTTCGGACTAGTTGTGTTCTGCCAGAGATGACCCATATGCCGCCGTCGATATTGTAGGTTGCGGTAAGTTCATAATTGTGGCGTTCGAGGTAAACGCAGGCGAGGAAGTTGCGGAGAGAATCGGACCAATTGTCTCCAAGATCACGGTCGACGCGTTTGCAGGTCCCGACAATTCCTACAGTTGAGTCTTCGAACTCGGAGAGCACACTTTGAAGAAAAGTCGGGGGCCATCGGACATGGTCATCGGCATAGGCAATGAGGTCTGTTTGGACGATGAGAGAAGCATGGACGCATTGGCTGCGTTTGCTGGGCTTGTTGATGGCTACTACTTCGATTGTTCGTCCGGGAAGCCTTTGTTTTCTCAATATTCCCTCGACGACTCTGCGGGCTAATATAAGTTTTTCGGCTCCAACGGTTGAGATGATGATTCTGGCTGGGTGGTTGCCAAGGATTGTCTGAACAGTCTCGACGAACTCGTCACCGAAATCTCCAACGCTGGGTATGATTACCGTGACATCTCTTGGTAAGACAGAGGGATGTAAGAGCGGGACTCTGTAGGCGGAGAGACAATAGTAAGAGAATAAGTGCACGACTACCTTCAAGAACTTGAATACAAAAAGGAAGACAAAGGCTGCCGACCAGGGACTGGCATAAAGGAATTCTGCGAGAGTACCAAAGAGTTCGCGTAAAGGCCCAAGATTGCTCAAAATTATTATAATGGTTGAGTAGATGGGCATCCAGAAGAGAATATTCCAGATTGCGTCAATTACTCTGCCGACCTTGGTAGTTCTGTAGGTGATGAAGTTGATAAAAAACCAGCCAGCTAATGCACTAGAACCAATGCTTGCTAGTGCTTGATTGAGTGTGAGCGCTTGAATAGCCTTGGGAATCCAAGAAGCAAGGACGAAAGGTGCGATTATGAAGGAGATAATTGCCTGCGGTGCAGAAGATAGAAGAAAGACGGGTATTTGGAGGGAGGAGAAGAACAAGGTGATGATTTTCCATTGTGCCTTTAAGAAAGCCCAATAAGCTGCTACGACGGAATTAAAAGTTGTTGCGATAGCTTGAGAAATAATGCCGGAAAGGCCTGCCTTCAACTTCCTCTCATGTTCATGGACTCTTCCCGCGGCCTCTGCTGCGGCCTCGCCGAGGCTCATAGCACTTTCTTTGAATCTATCCATTCTCCTCAATCTTTGTTGCGTAAGTTGCGCTGGAGATGCTTCCCAGGTGAGATCAGACATGATGAACAGTATATTAGATATCTGCTCTGCAACTGATGGTATATGGCAAGCAGATTTAGTTGCTCAAGCTCTTGAGTGTGAAGTTGTTCCAATCGATGGTTGTGGTAAAGCTAGATCCCTTCGAGGCTACGAGGAAATAATAAATTGAGGAGTAAAAATTTGTTCGGTAATTCAAAGAAAGAAGCAAAAAGAAGAAGAATGCCCAGTTTAGGACCCCTTATAAAACCAATTCGACAAGCAAGGTGACCCCATAGCTCAACAAAAGACTCGAATATTTTTTTCATTCAAAGACCCAAAAACAGCATGAACCACTTTTTTTGGACCCTCTAGTGATTCTTTATTAGAATTCATACTTTGGACGAAAACATCAACAATCTTTCACTCGTATTTAGAGTGATATATCCTTTGTTGTATTAAAAATTGGTCCCGCAAGCTCTTGAAAAACGGCACATTCAGTCTTAGCAATTGCATATATGTGTGGGCCTGAAGATAGGAAAACATGAAATATTGGGTCCAACTACCCAATTGAAAAAATTACATCTAGTTGATCAATCCAGATTATAGAGAGTGATTGTTGAGTATATATCTCACAACTGTTAACAACAAAGAACGGAATGAGTTATATAGACTCAGAAACAAAGAATATGGGTGGCCAATCTTTCATCAAAATTATTGTGCTATCCGAAATTGCTAAAAAGGGGGGACTTGTTTGATTTTTTTTTGAATTTCTGTGATTAGTACACACATACAGTGAAATGAATCTGTTCAGCTCAAACATGTGTGAAGATATACTGTAATACAGTAAAGTTCTACTTTACCTGCCAAGACAAATCAGTTCTTGCAAAAGCCTCGCCGATTGAATGGCTATTTAAATACCCTCAGCATATTAGCAATCCGGGCTTTACTTTGGCTTTGTGATTAAAACCTCTCTCGGCCAGAGAGTCGTAGCTGGTGAGTACCACATGAGTGACAATATCACCCAGAACACATCACAGATATATATGAATGATTGAGTGTAAAATTGTTTGGATGGTAGATATGATTAGGTTGAAAGGGAATGATGAAATATATTCCTAGACAGAATCTGACAGATTGTAGTAAGATTTCATGATCAGATTCAAGTCTCAAGTTGATGTAATCATAGAAATTTGGGGGGG
>NGKG01000003.1:71456-90695 GCA_002162505.1 Myriosclerotinia scirpicola
GGAGGCAAACTTGTAACTATTTTCTCAGTTGGTTGAATTAGATTGCCAAGCATTACATCCAAGCTGCTATGAACCTCCCATTCATAGCCTTGCTCAATTTCAAAGAGGTTGAAAAGTATGCTAGACGTAGACTTCAATCTATCTAGCTTCAGAAGAAATCCTTACCACAAGGACAAGGTATGTAGTATATGTAGTGATGTTGGCTTGTTGTATGTAATTGGGAAGCCACAGGGGCGTCATTTGAAATAGGAAAATGATGTTATGAATAGGAAGATATAATAATTGATAGTCAACTA
The DNA here is from genome assembly GCA_002162505.1 of Myriosclerotinia scirpicola. Classification (NCBI taxonomy): domain Eukaryota; kingdom Fungi; phylum Ascomycota; class Leotiomycetes; order Helotiales; family Sclerotiniaceae; genus Myriosclerotinia; species Myriosclerotinia scirpicola. Next base: position 71,753 of record NGKG01000003.1, read on the forward strand.
GTCCTGCTACATGTTGCAAATATGAAGATATCGCAGGCAAGAGCTAGGTTGTTTTATGCGGAAAGGTCGAAAGGTCGAAAGGTCGAAAGGTCGAAAGGTCGAATGAAATTCTCTAATGAAATTTTTAGACTACATATATAATCATATGGCAGAGTGGTAAGATATCGGACCTGATGAACTTCATGGCCAAGAGGAAGGAGTAGTTGTCACTAGCTTGTATTTGATTGATCCACCCCCGCATCTCCACATTTTCAGCACGGACGGGTAAACAAATCTCCGATATTGCGCACGGTCCATTTTTAACTTGCCCAGTTCTTATTTAAGCCGTGGGCACACCTTCTTACCGTGCCAGATATAAAACTCCAAATTCGTCTTCTTCACACACAGATAGCTTCTTCACCTCCTTGGATAATCGTCAAAAATCTCAGGATATCTAGACCTTCACAAACCTTTCAGGAATACAAGGCATTCTATCTTGTCCTCTTCTACTAGAATGTCTTGCAACTGCTGTCCCCCAGCTCTTCCTTCACCTGGAGATGGATATCAGCCTTATATCTCAATCACAAAATTAGCTCAGAAATGTCTCCTCGATGGCAAGACTACCAAATCCTTCAAGAATTCCATAGTTGATGCCAATAGCACTAATAACCCCGGTCCTCTCGTTAAAATGCCAGTGGAGATCTTGCAGCGCACCCTCAAGTACCTGGATATTGAAACGTTGGTTAATATTCGCCGCTGCTCTCAGTATTGCAGATCAGTAGTTACTTCTATCCTGGAGTGGCAAGAAGTCTCTGATATTGCCCCGGAGGCATTGCGCGCCATTCTAGCTACTAGAGTAGGATCTTACATACCTCTGCTTCAGTTACATTACGCCTTGACAAACCCAGAATGTGAATTCTGTCATGAAAATGCAGATAAAGGCGACCCTGCGAATAACAGAGATCCCGAATAGTAAGCTCTACTTCATCTGCACCTCAATCAAAGTCTACTAATGCAAATCACAGTCTGGACGGTGAAAAGGTCGTTGGTGGTTTTCTATCTCTCTTCGAAGGAAAACGCGCCTGCGCCTATTGTCTCCGCAACGATATTTCTCTCAGAACTATCCAATATATCGATCTCATCCGACTCCGGTGCATCCCATACTGTGCAATAAAATTTCCAGCTGACAATAAATTCCTAGTATTGCGAACAATACCTGACTTGTACGGTCCCATGAAGTTCAAAAGTCCCCAACGCCTAGCACTCGTCCCCTTTGGAAGCATCGAAATAATCCCCGGAATGGAGCTCAACGTCAATGACCGTCGTGTCCTACAGCTCTCACCACACGAGATCTTCATCCCAAAACATCCATTCTGTGGTAACCGTACCACCATGGACACACAACTCGGTCCTCATTCCGAATATGTTGGATTTGAACGCGAAGGCGATATAGCCCGTCGCTACATGACGGCTATTCCCTTCCCCTATTTTGGAAAAAGCAAGACCCATCCCAGCAACAAAAAGCGACTAACCTATCACGTCTGCGCAGAATGTTACCTCCAAGAAAGATATCACAAAAAGCAATTCCTCGAATCGTTCAACACAGGTGATGCCGATGAAACCATCATTGGTTGTGCGGGAAGAATTTACAAACGAGTAACGAGAATGTGGCTCGATGACCCAAAGGCGGAGAAAAGACACGCAAGGAGGTTTCACGATGAAATTGACGAACAAGAACGGGCATGGAGACAATTAAAACGTGCACCAATCTTTGACTTGAAGGATCCGAAGACTTGGCTAGCATTGAGACTTCGCTGGGATGGATTTCAACAGGGTCAAAGCTGGATGTTTGAATGTTGGTGAATTCGGCAAGACGAATGATGATCATGGTTATGGGAATATGGAGGAAATCGTACTTTTGGGGGCGCAATTATTGGAGCCTTGGACTCGGCGGGCATCTTAAGACAACGTCAAATGGACTACAACATTAATTTTGGCATTTTCTTCACCCAGAAAGTTCCTAGTAGCTTTTGGGAAAGAAATACAAATCTCTTATCGCGAACACCCTTCCCACATCTAAGCATGAGACCTCATTATGAATAAAAACCCACCCGTAAGAGATTCAAAATCTATAAAAAGTCTTCTTCCTAATCTGATAATCTCACGTTGTAGAGGTAGTTTGTCGGAAAAGTCCCTTTCTAAAGACGACACCAATACCACCATTAGCCGAAACCATTTTCACGAATCTATCTCTTTATTGTACTCTCTTGGGCAATCACCAGCCTTGAATACAATTTCGATATAATAACTCAAATGTGGAATCTTGAGCATTTCTTCAAATCCATCCCAAATCTCTACGTCATCTAAATCAACCTCTATATTTTTCTTCATCTACACCAATATACTGGAAGCATCCCAAAATAGAATACCTCTACACTGTAAAGAGATGATGTGGATATAGTACATATACACATAGTAAGTATGTATATACATATACACATCATCGAATAGTGACTTAGGAAGATAGTCAGATTATATACCTACATACACCCACCCACATACATACTCGAGTCCTGCACAATACCTAGCAGTCAAACCTCAACATTATAAACAACGCCCTGAGATTTCCACTCCAGAATGTCCCTAGAAGTCTAAGGAGTGTTAAAGGATATGCAGTGAAGCCTACTTATTCCCCAAAGTAATCTTAACTCTTACTATAAACTCGTACTTTCCGAGTTTTCGATATTTCAGACCTTCACACCATCATATATCCATCATTCACCACTAAATTCCAGAGGAAATTTTCAATCTAGCTTCTAGGTATTCTTCTGAAAATAATCCATTCATAACACGCAAAGGTATACATAAATAGGTATTATCCGTCCCAAGCCACTCCCATCCATCCATTCAGTCATGCATCCATTTCTCTTCTTCGTCCAAGGATATAAAAATACTATACACACCCTAGAACGAAAAACATACAGTTCATACACACATACGTGCTCCCTTCCCACTACCCACAAACGCCTGTCAATCATTACGCACGTTTCTGTACAAGTCCCCCCCCTCTACATTATCCTCCATTAATTACCAGAAACAATCACAAAAATCCCTTACTCATACTATCCTGCCTACTCAAACTGCTCTTCCTCTTTGGAATTTCAATCCCCGCATCATCAGAACTAAACTCACTACCAGGTCTCCACGTGCCACTCGCACTGATTCTCCCACCCGGCCCTTTCTGCATTCTCAATGCTTTCCAGCCCTCCAATTCGCGCTCTAATCTTAAAGCCTTTTCTCTCTCCTCTCTCAGTTCGCGTTCTGCTCTACGAGCTGAAAGTTGATTGGTTGAATCGCTTGATTGAAGCTCATCGATAGTCTTAAGGAGCTTTTCAACCTTATCCCTAGAGCGGATGATGTCTTCTTGCAGTTGTGCATTGGCCTTTTCTTTGCGCTCAATTTGTTGTTGGAGATCTTTGACTGTGCGGTCGACGTTTCTGACGGAACGCTGTGACTTGTTGCGTTCCGATTCTTGTTCGTCGAGTTGGGCTTCGAGCTATAGAATGTTAGAATGATGTAAGATTTACGGGAGGGAAATGCTCACCTCTTGAACGCGCCCATGAAGGAATCTCACGTCTTGACTGGCACTTGAATAGCCTTTGGTCTCCAAATCCAAAAGTCTGACCTGAGTTTCCTTGAGTGACTTTTCTAACTGAGCCTTCTCCTTACTCAACTGCGCCGTCATCTCTCGCTCGGCGACAATATCTTTCTGTATCTCTGATGCAAGTGCTTCGGATCGTTTCATCTTACCGACAGCTGCTGCTGCGATATCTTCTTGTTGAGCTAGACTTGATTTGAGTTCAAGAATCTCGCGATCCATGCCAGCAGCATTTCGTAGTGCAGGGCTATCGCTTCGAGCGAGATCATCAAGACCTGCTTTAGCTTCTTCTAGACGAGCTTGTAAACCACGCTTCTCGCGTTGTAGTATATCTCGCTCGGCAGCTGCATCATCCACATCTGTTCTAAGACTTCGGACTTGTGCCAATAGTGACACAATCTTGCCTTGAGCTTCATTGTGGGCGTTGACAGCTTCATCCCGTGATATATTAAGATCTGAGAGAGTGGATTCTAGGCGAGCTTTCTCTTTGGACCATGTTGAGCTGTTCAGAACTTCATCATCCCACTTCGATCGAAGCTGGTCCAATTCTTCACGAAGTCTTGTATTTTCAGATTGCTTGAATAATTTTTCCTCGCGAGCAATATCCAATTCGTTCGTGAGAGTAGCAAACTCAGCTTGATACTTCTTTCTTGTCTGCTCCATACTAGACTCTTTGTCTTCAATCTCCATGGCGCGCTGGCTCCGGTAATCCTCAAGCTCGTGTTGCAATCGCTTTCTTGCTTGGACGGCAGCATCAAGGTCAGATGAAAGATCCTCTAGCTTCTCTTCGTAACGTTGGTTCTGTTTCTGGAGATCCTCAATGATTTCATCCATTTGCTTTCGCTCTGACATGATCTCGGCACATGTATCTTCTGCCTCTTTTGCTTGAGATCTAGCAAATTGTTCGGCCCTAGAGGCTTTCAAAACAGCGATTTCAGCCTGTTCTAGCTTGCTAAAGTACTCGTCTGCTCTGCTCTTATAGAGACCAAGACTGGAACTGACGTCGGCCAATTTTGAAGATTCAGCATCGAAACGAATTTGAAGGTCGGCAAATTCTTGCAAAAGTTGCTTTCGACTCGCGGCATCCTGATCTCTCTGCAAAGTCATGTCCTCAAGATCAGATTTGGCATCTCGAAGATCCACCTCCAAAACAGCACGAGTATGTTTTAGAATCTCGAAATTTTTCTTGGTATCATTAAGATCAACTAATGCATCTTTATGAGCGTACATCAAGATTCTTCGGTTCTCTTCTTGGTTATTGATAAGCTCGAATAATTCCTCGTGAGATTTGGCTTGGATATCCCGGAACGACAGTTCTCCAGTTTGAATGCTCTTTTCGAGGGCGGAAACTTTCTTTGCAGAATCATCAAGCATTTCATGGAGTCTAGTATTAGCTTGCTCCAGCTTATGCACACGACGTACTGATGGACTATCTTCGAAAATATCCCTCCCAGGAGTAGAACGTTCCAGCTGACTCTGCAGGTGTCGATTTTCCATTTGTGATAGCTGCAGCTGATTTTGCAATTCCTCTACGTCAGCTTTCAGGTCCATGCGATTGTTGAAACTCAAAATATCTGCGGTACGATCAGAACGCCCAGAGTCTTGGGCATCCCCTGAGCTTGGGAAGCGTCGATTAGGTGTGGCCGCGCTCGATTGAGGTCTACCGTTGAGCTTGTTTCTGAGATGTGTCGGGGATGTGTTCCGAGGCCCCTCATTGGCGTTCATCTCTTCAAGCTTAGTCCTATTGGGCGTCTGCCACTCTGGCGAATCGCCAAACTCATCCTCGTATCGTTTTCGAAGATTGAGTACTTGCGCTTCCGCATTTGAGCGACCGGCAGCCTGAATTCTAAGATTTTGCTGAAGTTCCTCGACTTTTTGTGTGAGTTGCAAGATAAGGTTTGGATTTTCAGACGTGCTCTTGTCGACACTACCATCAAATTGTGCCACTGGTGGTGCAGGCATCTCTGGATCCACAATCTTCATTAATTCTAGAATGTCTTTGTCTCGGGTATCAATCAAGGACTGAAGTTGTCGGTTCTTGGCTTGAGCCTGAGAGTGAAGTTGTCGTTCGTCCTCCAATTTGCGGTTTGCTTCTGCTAGCTGAGTGGTCACAGTAGAGGACGCCTTCTCTGCGTTTCTGCTACTCATGTGCTCACGTTCAACTTCGCGAGTCAGATCCTCGAGACTTAGCTCTAGCTTCTCCTTTTGTTTCTGAAGGGATGTGATTTGAATCTGTGCGTCGCCCAATTGTTTGTTGAGCTTCTTGTTTTGGTCATCAAGCTTGGTTTTTTCACGTTGAGCTGCTATTAGCTGACCTCTCGACGATTCACTTGCTCTAGAGCTCGTTCGGGCAATTTCGAGACCTTTTTGTTGAAGCTTGTTGAGTAAAGCACGATTGTCATTTTCGGAGGCATTCAGTCGGCTTCGGACTGTGTTTAGTTCACGCTCAAGTCGCTCCTTTTCTTGATCAACCTTTAGACCAAAGTCCCCAGACTCGATCATAACCTTGTTGAGATCTTCGACTTGCTGATTTAGTCGGCTACACTCAGTCTCAAAATATTTTGCCCGATTTTGTTCCGCTTCAAGATCCTTCTTTAGACTAGCTTCTCGCTCCCTGGCCAAACGTGATGCATTGCGGTCTCCAACTAATTCCGCTTGTACTCTAGCTTCTTCAGCTGCAACCTTTGCCTCTCTTAGTTTTCTGATTTCGTTTCGCGCTTCATTGCGCTCCTTTTCAGCTGAGACTCTATTCTCCATCGCCCTCCTCAAAGTGTCTTGCTGGACATATAGCTCCTTTTCAATAATGATCTTAGCTTCATTCAGTTCCTGAAACTTCTCGCTGAGCTCTCGGAATTTATGCTCCGCGAGGAGTTGAACATCATCTCGAGATTGTCGTTCTTTGCTTAGGTCTTTTTGCACATCTGATAGTTGTTGTTTTAGAGTCGAAATTTGTTCCTCCAGCCTCTTTCGATTCTGCTCAGCGTACGCATCTTCTGTCAATCTAGCATCAAGAAGTTTTTTAGCGTCGGCAGCTTCCTTTTGTAAATTGGCTTGCTGAGACTTCATAGCGAACATTTCAGCCTGTACTTCTTTCAACCTATTGGCAATATTCTCTTTCTCGGATGACAGCGATCGCTTCTGCTCATCGAAACTTTTCTTCTCAGCTTCGTATTTACGGTTCTCAGACCGAAGGATGGCCAACTCGCTTTCCTTGCGTCGGACAAGATCTTCGTATCCTGTCGATGTTGCGGATAAGTCGGACAATTGTTTCTGAACTTTACGATTCTCGCTCGCAAGATTACTTTCTCTCAATTTTGATGCCTGGAGGTCTTTCGTCGCCGCGGCTAGCTTTATTTCCGATTCCTGATCAATTTTGACAATTTTCGCCTCGAGGTCATGAACTTTTCTGTCTTTTATACTCAATTGGCTTTGGAGCAATTGTACATCCTGAGAAAGCTGTGCTTCTTGCGCACTCCGATCCGCCTGTTTCTTTGCAAGGTCTTTCAATTGATTATCTAGATCAGCCAGCTGTTGAGCAAGGTCTCGCTTTTCGCTCTCCAGCTTAGCAATGATATGCGCTGCTTGCTCCAATTGAGATCGATATTCATCGGATTGATGCTCAGCCCGCTTTTTCGCTTCCAGCAAGTCATCCAGTTGATCCTCAAGCTTCTCTTGATCTTCAATAGCACCGGCCAACTTATCGCTCAACTCTGTTTCGCGAAGCTGAAGGCGCTTAAAAATCTCTTCCTTATCCAAGGCCAGAGCTCGTTCGCTCTCTAAAGTCTGTTGAATCTTGAGCATTTCAGTGTGAGTGTTCCGTCTCTCCTCATCCAATCTCTGGCGTTCTGCTGCCTCCTGGTCCATTTTCTCGTTGAGCTGTTTGATCATCTCATCCCTCTTCTTAACTTCTCCCGATGTTCTGGTAGCACCTAACAAGGGTTTCATCTTTACCAAGAGACGCCACCAAGGGTTCTCACAAAGATCGATGTAAACTTGGAAGTTTCGTTGTATAATTCTCGTGGCTTCCGCCCTATACAATCGCTTGTTGGCAATTCGTCGTTGTGTAAAGCCGCGAGCCATGGATTGAAATCGAGTCATGATCTCACGGATCAATGCATCACGTTGTTCTTCAAGCTCTGCCAATACACCGGCACGGAAGAAAACCTTGGTGATTCCTACACGGAACAATGAATTGTCTAGCTGAAGTTTATCTAGCATCATGCTAGTCGCTGTCTGACCATCGAGATATCCCTTCGGCATGTTTCGGCATAAAACTTCGTATCTTTGTCGAAACTCCGAGAAATGAAGTCTATTCGGAAAACCAGTGCGCGCAATTCTGATACCCTCTAGAACACCGTTACAACGCAACTGGTCGAGTACAAGTGGCGCACTGAGTTGTTTTGGCTTCTTCTTATGATTGGGGATGATACACCTCACAAAATGGGGATGTGTTAAATGCAGCTGCGCCATCAAACTAGACAGCTGCTCTTTATGTCTTTGAGCGACTGTGCGGAAAAGGCCTTTCTTGACCCTGCTTCTAATGGCACCAGAGTCATCGCCTGCCTCGGAGCAATCACTAAAAAGGTTCGCGACATGTGGATCACTCGATGCAGCCAATAATCTCGTTATGTTATCATTCATAGGGTCTTTGTTCTTCTCCAACCATCCTTCGGTCGAATACTCAACTTCGGCGGCATAGTGAGTGAGCATGAATCCTTGCCCAAGTCGAGAAGCTCGATACTTCGGAGTTTTGCGATCCCAAAGAGAATGAAGTTTTTCCGTGAAAGATTTATCAGTGGCCTTTGGCATGACACAGTCTTCATCGAGACATGAGAAAATACCGATAGGATTAGGCAACTCAATGAGGTCAATCGTAGGCTGAAGATCGTGTCCGAAATCAATGAATCTCCATTCTATTTTCTCCCGGGCGTATTCTTCTTGTTCAAGGACAAACATGTGATGGTTGAAAAATTGCTGGAGTTTCTCGTTTGTGTAGTTGATGCATAGTTGTTCGAAGCTATTTTCTTCGAATATTTCGAATCCAGCGATATCCAGAACTCCAATGAAGCGGGAGTCATCGAGACCCATACCAGTCCTATCCAACTGGCGATTGATTCGGGTTACTAGGTCACCAAAGCCTCTTTCATAAATACCTTTTGCCAATGAATCTATTGCAAGTAGAACTTGTTCGGGAGTCTGCACCTTTTCGACCCATTCTCTTCCAGCTTTCACGCGAGGGTGTAGCAAACCTTTCATAAATGGCTCAAGTGGGATGCCAAGTAATTTGCATACTTTGTCTGCCTGCGCACGTGCGTCCGGAGCCAGTCGAGCTTGATCTGCTGATCTACTCTCCTTGACGACAGTTATATTACCGAGATGGAGAACTGCAGCAACTGTTCGGAATATGGATACTTGGTCGTTTTCGGAAAAGCCCATAATGTTGAATGCTTCAATTAAAAAGTTCCATTCATCTTTGTCGGAAACACCAACGATGGTGTCGTGCCCATCCCTTGTATAAGCGAAGTCCTCCACATCTAAGCCTTCAATGAGGAAGTCCTGCTTCAATGAGGGATCGGCACCCTTTAAGAGTTGATAGAAAACATGATAATTTCGCTCATGAGCATTTAATCTTACAACTCTTGACTTTTCAAGAAGATACCAATCTATGAATGCACCGGCAATACTGCCATTATGCGTAAACTCGATTCTGATAAATTTGCCAAAACGAGAAGAATTGTGATTTCTGACCGTCTGCGCATTACCAAAAGCTTCCAGGATTGGATTGGCGCGAAGGATCTGCTGCGAAAGAGTTGAATGCTGCACCTTGGTCTTAACCGGGGACTCCGAGTTCGCAACGGCCGCAAGGTATTGTATCACTTTTTTGGTATTCTCAGTCTTTCCGGCTCCAGATTCTCCAGTTACAAGAATACTTTGGTTCTCTCCTTCTTCAACCAAATTTCTAAATGCCTCATCTGCCATGGCGAATATGTGCGGTTTCGTCTCCTCCCGACTCTGTCCCTTGTACATGTTGATGTATTCATTCGTGTATATAGGTAACAAGCAGTAGGGATTGATAGTGACCAGAAAGAGGCCGGAGTAGGTGTAAATAAGATCGGCTTGGTATCTCATGTGGAGATTGTGAACGACTGATGCTTCATTAAGATGTGTAAGCTCGGCCATATCATTTGCTTTATCGAATTTCGCAGGGTTCACTTTGTCAACAGTTTCGGCATCGACCTCTCTTTGCTAAGCATGCTGTCAGTCATGATAATGACAGAGATAGAATTGAAAGTAACTTACACTTCCATCGTCACACTGAACCAGTATGTGATTATTTTCCAAATCCTCAACTATCCACCCTTTGACAAATGCTGTCAGAGGGTCTTTTAACCAAACGTATCTCTTCCCCGAAAAATCATTATCCCCCTCCATTGCCTTCACAGTCTCTTCACCGAGTCGCATCTCTTCAGACTTGATGAATGAAGGCGCGAATGTATTCGAGGAGGGGGCGTTTGACTTCGAGTTGGAGCGGAATCTTAGTGAAACATTATTACTACTAGGTCCTACGATATTTCCCAGTGAGGAGTAGGATTGGTGTCGATTATGTGTTTGAGGAGTCTCTGCGGGTGACGAAGAGGGAGGAGATGCAAAAATTGCACTTTTCGGTCTGCCTTTTGGAATACCTGGCTCTGGTGATAAGGTTCCTGACCTAGCAAATGGATTATTGCGCTTTGTTTGAAGATTGGATGCCATCGTGGAGGTTTTTTTCTTCTTTCAATTTCAAATGATTGAAGCAAGGCTATGTTCCTTATGAAAGTAAACAAAGTCCATCCATAGGGAAATATGTGATGAACTCAAAGTTGTCGCAAAGAAAAGAGAAAATATACGAGAAAAGTTCAAGCGGTATTAAGGATTATTACATATGAAAAACGAGGTAGTAACAACAAATTGAATGGTTCATTCTTCTCTTTTGACACTTTTCGTCTTCTGGATGGAGATTTTTGTCAATATTGAAGACGCGCTGCATAAGCCAGTAGTAGTATGTATCGTAGCAAACTAATAATAATAATCAATCTTGTCAACAAAAGTTAATTGGCCTTATAGTTGAACGGAGGAGTTTCCCCTGGCAACGCCGATAAACCCTTGCCGTTTAATTTGTTGATATCATATTGATAAGGGGTATCAAGGTTGCTCTAGAGCAGCAAGCATTTTAAAATTACACGTGACTGATATCGTACATAGTGGGATCGGCAATCACCGGCGCTAAGAAGCTTTGAATAATTCGTTCTTCAAGTTTGGTGCAAGAAGTTCAACTGTACAAGTTTCTTTTTACCTCTATCATCATACCTACTCTCAAACGAACGGATCATTAGATTTTCTTCAACCAAATTTATCGAGACAAAGTCAACAACAGTAAAGGATAGTGATAGTATCACATTTCCTATTGTTAGATTTTGAGAATCCCTTCTTCTGGCTCATTGCGACACCCTATTGTCAATTTGTCTGCGACTTCTGCATCTGCATCTGCATCTGTAATCACTTTTTCCTTTGATTTGGTTGAGTTGCACAATGATACTCGACCGTTGAATTGAACGCGTCTTTGAGGTAATTTGTCAGTATCAGAACTAATCACAGTTAAAGATTATTTGTCAAATCCAATCAGTAAAGCTACTGTTACGTACCTACCGATAATGTCGGATTATCCATATTATGGCGCGACTTATGGCAGTCGTGACCAAACGAACAACCCACCGTACCCTACCTATCCAACACACGCCCCGTACTATCAGCAAGATGATGGTCACTCAGGTCAGCATGCGATGACCCAGGCATATGACGCATATGGTTACAATCAACAACTTCCAACTTATAGCGCGCCTGCTATGCAGAATAACAATCCTCAACTCCCAGTCTTCCAGGGGTGGAGTCAGGAAAATCCATCCATGCCCCAGTATAATGCGACGCCGCAGAGTATGCATTCTTATGCGGGATACAATCATCAAAATTATGCTCAAAATTCGCAATACTATGCACCAGTAGCAGCCCCACAGCCAACTTACCATTCTCAAACACCCGTGTATGGTAATACTGGAGATCGCGAAATGAGCGAAGGAGAATATGATGATACTTCTGCCCACATGAATACAGCTCCCCCAAGTACATCAGTCGGAGCACCAGGTACGAGCTTCTATCGTGGAAATGATGGAAATGGCTATCTTGATACTGCCCATCGCGCCTTTTATCCAACGAGCCAAGATCCTACCCCTCAGCAGCCACCAACTCTTCGTAATGGTAAGCAATTCCAGCCTCTCTTATCTTCCTCTTTTAACATCTTCGTTTAAGCAGCCGATTACTATTCCCAACGTCAACCCTCGGACTCCTACTCTCCTTTCGTACCCCAAAGTGAGCCAGTGTCCGAACATGCCAATAATACTCAAACTAAAGTTATGGGCCCAGGCAAAGATTTACCAAACAACAGTAAGAAAGGAAATTTGCAGAAAAAAGAAAAGACTCGTACGCCGGTAGAAGAGTCTGACAATTCTACATCTAAATATGGCCAGGAAAGTAGTGTCCCTGTTTCCAAGGAACCGGCGTTAAGTAGTGTTCAAAGCTCGCACCCTGCACAAGCCGATTCCTGCAACGATACTCCCACTTTCAAAACTGTTAGTGAAGCTCGTAAGAAAGCTGAGGGTGCGATTCTAAACCTTTGGTCCTATGATGTTCGTTTTCCGGCATATATTGAAGAAGGCGTCGATGAGAAACTTGTTGGAGAATTATTTGATGAGCTCAGGTTGTCAAAAACTGCATCAAAGACCGTCAGCGCAGCCTCTGCACAGAGTCCTTCCACCAGTCTTTCCTCCGCACCTACAACGGCCCATCTTGTCACTAGCGGTCAGTCGAATGGTCAAGTACCTGCACAGAACGCTACTACAGATAAGCCAAAGCAAGTTGCAACTAATGGAGCAGCTCCTTCCCTGTCTGCAAGTACTCAACAAACAAAGAGCGCAACCGCTGTTGAGAAAGAAAAGACAATGCAGGCTAAAATGGACGCACTTAGAAAATCGAGAGCTGAGCGCGCGCAGAAGAATGCAGCAAAGTCTGCTACAACTACTGCTACCAACCTTCCCAGTCCGCTTGCTCAAAACAAGCCAGTCGTAATTTCTGCATTTTCTAATTCAGTTTCAACTGCACCTTCGCCCATGGAAAAAATCACTGAAAAGGAAAAGGTTTGTAATACGGACACCAGTAGCTCAATCCACGCGCCCGCGTTAACTGTCGCGACGCAACAACTTCCCAATTCCACCAAGTCACCTGCAACAGTTCAACAGGCCTCTCAGAAAATTCCAGGTCTGTTCTTAGCTTCTGCCCCACCTGCGCCACCATCCGTACAACAACCCATTATGTCAACCCCGACTTCTAATGGACAGCGCAAGCGCCCAGTGGCTGCTGACTTTGATGGACTTTCCCCATCCTCTATGCCATACAAACGACCATTCGGTCAAAGTCGCACCGAGCAACAACCTTTCGTCATTGATGTCAGCGAAGACGAAGATGACTCCGACGAGGATGTCGAAATGGAGCTGGAATCTCAGGCCGATGCCGACTCGCCTGTCCAGCCCCCTCGAAAGCTGTCTGAGCAGAAGGCATTGCCTACTGCATCTTCTTTCCTCCCACCAAAGCCATTTACACCTCCTCCTATATTGTCGGCGAGCACCCTGCCTACAGTACAAACTTCCATCAAGCCACATCCTGAGGATCTCCGACGCAAGGAAAGCGAGATCGAGCAGTTGAAGAGAAAGATTGCTGAAGCTGAAATGAGAAAGGCAAACAAGAGAAGTGGCAGTGGGGCGCAAACTCCTGTCAACAGCATTACAGCCAGTAACAACAACATTAGCGTTGTGCCCAACAAGGTTGAATCATCAATTGAAATGCAAAAGGCAATCGAAGTATCGAAGAATAATATAAAATCTGATCAACAACAGGTAGCTGCAGCTCAGGCTGCCGAGCTTCAGAAAGCCGCCGATATTCGAAAGCAAGAGGCTGAAGCCAAACGACTCCGACGCGAAAGAATCGCGAGCGCCATTCCTCGTGTTGATGCTGAAGTTTTGCAAAATCAATCGAAACTTGAGGAACTTCGCGCCGAAACTGCCAAGATCGAGGCTGCAATGCAGAAGAACCTTCAAGACAAGCAAAAGTTGGTGGAGGAAATGGAAAGATTAGGGCAAGAAACCGATCAACAGTTGCAGGAGCAAAAAGAAAAACTGGACAGTCTCACCCGCGAAGAGACGAAAGACAATACAGGTAAGTTCATAATGACGTTTGTCCGGCTTACTGTGTTGCCAAAGGCTCACATCTTCTTAGTTCAACCACGTCCAGCCTCTACTCAGCCAAACATTGAGCCAGAACCGCAAAATCCTGTCGAATCCGAGTCTACGTCTGCATCCGCTCCCACGGAACACGAAGCTCAAGCTAATGACGCTCGGGACGAAGTGCAACAGCTTGACCAGTCGCACAATGTTGATGCTGGTGCTGATGCCCTTATTCCCGAGGTTCCCAACCAGGTTAATAGCAACAGCGACGCAGCAAAAAACACATCTGAAGAGCGTTCTTCTGACGTCAAGGAAAGTTCCAAAGCCAACCAAGACCTTGAGGCAGCACTTCAAGAAGCTGTGCGCGCGGATGTAGACTCTGCTAGCCCAAGCGATATCGAGATGGAAGGCAGCAATACCGATCCGGTACAAGTCGCCGAAATCAATGCCACGCCTGATGGGCAGGGAGCAAGCTCCGATTATTCGCCAGTTCTTGAGCGTGCCCAGCCACTTGCAGCTTCGTCAATTACTGATCTTCCTGAGATAGCAGATGTGTCCGAGGTTGTTGATGTCGAATCAGATAACTATGAACCTCCAGAAGCCACGCCTCCTGCAGATGACACTTTGTTGGTAGAATCCCCTCCATTCAGCCCGGCTCCACCAGATTTAATCATTGATGAGCCCGAAGATATCGAATTAGGGAATGTATCAAACAGTGACTCAGTCGATGCTGAAGTTGTCTCTAACGATGTAGAACAGCGTCTACCAGTAGAAAATGGTAGCGTTCCTCACCTGACAGAAGTAAAGGGCTTATCCGTTCTGGGTGAAAATCCATCGACTAACACTACTCTAGAAATCTGTTTCCCGCAATTCTAACGCCTCCAGCTTCTTCTCGCCATACGAGAGCCCGTTAAAAATATTTCATGCATTTCGGTTTCATCCACAATACAAGCAACAAGTTTCGGGCGGGTTGAAGTCTATGACTTATACTAATAAGATTGACGCAAAGAAAGAATTGTGTCGATACGAATCGATGGGAGGAATTTGCAATGATAACACTTGCGAATTTCAGCATTTCAGAGAAATGGGACTGCCTGGTGCGTCGGTAGTTCCAGCCAGCATATTCTGAGCTCACCCTTGAGTATCCCTTTCGTCCCCTTTGCTAACTTTTACTTTGACAGATGACGGCCTTCTTACGGTACTGGGTTCTCCAGACGAGTTTGTAGGAGAACAACGAGATAGGTTCATTGAAGGTTTGAAATCAGTACTTTCGGACTTGCGAGCAAGAAAGATCAAGGATTTTGATGACATTGCCTCGGAGATTGTTGCACATCGCGCCAGATTCTTGGGCGATTCATCAAAGGTACTAAGCCTCGAAGGCACGACAATCTAAAGCGACTTACTTGCAGCGACCTGGACCCTGAACTTGTAAATCTTTCACCCTCCTTCCCCTCACTTTTTGTTACCAGAGACCCGCTCAGGCTTGGTATCAAATATTAAATAACCTTTTGTTGATGTGAATGCCGACGATGGCAAGATTCTACGTTTGTTGGATTATTCATTCTCATTATCTTCCTATTTCCGGCTTTCAAATATGAATGGGCAACGACTTTTGCATGGATGGAGTTGCATGGAAAAGCTGATGTTTTGTGGCATGCCTACGATACCCCGTCTGATGAAAAAAAGGGAGACCTAGGGTGGTGCGTCCAGTGGGTGCAGCCAGTGTGTATCTTGGAATTTCTATTCTCTTCGATACTAAATGATGAATCTCGAAATGATTACCCCGGAAAATAGCTAGTTATAGCATAATAATTTATTGAATACTTTTCCAATGTTTATGTCTATCTTATTTTGACTTGATTGTATAGGTGACACTCCGTAGCTCCGTACCATGTTAAACACTTTCGATTTCGATATGAGAGAACTTGGAATGCTCAATATTTTCAACTTGGTCAAAGCACAAAGCACATGAATAAAATCAAAATCAAAATCAAAGAACCCACGCGTGTCAGCCCCACCAGATTGGATCACCACATTCAACTACCAAAAGGGGCAGTCCCGAGACGAAGCAATCACGACATCTAAGCCAGAACTTCATCATTGCGCTAAAGTATCAATCTTGTCCCAACCCATCAAACTCACCAACAAACTTGCGGAAATCAACTTCCCGATACATCTATTGATGAGGGGACGGCTGAGAGAGCGAGAGATAAGATTAGAGAGTTCATAAATCAACAGGGGGCTTGGGCATCGCGATGTAAGATACATATATGGTTGAAGCTACGAGTGTGGAGTAAGGTGTTCAGGGTGGATGATTACGTGCTACATCACTGTAATTGCCCTGTGAGGTGAGGTATCTCCATGGAGTTTCCTTTCCAACTCTCGGGTTTTTCTTTCGATGGAGAATCCTAGTGGTTGTGATGTGATTTTCCCCGTTTTCATGCAATCTAGACAGATGTGACGGGGGTAATGATATAAGTATATCGTTGTACCCACGTTTTCTGACATCTTTTGAGGGGCTCTCCGTTTCAATTTGTTCAAGTTGTAGTGCTGTTTATGTATACTGGAGATACAGTCGATCGATCGCAGCTATGTCGCACATTGCGCCGCCATCACAGACGCTTGATAATGAGAAAATCGCCGTCGAATCGGAAGGGCATGGAAATAGAAATGGCGCAAATGGAATTGGCGAAGGAAGTGGGAATGAAAGTGAAGTTTCTGATGAATCGTTTGAGAATCCGACGGGTATAAATGAGAAGGCATTGATCAGAAAATTGGATTGGAAGCTATTACCTGGTCTTACATTGCTTTATTTGTTGAGTTTTTTGGATAGGAGTAATAGTATGTTGCCCTTCATTTTCTTTACTTCGATCGTCTCGATTGTTTGGACCTTTGGACTCGGGGTAGCAATGAAGGTGAAATGGAAGAGTGAGAAATGGCAATTCTAATGATGCTGACCTAAACTTAAAAATTTAGTCGGGAATGCAAAATTGGATGGGTTGACGACGAGTTTACACATCACTGGGAATCAATACCTATTAACATTGACAATCTATTTCATCGGATACGTCCTCTTTGAAGTCCCTTGCAACATCATACTCAAACGAACGACACCCAAAATATGGCTTCCAACATTGATGCTTCTCTGGGGTATCGTCGCTACATTGATGGGAATCTGTACAAACTATGCGGGATTCTTAGTTGCGCGATTCTTCTTGGGTGTTACAGAGAGCGGATTGTTTCCTGGTGTAGTGTTTTATTTGTCAATGTGGTACAAGAGGACGGAAACACATTATCGGGTAGCCTTGTTCTTTTCTGCCGCATCATTAGCAGGTGCTTTTGGTGGAATTTTGGCTTATGGAATCGGATATATGAACGGAGTGGGAGGATTGAGGGGTTGGAGGTGGATTTTTATTATTGTAAGACACGCCATCGCCTATCTTGAGTCAATTGTGCTAATAAATAAATAAATAAATAGGAAGGACTTCTCACCGTTGTAGTCTCTCTTTTCGCCTACCTGTTCATCCACAACTACCCTTCGACCGCTCCTTTCCTCACAGAACCCGAACGCTCTTTCATTCACGCCCGTCTCAAATCTTCTACCGATGCAACTAATGCCGAACCTTTCAATTGGGTCAACGTCCGCGCCGCTTTTGGAGACTATAAATGCTGGCTCTACAGCCTTGGCTTCCACACCATGTCCCTACCACTCTACACTCTCTCCCTTTTCTTCCCCACCATTATCTCAGCCCTCGGTTACAAAGCCGCTACCGCACAACTCCTCACGGTTCCCCCTTATGCATTCGCCACGATCCTCACAGTAATCATCGCAATCCTCGCGGAGAAAACTCACAAACGAGCCCCCTTTATTCTCTTCTCCTCCTCCTTCGCCATCATCGGCTACATAATCCTTCTCGCAACTCCCCACAACAAACCCGGCATCTCCTACCTAGGCACCTTTTTCGCGGCCGGCGGTATCTACCCCAGTACAGCCATTGTGCTTTCTTGGCCCGCTGCAAATGTTAGCGGGCAGACCAAACGTGCCACGGCTACAGCAATGACGATTACGATTGGAAACCTAGGGGCAGTTCTTGGAACCCAATTGTATAGACCGGCGACCAGTCCTCGATGGTTCCTGGGACATGGGTTTGCGTTAGGGTACTTAGTAGCGAATTTGTGTGTTACAGGGACGTTATGGTTCTGTTTGGAGAGGGAAAATAGGGTGAAGAAAAGGAGAGAGGAGAGTGGGGAGGTGGGGGATGAGGTATTGAGAAATGATGAGGATGTTAGGTGGATTTTTCAGACTTGAGTTGAGTTTGTTTTATTGTTTGATTTCATCTGAAGATTTTGTCTTGGATATCATGCCGGATATCGTTGTTATATTATTATCCAAATTTTTGTCAGACTAAAACGTTGTTGTAATAGTTAGCACCGCTGCTCAGTATGATATTTCCAAAATTCTCTAATATACTGAGCAAGTGCACCACTCTAACAACGTAACTTATTACAGAATCTTCTCCACCATTTCCATGGTCGCCAGTGCCGATCATGTGTAGCCGTTTCAACGCGGATATGAATCTTGTAGATTTAGTTAGTCTAAACCAGCAAGTTTGCATTCCGGTTCCACAGGGTACCTAGTTCAAGACGTTAATTACATATTTTACCGTTGCAACTTCAGGCCTGTCATACTAGCACCACTGCTCAATATGATATTTCCAACAATGTTAGTTTTCAGAGATACAATGATATTACCCGCGAAATTTGCAATCGAAACGGCTGTACACGATGAACCATATCCTCTCCGATTCATTTCTTAGCTATACCTGAGCTGCTAGGGCTAATTGCCTCTCATGATTGCAGCATAAACTTCTGTTTAAGTAAGAGGAAAGGTATATACAAGTCATGGAGACAGAATGGAGAGGTGATGAGACGGTTCGGCTCTGTTCGGCAGGCAATCCTTGGGTTAAATCTGATGAATAGCCGGATTAGGTTTGGG
>NGKG01000003.1:90701-159701 GCA_002162505.1 Myriosclerotinia scirpicola
GGGGTTCAAGCTCGGCTAGGGCTTGGTTCAACGCGTCGGAACATTTACATCGGATGAAGTTGAGGTTTCCTCGTGTCTTTGTTCTGCATGTAGGTATTACCCGATTCGAGTTGCATGTACCATGGATGAATACATTCGATCACTACCTAGTAATCCATACCCTGGATTTTACATGAACTTCCATTTTCAATTGCAATTACGACGAGAGTTAGTTCTCTTATTTGCTTCGCGTGTGGGTAACACGATGTCAATGATGTTTTTCAGAAGTAATGAAGATTGCCTAGTCGAAACAAAGAAAATCGGGTGAACAAAGAAATTCACCCCATTTTCTTGCGATTTATCATCAGTTGTGACTGGGATTTTGAAATAGAGGTCGCTGTAAAGGTGAGTGGAATAGAGATGGCTCGTCTGGGTTGAATTTTCGGTGGTGCATTGTGAAGGATGATCAGGGGATCACGTATTCATTTCATGCAAAGCTGGTTTGCTGATTTACTTTTATTGAAATGTCATATTCTTCCCGATTTCAAAGAACACCAATATGATTCTCTTCCTACCATATATCCAAAAGGGAGGATATGTATATTGAATTCAGCAAACTTACGTTAAATACGATAGATTAAGAGGGAACGGAAGACCAAATGCATACTGGACTGTTCGTCAGTAGTGTTCTAAGCGAATGAATAGACGATGATAGGAAAAGAACAATATTGGAACAATACCTTCTTTTGAGATACAAATATGGTGCAACGGTCCGTACTTCTGATTTTTCATCTATCAATCCTACGATTAATAACAATATAAGAACAGCACCAACCAAAGCTTCTCAGAAGACGCCCGATCAGCTCTAGAATCTCACACACAAAACACCCACTCAACCCACCAAGTAAACCATGTGTAACTTGATCAAAACCACCGAGTTGTGCCCTGGATGTGGCGATAGGAGTGGTTCCAGCAACAGACGTGTTTTCTGCGAGAAAAGCTCCGACCCAGTCATCCGCTTGCATCCCTCACGTTGCAAACGCTACAGAGAACACAACAACACTATTTTAGGTAGTATGCTCTGCATCCTCTGTAAATTGATACAGTCAAGCTCGGACCCGGAACGTGAGGCCCGAAGAATTCATATCGTCAATTCGATCAAGGGGGCCAGAAGGCCCTTAGAGCGGCACGAGGAGAAAAGTAAGTTGATAAGGATGGCGCGCCAGGTGAAGATGAGGAATACGCTGTCAACCTCGAGGCGCTTCTCATTCAAGAGATCATCGACCTCGAGGCGCTTCTCATCCAAGAGATTATCGACCAAAGCCCACATGACCAGAGTCGAGCAGCTCATAGAAAGCTTCCGTAGATGGGGAGATGATTGAAAAAGATTATAAGAAGTGAAATTGAAGATAGCTTTTGTGGATAGATCAGAAAAGTAAGGTTAGATTCGATTGGCTGGACTAATAGGATCAGATCTCATGGAACGCAAAAACCCCAAAAAATGTAAGTTTATTTTTTTCCCTTGAAAAACAATATGCCCAGTTAAGATTATGAATGTGAATATGAGTACAAGAGACGTGATATTAGAACCTGAAAATGTGAAATTTACTAAATTGACCCGGAAAATCAAAGGGGAAGCTAAGTCAAGATTTGAAGTTCGTTCCTTCTGGGGTGTAATCCAAAGGAATTCAATCCTTTGAACGAAGAGATAATAAAGATGCAGTGCCTCTAACACTTGGCGGCGATTCATTCCCAGCCAAGGCTCTCGTTCAATTCACCAGAGGTGCTTGTGAAGTCGTTCTTGTATTGAACGAAAACTACAATAGAGGGGTAGCCATAATTTCCAAATAGGTATTAAAGAGCAAACTGAATTAAGTTTGGCTGAATCGCTAGAGGAAAACCGTATCTGGGTGACGATTAAAGATTACATGTAAAGAAACGCAATTAATCCATTCGGAGTTCTGCTCGTCTCGAAGAGACTTGGACCGCAAGCTATTGTAGCAATCTATATATAAGATATACTATACCTAGAACGGACTCGACTCTGTTCTGGAAGATTTATTTTAGGTATATAGTCTTCATTTCTCGCATGAATCTACCTATACACAAACTACTACAAACTACAACTGTAACTGGAGGTTGCAGATGCCCCCTATAAGAATCGCTTCACTTATCGAAAAGCGAGGATCGGACTGAGAATACTATTCATCCTAAAAAGACCTTTATTATAGTATTTTATATTAAAAAATGTTGGAAATAGTCAGCAATCGTATCGTATAGAGGTTAGGCCTAATTAGATCTAGTGTCTTTTTTTGTTTAAATCAAATATATAAGCTTATATAAGAGAGCTTAACTTTTTTATCTTTTTCAATTAATTAATCAAATACTACTAAACTTATCTTTATCTATTTTTAAACTATTCTATATAAAACTAATCAGAAACTTTAACAAATTATAAGCCCGAAAGTGTAAACTTAAAAAAAAGTTTCTAGTATTTTATTAAACTTAACAATGTACTACAATAAATATAATTTTATAAAAAATCTAAATCAACAAAAAGATTAACAAGTACAAAAAAAAAAAAAAAAGTTAAATGTTAAAAAATCAATTTCAATAAATAAAAAGGTTTTCGATTTAAACTTTAAAAAAAAAATATCATTTAAAATTATACTAATTGCTTTAATATCAATATTAATAATGGTAAAAAGTAATGGAATTAGTTTAATACTAATTATAATAATAAAGATAAACAATAAAATTGGATTAATATCAATTATAATATTTAATAATTTAATTTTATAAATATAATTATACTTTAAAAAAGCTGAAAATTTTGATATTTAATTAAAGAATATAATAGATATAGTAAATATAAATAAATTAGTAAATTGTTTATAAAATAATATAAAGAAACTAATTAATTTTTATATTTAGAAGATAAAAAAAGAAAAAAAAGTTGATATTAAAAGAGTATTAATTATATAAAATTATTAAAATATAATAAACTTAAAGATAAGGTTTTGTATTTGAAACTTAATACAAAACATTTTTAATTTTGTAATTAAAGAATATAATAATGTTAAAAAAATAATTAAATTGTTTAAAAACTATTATTATAATTTGGGATATTATTTTTATATTAATAAGTGGATACAATTTTTAAGTTTAAAGTTATATAATTATAATTTTATAAACAAATTTATTATAGAATATAAGTTAAGTATAATACAATTCAATAATTTTAGTATTACATTTTCAAATATAAATTACTATATTCAATTCTTTACTAAAACCTTTAAGCATCTTTTAATATAAACTAATAAACATTTATTTTTAACCCAAAACGGTAAGGATATTATTAATCTTTATAAATTAATTAACAATTTTGTTAATAAAATAAGAAAAAATGGAGGAGTTCTTAAAACTAGCTTTGTTATATTTAAGAACAAAATTTGTAGCATAGGACAAAGAAGCAATGGTGGTAAAAATAACAAAAAAAGTAATAGCAATTTCAATAATAAAGGTTTAATGAAGTATAATTATTATAATAGATTTAATATAAAAAAGATATATATTAATTAATACTTTTTTAATTTAAAGAATATAAAGAACAAAAAGGTTTAAGAAAATAATAACCTAGGCAAAAAGTATTTGAAATAAAAAGAATAAAAGAAAACTTTTAAGAATGTTAAGGATAATAATAATAATAATAAAAAGGGAAAGAATTTTAATATCAATAAATATAGCATTTTCTTATTATTTCTAATCCGCTTTAATAAATTCTTAGCATTTTTAATTTTAATAAAAAATACATTAAAACTACTATTTATTGATATCAATTTAAATCCCTTTTTTCTGCGAATTAATAAAGATGAAAAATAGAAGAATTATATACAATATATTTAGCTATTTAATATAAAAATATTTTTTTATTGTATATAAAATCAAAACGATTTTAAAATCTACAAATCTTTTTCAAGAAAAGAAACTAAAGATACAACGTTAATATCTGTGAATAATAAAATTATCCTAAATAAAAAGAGCATTATTATACTTTAATATAAGATGTTTAATAATATAACAAATCTAATTATATTAATTAATTATTTTTATTTTAAAGATTTTTTAATCAAACTATTCTTTAAATTAAAACTTTGGAATATAAATATATATACAAAACTTAATACAAATAAAAATAATCTAGAAATAATAGTAAATATAGAATCTCAAATAATTTTTTAAATTGATTAATACTTTTGTATTTAATTAATTAATAAGCTTAAAGTTTTTAATACTTTTTCAATTATCTTTTTATTTATAATAAATTTAATACTAAAATTTATAAAAATTTAATATTACTGTTTTAAGCATTTATTACTTTAGAATATTAAAAATATTCAAAAAGTAATTAAAGAATTTCTAAAAAAAGATTTAATTATTAACGAAAAAGAAGATATATATAAACTATATAAACTAAAAAAATTATATTATATTTGTTGCAAAGATATTAAACATTATATTACAAAACTATTTGAAAAAATAAATATGAATATAATCAAAATTCATTTAATCGAAATAAATAGTTTTGAATAGATAATTTTATTTATAAACGAAGTTATTAAGAAATATATTGTTTTTATTTATAAGAAGAAAAGTAATACAAAACAAATAATTTATTTAATAAATAAATATATATAAATTTAGTATAAAGTTATAATTAAATTATAAAGATTAGATAGAGAAAATAAATATAATAAAATTATTGAATTTAATTATATAATTGAATAATTAAATTTATATTTAAAGTTAATTACTTTTTTTGTTTTTAATTAAAATAATATTTCAGAATATTCAATTTGTTTTATTCTAAAAAAATTATATTTTATTTTTATTAAAATAAACACTTTTTTTATTTTTTGATTGAAACTTATCAAAAAAATAACTTATATTATAAATTATATAACGATTTATATATTACCTAAAAAAATTATATTATATAAAGTTTATATAAATTATATTAAACTTGATATTAATAATTATTTAAATATCTTTTATTTAAAAGTATTAAAAAATATTATATATATTTATATTTTTAAAAAAAAAAAAGTTATTAATAACAAATTTGTTTTTAAAATTAAAAAAAAAATATTAATAAGTTTTAAAAATAATTATATATATAAAGTATATATTTTAATTTAGATTAAAAATAAAATTGTTAAATTATTAAATGTTTAATTTAATAAATTAAACTTTATTATTGATTTAATTAAAAATAATAATAATTGTTAAAGTATTAAAAATAATATTGAAAATAATAATTTGATATTTATAAATAATTTTATTTATATCTAATTTAATAAACTAATTATAAAAATTGATGGATTATTAAAAGCAATTAATAAATATATTAATTCGAAAAACAAAAATATATTTGATTAAATCAATATCAGCGATATTCTAGAAGTTATTTTTGAACCAAAATGTAATTAAAAATGTTTAAAAAAATTTAAAAATAAAAGCAAAATTTAAGAATTTTAAATTAAAATATTTAAATAAAGATATATTATTGCTTTTAGTATTTATATTATAACATTTAATGATTTTAAAAACGATTTTAAAATGTTTAATAAAGCAATAAAGTTATTAAATAAAAAGTATTAAATAAAATTTATTAAAGCTAAATATTAGTTTATATTAGATAATAGAATATTTAAACTAATTAAGAAATTTAATATTATTAATACTAAAATTTTATAAGTTAAATATATTTTTTAATACAAATACAATAAAAAAAAGCAAATGATTAAATACAAGACTAAATAGGTAATTTGTAGTTTTGAATAATAATATAAAAAGAATTTTGATTAAATATTTATAAAAGTATATAAAAACTTTTTATAAAAGATAATTATAATGTTAATAATTAAGTATAATTTTGAATTATAATAAATAAATATGATTACAATATTCTTTAATATTATTATATTAAAAAATTTATTAATTTATATAAAAATATTATTATATTAAAAACAAAACGAAATGAAATTCGAATAGTCCAAAAAAAACGAGAATAAAGTTGTTTAGGTATATTTATTATTAAAAGTTTTATATAAATTAAAGTAAGTATTAAAATAATAATAAGAAACACTAAAAATCGCTTTTTTTTAACTTAGTTTTATTTTATTAAAAACTAATAATTGTGTTTACATTAATAATATTATAAAGATTATTATTGCCATTTATATTAATAATTTCTTGATTATAAAAGGAATAAAAGAATATACAATTTTTAAAGTTAATTTTATAAAAATATTCAAAATGAAGAATTTAAACCCTACTTTTTATTTTTTAGATATTAAAATTAATTAAAATAAAGTTAATAAAACAATTATTTTTTATTAAAATTTATATATTCAAAAGATTTTTTTTAAATTTAAATTTAAGTATTACAAAACTAAAATTACCCTAATAGTTTTTAAAATAATGGAAAATATAGTTTTAAATGATAAAATTGTAAATAAACAATTTATTATATTATATTAATTTAAAATCAAATCTTTTAATTTTTTATATACTAAAGTTGATATTATTTATATAATAAGTTTACTCTATTAATTTTTAATTAATTCTTTAGAAATTTATATAAAGCATTATAACTATATTTTCAGATATTTGGTTGAAATTGTTAACTATATTGTAGTTTATAATAAAAACAATAATAATATTGTTAAAAGTTATTCAAATTTAGATTATACTAAAGATCTCTTTTTTAAAAGAAATATTTTCGAATATGTTTTTTTTATATGTAAAAGAATAATTTTTATACAATTTAAAAAACAATTGATTGTAATTTTAAATTCAATAGAATTAGAATATTATAGTTTATATAAAGCTTTTTAGAAAGCTTTATAGATTCGGCAATTTTTGGTTGAATTAGAAATAATTGGATATACTATTCCAAAATCCAAAAAGATTAGGATTATTAGGGACAATTAAGATAGTTTAACTTTTACTAAGAATCCCGAAATTTATTAGAGGATTAAGCATATAACAATTAAATACTATTATATTTGAAAGCAAGTTGTATAAGGTTATATAGATTTATAATTTATTTTAACAAACCAATAAATTATAATTAGATTAACAAAAGTATTTTTATTTATTAAATATACTAAATTTGTTAAAATGTTATGTATGGGAAAGCTTTAGGATAGATAGGTTTATATATTAAAGGTTTAAAACGTTTTAATTAATAACGAGGAAATGTATTAGGTAGAAAGAAATAAATAGTAGTAAAAAGTGTTTAAGAAAGAAAAAACTTTATTTACTATATTTATATATTACTTACATTATTAATTAAAAGGTGTATTAGAAATAGTCAATAATCGTATTGTATAAAGGTTAGGCCTAATTAGGTCTAGTATCTTTCTTTGTTTGAATTAAGCATATAGGCTTATACAAGAGAGCCTAACTCTCTTGTCCTCTTTAATCAATCAATCAAGTGCTACTGAACCTACCCTTACCTATTTTCAAGCCATTCCACGTGAAACTAATCAGGAACTTCAACAAAAAATATATAAACAATAAATAGGCTACTATTAAAGGTCTAGAAAGTTGTAGTGTAAATATTAATACAAACTTTCTTAATAAAAAGCTAAATAAACAACATCAGAATAGCTCCCCCGCGCTAGCGTCCTGCTCGCTTTCAGCACTTCCCGTTTTTTTATCATTAAATTGTGCTATTCAGACCGTTAATGGCAAGTCTTTGAATTCGAGTGAATTAGATATTACCCATCCTTGTCATCCAATCAAATTATTTGCCGCATTGAATACAGTATTGTGCCCGCTTAAAAATGCTAACCTTCAAACATACAACATCATCAAGTCAATATGAACACTTCGCCTTTCGTAAGTCGAACATCATTCATTTCCGCATCAGACCCGAGGCTTACGAGCATGAGGGCAACAACTCTTCTGGGGCTAACTTCAAACCCACCAGATTATATGACACCAGCATTCGCTTCATATAGCAACATTATTTAAAAAACGCATTCAGGTCAACACCGTCTGAAATGCCTACAAGACCCCGGCTTCTTTCTCCAAAAGAGGCATCGTCTATTTCCACATTCAGCCCATCAATGTTCTTCAGTCCATGAACACCCACTACCGCTTTAGAGTCGGCATGTTGAGTGACCTTGCCGATTCTGATACGGCGGGAATCAATGTCTGCCAGTGCCACTTTCCAGGTGTTCTCGAAGGTTTCCAACATCTCATGAGTAGAATGCTGCGGTAATGTTTGCTTTAATTCGTCATCTGTCAACTTATGTGGAGCCTGGTTTGTTCTTCCATCTGAAATAGGCATCTCCTCGATTGTAACCTTTTCCAACTGGTAGCCAAGCTCATCGATACGATCTCGGACGATGAGACCTGCTTGGTTTATAATCTTGCTGGTCTCGTCTAATCTTTCGATGACTGTCTCGGTTTTATGTGCTTGCCGTAAAGCAACAGAGCTAGAGTCACCAATATCAATACAGTGCATATGAAAGTATTGTGAGATTTTACTTACAACGTAGCCATTTGTAGTGCAATTGTGAATGTTCCTTTGCATGCTACCAACTGTCTACTGAACTCCAAAACTTCCTTCTCAGCCAGGAATCCTATCCTGAATCTATCCCTCCAGTCCATCTTTTCGTTCTTTGGATGTTTGATCCACTTGACTAGTTTCGCCCGAAATGCTGTGCATATCTTGTTGCAATTTTGAGCTGCAAGTTTAACATTGTCATTGTTAATCTCACTTGGAATCCCTTGGGCTTGGGTACTCCTCTGTGCGGTAACATCTAGGGATGATAGAACTTCGATGACAGAGTTAAGATCATCAACGATAGGCTGTATCGTTTCCCCCGCATTCTTTACCGCGCTGAAATCGTCGCGCAAGAGCCTAGCACTGTGGAAGGCAGCGACGATGATGCCAACAACTGCGCTTCCGGTAGCAAGGACCTCTGCCATTTTTGGATGTATTATCCTACTTTGGAAAGCTATTTGAAAAGGGTTGAAGCTCAAAAAGACACAAAAGAGGGAATTAAACTGCTTGACACATACTTCAGGATTCTGGAGGAAGCTGAACCAGCTGCTTGCAGAGATTTTTTGAGGGCCTTCATGTATGACAATGTTGACACTAGATCGTACTGTGCGACATGGGCTACGAGCCTCGTATTACAGTAGCTATAAATAGATGAATGAGAATCCAGACACAGATTTATTACAGAACCAAGCCGTTGTTTACCTTTTAAATCACTTTCAACAAAGGCTGCTCAGTTTACTTCACAACGCCGCTATGAGCTCAGACGAGATGCCACCAAATAAAATCATTAATCATGAAAACCTCAGATCCCATGCAGGCCATAATATAAATCAGAATATACGCAACGTTACAGCTGAGGCAGGCTCTCGACTCTTTGTCGGAACAAATATAACGACATATGAAGGAGGTATTATCCCTAAAGAGACTGTCATCAATTTGAGGAGCTTAAAAGTCATTCATTAATACATACCAGTGCCAGAAAAAGAGCGTATTCTCAACTGGCTCGACCCGGAGAGATTCAGAATCTCTCAATACAAGGAACATACCAGGCATCGCGATGAACGCGCAGGTGACACTGGGGATGACTTCCTCTATGGCGACTTTCAGGAATGGATGTTCTCTGATGGGAGGCTTCTGTGGTTGCGAGGAGAAGGTATGCTCATTTTACATGACAAATAATAATAGATTACAGGTACAATATTGACACGTACTGAACAGTCGGGTCCGGGAAAACGATGATCTGGTGAGACCCTATACGCAGTGCCTTAGAGTAAAAAAAATTGCTGAGCATTACAGTTCCCATCTCATCGAGAATATATCTAACATCTCGAGCTCTAATTCTCAAACGAGCACTCCCGGCTACATTCACTTAGTTGCATTTCACTACTGTTCATTCAGCGACCACTCGACTTTCGATGTAGGCAATTTTCAGAAGTCTATTATCGCACAAATGTGTGACAAATATGAACTTTTTCCAGAATTGAAGGAGCTATATGAAAATTGCAAGCCATATCCTCCCACAACCAGTCAGCTCACAACTTTGCTCTTGTCTGTTGTTCGATCTATCACTGGTTCTTCGACTTCACCAGCGGCATCGCGTCATGCCCAACAGAGCACAAGTATCACTTTTATCATTGATGGTCTAGATGAGGTATCCCCTGGGAAACCACGAAACGATTTCCTTGACCTCATTAGGAAATTGTCATCGATCCAGCACCAAGACTTCAGGATCATCGTTGTGAGTCGAGAGGAAGGCGACATAAAGTTATATTTCCCTAAGGACGAGGGATGGAAGTGGCTCATACGTGATACCGTGCATGTAACACTTGACATTGAACACTTTGTGCAAGCACGAATCTCCGGTCACATGAGACTCAATTCTCAGTCTAGCGAGATCAAGAATTTGATTTCCCAGGGACTTAGTCACGGTTCCAGAGGAATGTAAGTATTTTGGTCTCAAGATTTCTCAAAAACTTACTAAGGAGTTTAGGTTTCGGCTCGCGGCACTTCAGATGAGGGAACTTGAGAAATCGACTCGCACATCGAGGTTGGTTCGAAACGCAGATCTTGAATGTATCTTTAAGCACCTACCTCGAAGCTTGGACACCTTTTACGACATGATTATCAAAAATATTCCAAAGAATCTACTCTCAGAACTCGAGACGGTGTTGAAATGGCTCATTTTCGCCGCCCGGCCATTGTTTGTTGAGGAAATTGTGGAAGCTTGCACTATTCGGCTATCCCAAAATGGACTACCTTTTTTTAAAGATCGTCTTGATGCTCTAGATATTGTAGATAGCCTTTCTGGCTTGGTAAAGTTAGAGCCACCATTAGCAGATGGTGTGGAGATCGTACCTCACGGAGTCCACATTCTTAGCATTGCTCACTTCTCAGTCCAAGAATATCTATACCCTACTCATGACATCGACCGACCTCCAGGCATATTTAGACTCACAGATATATATGAAGAGCATAAAACAATAGCGAAATCCTGCCTCGCTTACCTCCTTCATTGCTTTCAACGGGAAGATGGGCGTACTGCTGCGTTTCCATTACGAGAGTATTGCTGGTACTCATGGTCTACGCATATTACGGCAGCAACAGAATCTTACGACTTGAAAGCGCGAATCACTTCTGCTTCTTTGCGATTGCATAACAGCATTTCGAACCCTATCCTTTACGGAAGTTCTCCGGATATTATATCTATAGCAACCAAGCGTTTTGAGACCTTTACAGCTATATTCCCCGCGGAGGCATATGTGAAACTTCTCGCCGCGCTTCAGGATTTAGAGTTCCCGTTCGAAGGCTCTGATTCCTCGGAGAGAGATATAACGTCCCATCAGACACCGTACAAATCAATTGTGGGAGACTGTAAGGATGCCATTAGACTTGTAATCTTGTACCCATCCATTGACCCCGACTCGCCAATCAATTGCGGTATATGCATTGACTCCCTGGATAACAATCCAGAATTTGTTGCATTGAAATACAAATGGGGTGAAGAAATCCCTGTGAAGTGGAATGTTCTCAGCAATGGCTTCAAAATATATATAGAGCCGAATTTACACTCTGCTATGAGAAATCTAAGACGCAGAACAAAGCCTTGCTTACTCTGGATAGACGTTCTCTGTATTGATTTACCTAACTATGAAGATTTTCGCTTCCAGGTAGGGTTGATGGCACGACTCTATGGTCAGGCCCAGGAGGTTATCCTGTATCTTGGTGACTCGGATAACCATTCGGCGACCGACGAAACTAAAGCGATGAGAATATTGAACCAAGAGACCTCTTTAGATTGGGTTAGCACCTCTCACTATGATCCTTGCATTCCAGTAGATGCATTGTTTCGAAATCTGTGGTCTGTGACATATTCTATACATGAGTATGTTGTTGCGGCAAAACTAACACTAATGTGTGGCCAGTGCTATTCATCATTTGATGATTGGCACGATATTCGACAGCTGCGTCGTCAAAGGCAAAGCTCAGAAAACCAACTCATTCCTCTCTCTGACTCACCCAAAGAAGATGAAGCTGCTTGGGATGCCGTAATCGCAGTGCAGGCTCTTCGAGAGCGATATCGAAAAAAATGAAAGGATGGGGCTAGAGCTAGGGACCCTTCTTTTTCTATCCAGAAGACATATATCTCTCAATTATCGAGATAAGCTCTACGCACTTCTGAGTTTATTAAGTGATGAGGAGCGATCTCATCCTCTCTTGCATCAGGATTATAGTCTTCCTGTAGCCGAGATGGCCCACAACTTAACAGTATATGTTTTAAACAAGTACCAGAATCTCACCGTACTTGGGAGTGCCTCTTCAGTTGGTGATCCTAGTTATTTATCTTCATGGACTCTTAATCTATATAACTTACACCGACCAATCGTCGTTGACGATACGGATACGACACTGCAAAACACGTTTCAAAAACTACACGAGTCATCAGAAGAATATAACGCTGGAGGCAAATATGTACTACATGATCATCCGTTTGCATTCTCAAGCGATTCCAAGGCTCTAATAGTATGGGGAGTTGTTATCGACTCTGTTGTTGATTGTACCCCGCAGCTATCGGTGCTCACTAAAAACTTACATTGGGAAAGCCCAGTTGGAGAGACGGTAGTATTTCGTTGTTCAGAACACGATACTTGTCTTGGACCGAGAGAGGTTGAAAGAGGAGATCTGCTGGTTGTATTATTTGGCAGTATTGTGCCATTTTTGCTTCGAAAAATTCGAGTTGATGACGTTCAGACTGAACCTGAGCCAGAGGGAGGAAGGTACAAGCTTGTTGGGGAATGGTATGTTTGTTTATGTCTATCAAATGGAAATAGCTGACAATTATTGATAGTTGTGTTGAAGGTATTATGAAGGGAGAGGTCTTGAGTGCATATCAGGCTGGTGAATGCCAAGGCCGTGAGTTTTGGCTCGAGTAGGCGCAATATGCAAGTGCGTGCGGACCGTTTTGGTGATAGTCATATTTGGATGGTTAAATCAGCTAGGTAGAGCTAGCTAAAAGTTTAAAATCGATATATACAACAAAGATTTAATGTTCGAAAGTGATTTTATTAATAGAAAAGTTAAGTGGAAATGACAGTCAAACATTCAAGAGAGTGTTCAAGTAAATAGAAACTTTTGGGGAGAATTTCTTTCAATGTTAAGTCTTACAATAAAAAGTTATGTAGTTTGAAGAATGATTATCTATGCAATTACTGATTGTCTCGTATTGCAATCTATCAAGTTACCTGTTTGACTGAATTTTGTTTAGTTGAAATATCAGCGGATGAAGATTAAAGAGTGGATGAGAGAAGTAAAAACAGCGTGATATTGAAGTGTGGGTTGTCAGTAAGGGCAATGATATACAGTTGAGATAAGGCTAGGTGTGTCAACTAAATTCTCAGATCTCACTGAGGCATGAATATGTCAATAACAATGAAGCATTTTTTATTATTACTGCCTCATAAGACTTGAAGTATCCCTCGAGATATAGAAGTCAGTGCTACGATGCACAACCCATGAGCTCTTGAACAGAATATCGCACAGAATAACGCCTTGCCTATTCCGTAAGTCCTGAACACCTTAATTATCTTGTGTACCGCAATCCCATCTTCGTATTAGTTAGCCGTCTGAGCAGGCTCCCAGTACATATGATCGTAGTAGCAAATGGTACTGTCTCCCTCGCCCCAGAATTCAGTAGCCCTACCGGTGACATTGAGGTCATCGCTAGCTTTCCATCTGCAATATTCATATATCAGTATGAGATACCTAAATATAGGATTATCAAAACTCACGCATCATTGCACCACCAAGGATCTGTTGTCTGAGAGGTGATGGTGACATTTTCCCAGAGAAGTGGTCCGAAATCCCAAACAGCACCACTATACAAACTGACGTAGAGTCTGGCCTGTAGTATTATATTAGTCACTTGTGATATCTCAAAAATCAGAGAATCCATCCAAACTTACCACGTTCATCTTGCCGGCAGTAGGAGCAATTGTTTCTTATTTCCAGTTAGTACTGCTGATATAAGTATTGCAAGTTGACCCACGAAAGTTTTCTTGTTGAGAAATGGTTCTTGCTTTCAATCCAGCCTTGATACTTTCGGGGCCAGGTATAACGGTGACGTTGTTTGTTGTTACTAGAGTTTTAGAATTATACTCTAAAAGACTATAAATCTTATCGCCTGGCAAGATCTTGTTGTCCGTGGCAATACCTCCATGATCACTATTGTGCCACCAGTTAGTTTTCACCGTATCATGTTCAATGCTGTGAATACGTACTGCAACATGTCAACTTCCCAAGTTCCAGGATTATGATCATTAAGAGCGTTTTCGTAAGTATATTTGCCAGCCTGATTGACGAGACCTGCCGAAAACGAATGTGTGCCGTTCTTAGAAAATTTCGGAACAGTTAATGTAGCCTCGAACTAGTTTTGTTAGCCAGCTTAAACAATGAATTATTCGGAGTTTAGCTCGCCTTCGTAATAGGAATATCAGCACCAGGGCCAACAGTAAAGTCATAACCTTGGACATTGACCAATGTGTTTAAAAGAAGGACGCACAAGACGAGAAGGAGCTTGAATTGAGAAGTCATTGTGGTTAATTTACTCTTGGAAATAAATTTGGGGGTGTAGTTGATTTGTAGAGTTTGTGTGGGTTTGGTTGTAGGAGATCAAGGAGGGCATTTAAGGAGAGCAGGAGGAAACTAGGTAGGTAGGTACTGGAGCTCGTTTGTTTGCCTGTACCGCTAATTTGAACAAGTGGTACGATCATTCTGGTGAATTGCAGGCTGAGAGTCTAGGTTAAAGCGCAATGAAAAACTGTATTATACCTAACCAATGGACATCCTCTCTAGCTATACATTCTACCAGCTTCCACCTCAGAATCCGCCTCGATTAATATTGCACTACTATCCATGGATGACGATGAGAAAGCCTTAATACTTAGACTAAAACACGTTCGACGTTCGAAGTGGTTGACCAATGAAGAAGTCTGAGGAGACGCTCTCCAACAAGGTGCAGCAAGACTCTCATCCTATCATCTCATTGGCCTCATAAATACGTGCCCATTGTTCGTTGATGAATATAAGTCAAGCCAAGTGAATAACGGTCAACGAATCAATCATCCAAGGGGTTAACCACTTGATGGGCTCATCCCAAGCCTATTCGCCTTAAATTATGAAGAAGATCCGAAGAGCGTATCGAGGTACCTTTTTTAAGGGAACGCAGAAACAAACATGTGGCATAGAAGATACAGTCAAGTGTTTAGCATTAAGAAAAGGCAATTTTTATAGAGATGGATACGTTAGCGCTTTTTCTCGGCCCAAGTTAGATCACTAAGATGTTAGAGAACATTTTTCACTGTCTTCGTATACTTATACATTAAACGAATTGGGTATATGATAGTTTCATGGCTGTCCCCTCAATATTCGACCATCAAAACTTTCTTCAAAGATCCCATTTCCTTCTCCCATGCCTCAACCTTCCTTTGGCTTGCCGCCAACTTATCTAGGAGATATTTGATGCGAGGGCCAACCTCATGAGGCTGCTTGGGTAGTGTACCGAGCATGACTAATTCATTCTCATACTTGTCAATACTCTTTGTCTCAATCTTGGTCAGTTCTGTAAGGACTGCCAAGTCAAGTCTGCTTCGTAATACACGATCCTCGCTCAACATTCTAAAGGCAGCTTGGTAGACGGGCTTCCCAGCTTTGATGCTTTGTGGACGACCTTTGTACGTCTTGATGGTGATCAATTCAGCTGCAGAAAGTGCTTCGAGAACATTCTCTCCATTTGATGCCGATGGTGTAAGGGAGGATTTAAATGTATCAGAGAGTAGGACCTGATTGTAGCGCAGAGTGTCATTCTCAGCAAGAGAGTTGACCAAGTACCATGCTTGCTCGACCGACCATTTTCGATCACCCTTTTCAGCAGATAGCAGATACATTTTCATGATCTCCGAAGCGCTTTGCTCGACAATCTCTGCGACGGCACGCTTTGGAGTTTGTCCAGTCTTCAGTCGACGTGCCAAGAATTCTAGATCAGTCAATCTCCCTCCTAGAATCTCGATACATTCATCCAATTCGGAGAGATCTTCTCGACGTTGAGCATCCGAAAGCTTCTCCTTTTTGTCCTTAGGATTCTCTGGATCGTTTTCTAAATGACTAATGACGAACTTTTTGGCTACCTGAGGTGTGATATCGCCAAGTGCTATCTGTCTAAAGACTCGATCTGGAAGCGCTTTACTCAAAGACTTTGAGTAAGAGATATCATTGGTAAGAAATATGACGTGAGAAATGTTCGAAGTAGTAAGACTGGCTGCCCATTCCGAGATTTTGTCGTACACGATACTACTATCCTCATTCTTGTGGAGGAAGTTGTCAATGACGACGACAGGTCTATGCTCTGGATGTGCCTCAAGCCAATCATCATCGGTCAAAGAGGCATCCTTGTCATCTTTCTTCCGATTTTGAAGAGCGACCATTTTAAGAGCCGTGGCAGTATTCTGCCAAATCTTTGCAAGTTGTGAGTCCAAGGTTTCCGAGAATCCAGACTTGACACCAATTGTACCCTGTGCTGCCAAATCGATCAAGCTGCTGAAGCTATTCATCCAAGAGAAAACTGGTCTATATCCCACAGTAGCAGCGGCGGCTGCAATTGTTGCAGAATCACCTCTTGCTTCCTGGATAGGTTTACAATCTATAATTAAGGTATTTGGTCGGTCTTTAAGCGCTTGATCAACGATGAGTTCCCTTTTGCCTGATCCTCGTGGGCCTTGAACAACGATAAAAGTATCGGCGGTCTCCATAAGCCAAGTCTGAAGATCCTCAATAGCTTGTTTTCTATCATCCCAAATTGCACTAAGGCTTGCCTCTTCAGCTTTGTGCATGCGGAAGGAGAAGACATCCTTAGCTTGACTTGCGAACCATGCATAGATCTTGTTATCTTTAAGACTGAAAGCATGATCTATATGAGCCTTGATGAAAAACGTTCGGATAGGATCAAATACAGCAACAGTTACAGTAGCAAGAATTGCAGCAACTGCTGGAATGACAACACGTGGATGACTGGTAAGCCACTCCCTAATATGATGAGCCTGCATCTTCGCCTCGAAGGATAATCGAAGTGTTGTGCCGGCTTTGCCACCACCCAGTTCTTCGGTAACCTTTAGCCCGTGCAAACAATTCCTAGCCATGATCGAATGTCTGATGTTTGAAAAATCTAGGATAGCAAACTTGGGTAGGACTTTAGAGTCTGAAGGTTGCGAAGAAATCTCCGCAATCTTGCCATATTTCCGGAACAAGCTGTATATAGTCTCCTGTGAAAGTTCGGCTGCCTCGCCTCCAGGGATACAAGGAACAAATTCAACACGAATTCGAGTGCTTGGGAATCTGTACAGGTCTTCGAGCCATGGTTTTCCCAGTACCAGTTTTGCTCTCATTTGCCGGAAAGGGTTAAACCAAGGTTTGATCGGTTTCTCCTTCAGATATCTTGAAATAAGACCTTCAATCTCTTTTGCCGTTATGGCCTGGTCATGCGTGAATTTAACGAATGCACCGCCTTCTTTAAGTCGAGGCAATATCTCGGTAACTTTAAAGGGGGCGTTGGAGGGTATTGCACGCTTTACCAAGCTCAAAGGATCGTATTTGGAGAACACCTTATTATTAAATCGATAAAGGATATCTGGAAGCCCCGAATCCATTCTTCCGTACCACGGTATTCGAAGAAGCCATCCGAGCTTTATCGGAAAGATGTCTTTGGCAAAATACATCAGCACGTCGCTACAAATCTATTATCCCATGCAGAGGACTCACTATCCAAAAATAGGATTCCCTCATTGGTTCCTGCAGTAATATGCCCAGTTTCGTTCTCTCCAATTTGCGTACTCTCTCTCCTCACGCACTTCAACTGGCCCTTCAAACCATCATACCTCAGTCCTTTCAAACCAACCCTACCAAGGTTCCCTGCATTACCATACGCACGCGTTTGAATTCTAGGAGGGCGGGGAGTACGCAGCGCCGGTACACTCGTAGGATTGAACAAGATACGCCTGTTCATATTTGCGCCTACCTTTGGAAGTATATCTTCATAATTTATGGTGCGATTTATTCAAACATTAGGCCAAAGTTTCCAAGTACCTAGGTTTGTTTTGCGTTGACTGGAAGCCGGTTAAAACAACCAAAGAAAAGGCTGGAACCAATGTCGTCATACCTATATAAGGCTGAAGTCCAGCCTCATCACGTGCAAAGGGATCAGCGAAAGCTTCCCCGGATCAGCGCTTGAATTTTGTTTGCGAGATCCACAAGCTTCAGCCTCATCACTTTCGCATTTCGTAAAGGCAATTCTTCTGAAAGGCATATACAATGGGGTGGTTTTCCTCATCTGCTCCCCCTGCGGAGAAACTAGTTTCTAAATCCTCAGAAACCCCCGCTTCGACTCCTATAACTTCTGCACCTACACACACCCCTGAAACAAAAACTCTTTCCCGCGACGAAATCGCAGAACAAGAACTCAATTCCTTCCTCCGCGAACTCGAAGCCGACGCCCACGCTTCTAGCACGAAATATAACCGCGTACCGCGGAATCCCCCACCAGAACCCACCCATACTCTCTCTTCCAACCAAACCCCTCCTCAAAATGACCCCTCAGAGCCTCTATCCCAACAACTCCTTCCCACAACCATGTCCTGCCGTACTGCTTTCGACGCTGCCTTTTATTGCCAATCTTTCGGCGGCCAATTCAATAACTTATATCGATATGGCACTGCGCGAGATTGTAGTGAGTCATGGTCGGACTTTTGGTTTTGTATGAAAACAAGAACATACGGTGATACTGAGAAGGCCAAATTGATCAAGGCACGATGGATTGAGAAGGAGAAGAGAAAGTACGGAGATCCAGAGGACAAGAATAGGGAGTTGGGAAAGAGTAGTGAGGATGTGTGGAAGGGGAGGGAAAAGAGATTAGAATGGGGAGAAGCATTCTGTATGGAAGAACCAAAATGGACAGGGAGTGATGATGAGTGGAGGAATATGGAAAAAGAACATAGGGAGGCACAAAAAAGGAACCTATAAGAAGAGCTTGATATATGAATACAATTCCCGCGTGATTCAGTTATGTCAATTATGATCATGTACAATAGTCAGAGTATTGGCGCGGAAAGTATGACACGTTATGGATTCGCGACAAAGGCGTTGAATGTATTGATGGTGGATCATCATCCCATCTTATTCCCGATTGACATAATAGTACCTAAAAAATAGTCTTTAAAACCAGAAACAGAATATCCCTCTTTAAAATTCCTGGTATGCAGTTGCGCCAATGCTCGATCAATCCTGTACGAACCTCCCATAACACCTTATCCTTCCTGATATATAAGCCCAGTAATATATACATAGTATATATTCATATGCCCCAAAGTGATTGTGCCAAATGTACGCCTTGCCAAGTCATGATATTGCCCATTTTCCACCCCAGCTCGAACCCCTAT
Source organism: Myriosclerotinia scirpicola (assembly GCA_002162505.1). Lineage (NCBI taxonomy): Eukaryota > Fungi > Ascomycota > Leotiomycetes > Helotiales > Sclerotiniaceae > Myriosclerotinia > Myriosclerotinia scirpicola. Next base: position 110,241 of record NGKG01000003.1, read on the forward strand.
CCTAGATTAGGCGGAATAGGAGTATGCCCGTATTTTACAGCCGTACGGTATAGCTCCTACATGCCTGGTTGTCTTGCCATTCCCATCCCATTTTGCATTTGCATGGTTGGCTGCACCCCTCGTAATTTGCTTTTAAAGTTTTGAAACACGATGGTGCTAGCATGCATGTGTAATCTTTTCTTCACTGCGTCTGGTAGCCCTTGAGGATGTGCGCCTGTCGCCAACTCTCTATTGACGAGTTGGTTGAATAACTGATGTATTTGTTGATGCGATTGTTCCTGATTAGCAAATCGTTGTAACAGCTGACTATTTTGTTGTGCTGTTTGTTGCTGTTGCTGCTGCTGCTGCTGGTGCTGCTGTAGCAAATGTTGTTGTTGGAATTGCTGTTGGAATGTCATATTCTGCATGTTCTGCATGTTCATATTATTGCCAACGAATTGTTGATTCATGTTCATATTCGGTGGTATGCCAACTTGTCGCATGGCGGCTAATTGGTTTTGGTAACTTTGAGTCAATTGGTGATTAGGATTATTAGCATTAGCTTGCATTTGCATTTGCCTCATGTGTTGATGTTGCATTATTTGCTGAGGAGTCATTTGTCCGTTGGGAATTACTCCCATGCTTTGAGCTTGCTGCTGCTGCTCTGCTTGCTGTCGAGCTCGTAATTGCGTCAAATATTGTTGTTGTTGTGCATGTGTGAGGTTGCTTAAACCTTGGACATGGACAGCATTCGCATTCATTCCCATTGGGCCCATTGCAGGTGCTTGCGCCACCACACCCTGGAGGGGGCTCCCTTGGCTCATCCTTGGTGTTAATCCACGATTAAGTGGAGTAGATTGAACATTAGGAGTGGCATTATGCATTCGAGGCGTTCCCGCATGGCTTTGCTGGCTTCTTTGAGGCACCATACCATGAGCTGCAGGTGCACCCATTTGAGGATGGTTCTGATGCACTACAGACCCTGGACGAGGGGGACTACCGCCCATGCTCGATGTAGAGTGCTGCATTGGATGGTTTGCAATGCCATTATTAACTGTTGGCGATGCCTGGCTGTGCGGGGTTCCGTTTCGGACAATTGGTGAAGACATCTGGGCTTGGGAACCTTGGTGAGGGTGGAAGCGCTGTGCCTGCATACCATTCGAGACAATCCCGTTTGCTTGAGATGGGTGTGCATGTGGGCCTTGCGCTTGAGGAGGCATAGCCTGTAAGCCTTGTGGGTGCTGCTGCTGCTGCTGCTGCTGTTGTGCAGCTAACGCGCGTCGTTGAGCTTCTTGTTGTTGTTGTTGTTGTCTCGCCACAAGTTGACGTCTTTCCACTTCCTTTTGCCGGGCCTCGGCAACCTCCTTATTTCTTTGCACCTCCTGATCAGCTTTGCTCTTTCGCTCAGCCTCCTGCTCTTGGATCTTTTTCTGTTTTTGCTTTTCGGCGATTTCTCTTTTGATATTTTCGAGAGCATTGAACCTCTCAAAACGGGGTTCGAATCCAGCACCAGCTTGACCAGCACCATCAGCCACATTGGTACCTCCTGAGCCTCGGGCAACAGTCGCAGAACGCTGTTCGTCCATAACGAGCATATAACGCTGTTCATCTGCAGCAAGGGCTTCATCAGCAGCCATTTCTGCGACCGTTCTTTTACGAGACTTGGGTTGAGGTGGCTTCTCTGAGTGCATGGGGTGAGCTAATGATTCCAATAAACGTGAGCATTCGATTGCACTGTTTGCAGGCTCAAGCGCCAATGGAGCTGTAGTGGCTAGGAGAATCTGAGCTTCTGCTGCGTATAAATTGCCACAATTAAACTCCAATTTGGCTTGTTTCAACCTTTTCGCAGGAGGTGGCATGTTTATACCAGGAGTTGGTGGAACTGCTCCGAGTGGTGTAGGCGGCTGTGCCAATGTAGCTGATGAGTTTCCATCAGAACGTTCTTGGCGCACATCTACGTCAGGTGTGCGAGGTGCAGTAGAATTACGGGCAATTTCGATATAGGTACTAGTTGGTGTTGGAAAAAGCACACACATTGTCACTTTGGATTTTGCTGGTGATTGCGCTGTTTTAACTCGCTGAGAATCATTGGTGGCCCCTGGAGCAGGCACATTCTCCTTGTCTTGCTGAGCGGAAGTTTTCGACTTCATCGGACCATCGCCACTTTGTTCTCTTGAGTTTCTACTTTTTTCTGGATCGGGTTTAGGGTATGATGCATATGGAGAAGGTGTAATGTAACTACTGAGAGTATGAATCGAAACGCCTTCCTTGCTACCATCTTTGGGTTGAGATGAGGCTGGTTGGGGAGCAATGGATTTATGGTCAAGGATCTGGACAATCATGCAACCTTCGTAGAAAGGCACCTCGTTCTGTATAAAGAAATCTATCAACTCGTGAGGTATAGTTTTCTGTCTGATATGCTCCAGAAGTACCCTCATAGGAGACACATACGAAAAACTGCCCGGTTGTTGATCAAATCGGAAATGCGTCGCGTGTAAATGTATGATAAGGGAAGGAGGATTTTTGCGGTACTTGTTGAGTATGTAGCGCTCGGTTTTGACTGGAAGTTGTCAGGATATATACATTACATTAATACAAGATAATTACCATATGGTTGTGATTGCGCAATTTGTGGTATAGCAAATTCTCCTGCAACACTGCCAGATCTCATACCTGCTGCACTGTTGTTTCTTGTTCCTCGACCAAGTGTATGCCCCGGACGATTTCGATTCGCAGAACGAGCACCCGAAATGTTCCCACCACTATTACTTGTAGCAGAATTCGGAGGATACTTGGGACCTGATGGTAGTCTGCCTGCGGACATGGATGGAGATGGAGAGGAAGTCGACGAATTGATTCCATTCGTTTGGATAGACATAGGCCGTTTGGCTTTGTTAGTCGCTTGCGCGACTGACGCTGTGGGAGCCATTATTTAACTCTGATCCCACAACTCAATATACTTCTGGTGGAATATTTCACTTGGCGCAAAAGTTGCCGTGCTCTGCTCGATATCGATGATTCGTTTGATCTTGTCCATCAATTGCGACCGATGATTCTGTCCCGTATTTTGATATCTTCGAAGACGCGACTTTCTTTAGTGCCTCGAGCTGAGGAATTATATTGAAAATTGTATCGCGATCATATAATACAATGCGATACAAAATCTATGTGTGCTCGAGGGGAAGTTGGAGTGATGTGTGGATAGAGCCCCAAGTGCATAGTACCTACTAGGTAGGTATCTCGCCTATAAAGAACGGAGGAGGAGATTCTCCGGGACCGAATGCATATGATTACGTAATCTTACTGATAACCTTGGAACTTGGAAGCCACATTTTGCGCCGGTACCTGTTCAAAACTTAAAAGGCATTCTACATCATTTCAGCATGCAGACTAAGTATGACTGGCTTTTGCTTAATATCGACTAACTAGAAGGTCAGATCTGCAATGAGGGAACTTCGAACAAATCCTACGTTGCGAATGTGCAAGGCAATGTTTAAGTTCCATGCTCGAATATGGAACAATATTATAAGGAATCACAAGCGATATGTTTAAAGTTCAACGAGCTTGGTTTGCAAAATATATCACTGAAATCATCCAATCACAGCCTCGAGTGCACGCCTACTTTTGAAAGGTTGTGATTGGAAGGGTTATACAAAGTGTTTTCCTTTACCTAGTAGGTTCGTGAGTATCTAGTGAGATTCACTACTGCAGTCCTCAGACATGGAGAAATTTTACCACGAAAGGAATCATTCATCATCACGAACATCATTCCAATTTAGGAATAACTTATCCTCTTTATCCTTCCTAAGAATCTGGGGAAAGTCATGAGATTCCTTCCCCAGCAACTGTCAAGGTTGTACGACTTTATCCAAATTTCTTGCAATTTAGCCAGAATTCTTCAAGCGAGTCTTTAAACTTAGAGTTACCGAAGACCCATTTTAATGGGTTGACGTTAACAATAATCTGTATATTGCTTCTTCTTCTGTCCTCTCCGGAAAAGGTTCATTTTGTTTCAATCTATATCTTGAACTTTCATTGGCGGAAAAGTGAGTGAAACGACTAGGCTTTCTAGCACCCCACAACGGTACCCGGAATCACACCCCCTGGATATAGATTAGGGAGTTTCTTCCAAGATCCCCAGATGCCGGAAGATATCATGTTCGAGCCTCCATTCCTGTGCGAATAGCTGCATATTGTTGAATGTTTGCTTAGTCTCGGTCAATCTATTTAGTGCAAGGGATACTTGCATAACATTCCCTTTCATTTCATCTAATGTTTCCACGAGTGAGCGCTTGTACCATGATATATGTGCAGGATTTGACATAAATATGAGCCTTGATCTCCCACTCGTTTTTCTTTCATCCAAATATTCCGCACAATAATCAAGCATCTCAATCCTATCATCATGAAGTTCACTCAGTCCCTGGTTTCATTAGTCTTAGCAGCAACATCAGTTGTCGCCTCCCCTACCCCCACCCTCGAGAAAAGAGCTACAACAGTTTGTGGACAATGGGACACTGTCGCAACCGGAACTTATACCGTCTACCAAGATCTTTGGGGTATATCCGGTTACACTGGTTCTCAATGCACAACTGTCACTTCAGACACGAGTAATTCTCTTGTTTGGTCCACTAGTTGGTCGTGGTCGGGAGGCTCTTCTCAAGTCAAGTCCTATGCGAATGCTGGACTTACTATGACAGCTAAGCAGGTCTCTGCCATTAAAACTATCCCGTCTACTTGGAAGTGGAGGTGTGTTTCGTTCTTCCCGTTCAGCAAACTTGTCTAATCATCATTTTAGTTACACTGGCTCTAGCATCGTTGCTGATGTGGCCTACGATCTATTCTCCTCATCTACTGCTTCTGGCAGTGCGAACTACGAGATCATGATCTGGCTCGGTGCCCTTGTATGTTTCCTATTCCTATTCCTCTCCTTCATGCAATGTTATGAAAATTAACGATTCCCAGGGTGGTGCAGGACCAATCTCATCCACTGGATCACCTGTTGCGACTCCAACACTCGCCGGTGTGTCATGGAAACTCTACTCTGGAAAAAATGGTGCCACGACAGTTTATTCTTTCGTCGCCTCCAGCACAGTCAATAGCTTCTCTGGTGACTTGAAGGCATTCCTTACATACTTGGTCTCAAATCAAGGATATCCATCTAGCCAATATCTCCAATCCATTCAAGCTGGTACTGAACCATTCACTGGTAAGTCCACCTCTTTCTTTTTCTACTTAATAAGAAACTCACGTGAAACAGGATCCAACGCTGTCTTCAAGACCACGGCCTACTCCGTCTCCATCAGCTAAATCTTCGTATAAAGACAAAAGAGATGTAACGCGATCTATGCTTGATGACAACTCGGAGATGATATTTCATTGAAATGGCTGCGAAAGAATTGTTTATAAATCTTCTTATTCACTGAACATAATTGAGCACATAGAAACGGTGTATATATAAATGCATTAAATTTACGAACTGAAAAATAACCTTCCTTGCGAACGTTTTTTATTCCATTTGAAGTTTCCTCGTCTCGTAGATGCTCTGCACTTTTATGAGCGGCGATTAGATAGACTAAGAATGCCTTCGTTCTATATCTAGTGATTGGTAATTGAACAATAGTCTTCGCTACAAATGTATCTTCATCCGCTATCTAGTCATACTTCTCAAAGCCCTTGGAAAGTTAGTAGTAGATATAAATTATCTCGGTCAGATTTTGGATTGGTGAAAACATGACCTCTCCGTCAACGAAGGAACGAACCAAAAGGAACATTTTATTTTCGGTGTCCATAGGGATTATAACCATTGAAAAAGACCCAATGTATACAGTACATGATAATGAACCGGACGAAAGATTAGATAAAGATCAGATCAGATCAGATCATCTTATCAATTACGACATAAACTCGTGCTCTGAGTTATCATACGATCGCCAGCTATTTTTGGGAGTGGATATTAAGGTTTATTCAATTTCACCCTGGAAAAATGGAAGTTATGAAGTTATTCTTGAGGCTCGGCTCGAGTGAAGATGGCGAGGATGGAGATGGAGTATATTTTTTGATGGGGAAGCCGAACCGATATCGATAAGCTAGTCCAAATATAGTAAGCTTCCTCTCGCGTAATTTTATCGCCGGCCCACGAATCTAAGGTTTTCATTTTTTCCTCAAATCTCTCTTTCGAACTTCGAACCACGACAATTTTCATTCCGCCCAAAAAGAACTTCAACGACAAACCCTTCGAACAAAATACCAAATACCGCAAAAATGGGTGGTGTTACTGTTCGCGATGTTGACGTAAGTATAAACAACTCTACCAGCTGTGAAAAGGAGGAAGAATGAGCTCGAGAACTTGATTTGCGATAGCAAATTTGAAATTCAATCATTCGCAATAACAACCTTCATCAATCTTGAGCTTCGCAGGCTACCTTCTCTCGTCGATAAATGAGCAGGTGTGAGGGGGTCGAAAGATCTCCGCTGACGGAATTATGCTGATTCGACGGGTTAATTCAGGCACAAAAGTTCATTGATTCATATGCTGCTTTCTTGAAGAGACAGGGAAAGCTCCCAATTCCAGGTACGTACTAATTCAACTTTTCAATTCATATCTCCCATAAGTACCTCCCATAAATATCTACCCAGCAATTCCTACCTGCTAACGCGATTTTCTACTCTTAAAGGTTGGGTTGATACCGTCAAGACCAGCGCATCCAACGAGCTCCCACCTCAATCCATCGACTGGTACTACGTCCGTGCCGCTGCTAACGCTCGTCACATCTACCTCCGCAAAACTGTCGGTGTTGGTCGTCTCACCAAGGTTCACGGTTCAACCAAGAACCGTGGTTCCAAGCCAATGCACCACGTCAACGCCTCCGGATCTGTTGACCGTCACGTCTTGCAATCACTCGAGAAGATCGGTGTTTTGGAGCAAGATGAGGAGAAGGGAGGTCGTCGTATCACCCAATCTGGACAACGTGATTTGGACCGTATCGCACAAACCACCGTCGAGGCCGATGAGGAAGAAGATGAAGAGTAAATTATTTACATCACGGTCTGGGAATGGGAAATCTTTACGGGGTTTGGGCTATATGGTGTATTACATATAAATAAAAGCTCGTCCTAAAGCACTTTGCTTTTCAATATACCCAATATGTTATTACGGTTAATGTGAACGAACTTTAATTACAAACACAGCCAATGTTCCGAGTCTTCAACTTTTTAATGTCTCTCAACATCCCCTTTTAAGCTTCACGCAATGTTTACAAAGTCTTGTAAACTCGGTTTCTTTCCGTTCATGACGACAGTAGTCCTCCCCGTGTAGCCCCATGCCACATCAATTTTACAAAATAAACTTCATATACCATCCCGCGCCCCTTATCATGGCAGCGCTACAATAGATTCGGGGAGACATGATCAATGATGGAATCCGAAATGTTCAAACCTGTTCTTAACCTCCTTACCACTAAACCATTGAATAAACATGATTGAAGGGTTTAAGATGGACAGTTTCGCTAATGAGGTTGATATAGCCATACAAATTTCTTATGGAACATCACTTAGCCGTTGGAGTTTATATAGTTAGTAGATCAATGTGGAAGAGTGAGATGAGGGCAAAAAGAGGAAAAAGGCAAGACAAATGATATTGAATACTACAATTCATCATCATTTCCTTTCAAGCGATCACTGTGCGAGTAACAAGCTGCTCATAATGCATCCTGCGCAAATCTTTGCTTGCCCGGGCGTCTGTTTGTTTGCCTGTCTGTCTATTAAGTGAGTTGCTTTGATATTTGGGATTGTGATTGAGAGTGTGATTGTGATGTCTGGTTGATCTCAGGCTTGCTCGTTAAGTGCCTGTTTCTTGACAGTGAGGATAGACGGAAATTTCTTAGGTCGGAAGATGAAGGTGATGGTGACGTGGTGTAGGAAAGGGAAAGGGTTATGGGATGAGGGAGGGGTGAGGTGAGTGCGTTCAAATTGTACCTACCGATAGTGTGAAGGGAGTCTTGAGACAAAGAGGTAGATTTGAGTGTCGAGGCGCGAGTAGAGTATCTTTTCTCTTGATATTCATCTAGGTGAATGAATGTATGACTGCCTCCAGCAGCTCTTACGCAGAATCCTAACAGATTCACCGTTACGTCTCGCCTACCCCAATTTTGTATCTAGTTGTAGCTAGATTGGCTACCTAAGAATTTCCAAGGGTTGAAATGTGAAAAGTAGGTATGGTCGTGCTGTATTTTGGGAATGTTATTCTTACATCACATTAAAGCTCACCGGGAGGAAATCCCCGGTGAGTCTTTCTCAACCTCGCAAACATTACTTCGTTAGAGAACCCGCGTAGATTATTCTTTTGAATTGCCGCTCCTTATTTGTTATTAGTGCCAATATATTATTTCCGCTATCTTGTTGAATCCAATTACTCTTTCATTTGGAGATTCTCTAAAATCTTTTCGAACGTACTTTGATTTTCCACCTTCGTTATTTAGCATACCAAGTATTTGAATTTACTGTACGAATGTCTCTGACCTGGTGTCCTCGCGAATTATTATATCGTGTTTGCCCACACGCAATTAGGATGAATACATGTATGTAAGCCATCAAGAGGCATGTCATACCTGTCAAAACTACCAACGTTCTTCCTTGCCTGTGGATACACAATTTCGCACTATGTTTTCATTCTCTGCATTTCGAGTTGCTGCAAGAGGGGTAAAATGATAGTAGGATTCACTGAAATCATCTTGAGGGGCACAATTGGCACTACCAATATCGTCGCTGGGATCAAAGAGTTAAAGACGGGGTGGGAAATTTGGTTAGAGGACAAGTATTAGGTGGAGTAGCAAAACAGATTGCCCGCAAGGATTTCTTGATTCGGCTGGCAAAATTGCTATGGATTGCAGTTGAACTGGCAGCTTCACTCCGTATCGACACTGATGCGGATAACTTTGAGACAGCGACTGCTATAGGACTACAAAGCATGAGTAACAGCGTGGCGAAATTTACGATGGTCAACTCTTCTGTGGATGTTAATAGCATGACATTGGATAATTAGAGGGCTGTGGTTGTTCAAATATTCCTCATCAACCGAAGAAAAACAGAAACAGATCTTTCAAGCGTGAATCACGGCTTTCATGGGAAGAAGAAAGGTACAGGTGGCAACCTTGGGTGATGCGCCTTTTGAATACCAGAAGGTCCCCATGTCTTCAGTGTATGAGGCTAAGCTGGCTTGATGATCTAGAAGTGTCTTATGTTGGATACCACATCCGATGATGAATTTGGTACCCTTCCCACAAGTATGACAATTGACTTAGGAAGGTGCGCGATGATGCAAGGCGAGGAAAGAAGAGTGAGGTCGGTCTACAGCAATCCATCTCAGATTGATAGCTTCAGTAGGGCTCGACAGTATTGATGTTATCGCAACTTCTAGAACCAGAAAGTTGTTGCAATTTGAATTGGAAGAAATATATTGTTAATTTGGTTTCAAACGAAAGATGATAATTCAAAGGGACATTAAAGGACATTTTTCCAATAGAAGAAGTGACGTAAAGAAGCCATACTCTTTCCAGTCCTCTCCACTTCCGCCTTCGTCTTTCATGCAGCGATCATGTTTAAATAGGAGTTCTAGCGATTTCTCCAATCTACTTGGATTGCAGCCGCTAAACTCTACATGAAAAGGGTGGTGACTAACTTCTGTTGGCAAACCATTCCCCTTCTGCTTGATTGATGAAACATTTTTCCATAGAGAAAACACTGACTCAGTAGGAGCCCAGATGTTTTTTTACAAATAATGAAATTCACGGTTATAATGAGGTTGAAAGAGGTTTGATGGTGTTGGTTGTTGTTGGTTGTTGTTGTTCCAAAGCTTGTGCTACATTAGTAAGGTTATTTCCAACGCCGAGGTTCTACCATTACCTGTTAGGTAACTTACAACTAGTATCAAAATAAGCCGAAGACTTTTCATTACCTCTCGAAAAGAAGGAATATAGCCTTAGTTTTATCTGTAAGGCCATCAATATATGCACGTCTCTTCAAGGCAAAGACAAAGATGTTCTCGGAATCATCCATTGATGACCGATATCCCCAAAGCCATATATGTCTGCCGCATTCCGACCCCTTTTGCGTCACAGTGTTTGTGCACAGAAACCATGAGAATACTCAAGAGTCATCCGGTAAGTTGGATGTGAGACTAGGGTGCTCATACTTTCCTTAAATACTGGAAGTATGCCAGGTTTGGAGACATCGTCGAGGAGAATAGCTAGATTTTTGACTACCACACGCAAAATGGCTACCGCCGCAGAGCTAGTCCCCAAAGTCGAAGAGCATGTCAAGCAATCTATGTCGAAATACGATGCCTCTCACGATTTTGCTCATATCAAACGCGTTGTTCACAGAGCGCATATCATTCATGATGAGATAATCAAAGATGCTACCGCGAATCAACAACCGATTCCGCGATACGATATGACTACCATCACTCTCTCTGCTATGTTACATGATATCGGGGATCGGAAGTACGTCAATCTCAAGGAGGAAGACCCGACGACTATGATTGAGCAATTGCTATTGAAACTGGGAGCGGATGCTGGCTTCGCACTGAAGATACAGACTATTTGTTCGGCCGTGTCATATGCCGAAGAAACCAAAAATACAGAAAGTCGTCAACGTGTTCAGAATCTCATCACACAATACCCGGAGCTTGCCATTGTTCAAGACGCGGACCGTATAGATTCAATTGGAGCAATTGGTATAGGAAGGGTCTTTACATATGGTGGTGCGAAGGAGTTTAAGTCAATGTTTGATTCGATAGAAATATTCCACAACAAGTTGCTCCATTTGGTACCTCTGATGAAGACAGGGCCTGGCAGAAAAATGGCACGCGAATCGACGCGACGAATGGAGGTATTCATGAAATGGTGGGCAGAGGAAGTCAGGGTTGAGGAGGGGTACCAAACACGTGTTCTAGATACATCATCAATGGAGGGTGGGCGCGAGGAATAGCTTGTCCTTTTGTTCTGTCCTTAGGCGGGTGGAAGCTGAGTAGGCTTACTTCCACTTGGCCTGGAGTTTGGATAGTTTGCCAAGTTGGCATCAGGATGGATGGTTATGAGCAATTAATGTTAAGCGCACAGTGTATCGATGCACCGTTGTCTCTCTGAATTTGCCATTCTTCGTTGATTCTTCAATCTCATGATATTACCTGGAATGATTCCTGGAAAGGGATCAATGCAGTTTAGAAAGCATGGGTTCATTGTATGTACCTAGTAAGTATTTATTCAGAGATGTGCTATAATCCATGTCGATCACTGCAGGAAACGAGCGTTGATTTGAGATCCTCGCCACTCCTATCTTATATAGGAAGGTATTGATGTCATAATGCACCTCTCAGGTTCCTGTATGATGTATCATCGTTAGGTAGTACTGCATAAATGGTCATACGGATATGATTTTCTGCGACCCCGCAATGAAAGCAATGTTTTTAAAGTATCAAAAGGGGGAGAATCTACATAATTTTGTTAAAGCGGCGCTAACATCATGAACAACAGCAACTTTAATATAAAGAAATGTTTCACATTAGTTACCCTTCCAACCTCCGTATTTAATCTTCAAGATAGTTGTATGTACTTATTTCCCTACAGTCTTGCGAAACCCTAGTTCATCGTTTGTCTCTCGTTTTCAATATGATTTTTAAGAACCTTTTGGGAGCTTCTCTTGTTTCAATCCTGTCAACTCCAATAGTAGCTCAATGGAACACTACCAACCAGACGTCAACAAATTCGAATAGCTTCGATCCGCTTCAATATGTCAACCAACTTATTGGCACTAACAATGGTGGAAACGTTTTCGCAGGAGCTACCCTTCCATATGGAATGGCCAAAGCAGTCGCTGATGTTAACGGCCAAAATACTGCCGGGTTCTCAACGGATGGGAGTAACGTGACTGGATTCTCACACATGCATGATTCTGGTACTGGAGGGAATCCTTCGCTGGGAAACTTCCCATTATTCCCACAGTACTGCCCAGACGATATCGTTGATAATTGCAAGTTCTTAATCACGGATCGAGCTACACCCTATGTCCTTGACTCTGTGGTGGCTACACCGGGATATTTTGGATTAAGTTTAACCAATGGGATACATGCGGAAATGACAGTTTCAGAGCATGCTGCTCTTTATCACTTTAAATTCCCAGCACAAACGTCCTCGAATGGAACGGCGTCGAGTCCACTCATTCTCTTAGACCTGACGGATTTAAATGCCAGTAGACAGAACGCAACGATCAGTGTGGCCGATGACGGTCGTATAAAAGCAAATGGAACATTCCTTCCAAGTTTTGGCGGTGGTTCATTCATGTCATACGTTTGTGTTGACTTCTCAGGAGCGAGCATTCTAGACACCGGGATATGGGTCAACAATAGAGCTGGATCGGAGCCGAAGGAATTATTCGTTACAAGAGGCATAAACCTTTTTTATATTCAAGCCGGAGGGTTTATTCGCTTCGATTTGCCGACCAATGGAACTATTAGCGCTAGAGTGGGCGTTAGTCTCATTAGCTCGGATAAAGCTTGTCGGAATGCGGAAATTGAGATTCCAGATTGGGACTTTGCTGGGCTAAAGAAGACAGCTGAGGATGCATGGAGGGAGAAATTGAGTGTTGTGACGGTGGAGGCTGGAAATAGTAGTGACACATCGCTGTTGAAGAATTTTTACAGCGCAATATACAGGACTATGATGTCTCCACAGAATTATACTGGTGAGAACCCCTTGTGGGAAAGTACAGAACCATACTTTGATTCGTTTTACTGGTGAGCTATCCAAATCAATAAAGTTGACTGGAGATCTAAACGGTTAACAACCATCTAGTATTTGGGATGCATTTAGATCTCAACTCCCATTCCTCACCATCATCGATCCAACCGCCTTATCAGAAATGATCCGCAGTCTCCTAGATACATACAAAAACGTTGGCTGGCTCCCAGATTGTCGAATGAGTCTCTGCAAAGGCTTTACTCAAGGAGGTTCCAACGCCGATAACGTCATAACCGACGCATATGTAAAGAATCTTACCGGTATAGACTGGCAACTCGCCTACGAAGCAGTAATTAACGATGCGGAAAACGAACCACTAGATTGGTCCAACGAAGGACGCGGTGGTCTCATGTCCTGGAAAGCTCTGAATTACATCCCCTACCTCGACTACGATTATCTAGGCTTCGGCACGAATTCTAGAAGCATTTCTAGAACGTTGGAATATTCTTATAATGATTTTTGTATCTCAACTCTTGGGAAAGGATTGGGGAAACCGGAATATACAAAGTATCTACAGCGTGCAACGAATTGGCAGAATTTATGGAAAGAGGATCAGACATCTTATATTAATGGAGTGGATACGGGATTTAACGGATTCTTTCAACCGAAATATTTGAACGGGACGTGGGGGTATCAGGATCCTATTTTGTGTAGTCCGTTGGATTCGTTTTGTAGCTTGACGAGCAATCCGCAGGAGACGTTTGAAGATAGTATTTGGGAGTATCAATTGTTGGTTCCTATTCTTCCAATATTTTATGAAGACCGAACTGACATATCATCAGCTTTGTACCGCATGATGTCGCGACTCTGATTGACCTGCTTGGTGGCCCAGAGAGATTTATCGCTCGTCTTAATTATTTACATACAAGTGGTCTAACGGATATCGGAAATGAACCCTCATTTCTAACAGTGTTTCTCTACCACGTTCGTCCCCTCTCTCATTTGCCCCTTTCCAACTTCCCACCTCCATTTCCCACCTCCACTTCCCACCACCCCATACCGGCTAACCCCTAAACCTCTCTAGTACGCAGCCCGCCCCGCTCTATCCGCCGCTCGGGCGCATACTTACATCCCCGCCTACTTCAACGCCTCTACTACAGGTCTTCCCGGCAACGACGATACTGGTGCCATGGCATCCTTTACAGCCTTTGCTATGATGGGTTTATTTCCCAACCCGGGACAAAATGTGTATCTAATTATCCCTCCGTTTTTCGAATCTGTAAGTTTTACGAATGAAAATGGTAAGAAGAGTACGATTAGGAATTTAGGATGGGATGGAGGTGTGAGAAATGTTTATGTGCAGAGTGCGAGGGTGGATGGGGTGGAGTGGACGAGGAGTTGGATGTGAGTTTATTATTTTCTTGTTTCGTGGGTTGGGAGTGAGGCCTTGGCTGATTTGACATGAATATAGTGGACACGAATTCTTCACCGAGGGCCAGACATTGGAATTAGTTCTGGGAGACACAGAGAGTGAGTGGGGTACCAAAGAGGAAGATTTGCCTCCTAGTATGAATATTGGTAATATGAAGTTCTAGTCAAAGAATCTAGGTGGCACCCCGAAGCCATTTGGTAGACTCACCGGTGGCTGCACGGATTCATGAAACGCCTCCCAACTTCCAAAAATCATATTTACCCGAATCATAAGGATTTTCCCGTCATGTTTATGACTCCATTGTCCTACATGTAATGAATTATTCCAGTGATCTTTGAAGTGAACTGTGACTTCTTTTGAGCTTTGCGTCGTATTCACTAGTTTTCACTGATCTATGAGTCTTACAATCTGTACACTCACTGATGACTCCTTACGAGTGTTATGGGGGTATATAGTCGCAACCTCATGCCAAATAATTTCAGGTAAATTACCCCCTAACAAACCACGACACTCGAAAAGCCAAAAGTTCGAATTTCTCAGACCGAATAGATTCATAATCTTACACGATAACAAATGGAGACATTGAAGATCCACGACCAGGCTGTGCCGGCACGGTCGCTCAGTGATAGCAACGGGGAGAGCAGGATAATAATGGAAGCTCCAGTGCTGAGTGCATCGGAAGGAGTGTATTCTCGCTCTGTGGACTGCGAAAAGCGTTTCGAACATATTGTCCAAATACTTAAGGACCTTAACGCCTCCGAAGCCCAAAAATATGGATACGACCTTGGTACATCGCTGATCGCAATGCAAGACTCATCTGCAAACTTTAAAGCATGGGGTAACGATATTGCAGCGTTCCAAGAAGCTGCGGCACAGAACTCACTCGAGTTTCGTTTGGAAGAAGCTAGTGGGGTACGACAAAGAGTTTTGAAGATCCTTGGTAATCTCCAGGTGTCGTTGAATGAAGGTATGTGGGTTGCTGATTTTGAGAGCCTTATCTGACGACCGCCAGCTGCCTTGATCATTACCGGGGAGAAGCCAAATGAGACATGGCCTATTGAGGAATTTAGTGATTCTGAAAATGAGGGTCTAGATATAAAATCAGAACAGACTTCCGAGCTACAAGAACTATTCAAAGCGATGAAAAATGAGAATGAAAGTCTCATGAAGCTTTCTATGGTCATTCGAAGCTCGCCAAGTCGAGATGATTACCTTAAATCTGCTAATAGATATCGATTTGATGCTAGATATGATATTGGTCACGTCAGAGAGAAGCATGGCTCTGCGAAAGGTTCTGCTGATTGGTTGATTGTGCGACTCGGAAAGGCCATCACAAGACGACGACAATATCTGAAATATCGTGAGGATCATCATGGAAAGTTGGTGAGGGACTGGGACGAGACTGCTGCGATCATTGAGAATGATGGGAAGACAATTGCTTTAACCAAAGCCACGACTTTTGTTGAGAATATCACCCTAACCCCAAAAGATGGGTCTGAGCAGGGTAGCTCCTTCGGTACGCAGACATCCTACGAAGCCACAATTGTAGGCGAGTCTACAGGAAGACTCAAAGTACCTTTCCATCCACAAATGGCATTCGAAGATGTGCCTTTTGAGTTTGGTAGCCCCTTTAGATGCCCGTACTGTTTCACAGAACAAGTGGTTAGAAACTGCTCTGCTTGGAAGTAATCATCTCCATTTCCGGTCATCCTCTCATACGTTATTCACTAACATTGATACAGGAGCCATGTTCTCGAGGATCTCAGAGCCTACGTGTGTACTTTCGAAGAATGTGATATGAAAATGTTTGGCAGTCGGAACGAATGGTTCGCACACGAACTTCAAAATCACCGAAGAGAGTGGGCGTGTCAACAATGTCTGCATGTTCCATTTTCATCCTCGTCAGCATATGAAACGCACTTGAGGTCAAAGCACCAAATAGAAATCGAAGGGTCTCAACTCAAAGCTTTGATGCTGCAAAGTGAAGAGCCAGTAGACATAATACCTGCGACGGCATGTCAACTATGTGATGAGTGGGACACCAATATTGACGATCCAAAGCTTGACTCCAAGCGTAAATTCCTTAACGAGGGACAATTATATCAACCGCATGGTACTCTTCGGCAGTTTAGACGACACTTAGGGCGACATATGGAAGAATTAGCATTGTTTGCATTACCTAGGGAGGAAGCTCCGAGAACTCCGACTTTTACTTTCAGTTTCGGACGCGGAAAAGAGTGTGATGCAATCGCTGGAAAGGACGAAGAACAATAACTCCGGGTCAGGGAGGGAAGCACTGCAGATCTGGATATAAAGAGAGTGAGAAGACCAAGATTTTCTGGTGGGGCTTTACCAAGGGAAGGCAAATGTGCGCTTGAAGGGCAACCGAGAATAATGACGGGAATACTCATGTGAGGGAAGTGGAATGGGGGGATATTTCTTATATTAGGGGAGAGATACTGGTTAGTTTGGGTGCAAGTGGGGTGTCAAGAACGTCTGGCGGAAGTGTATAGGATGATGATTTGTTTCCTGACGATGGAAAGTATCATCCTTGTCCTCTTTAGTTGAGGAGTGCTAGCCAGATTACGATTTTGTTGGGTTTTTCTATTTCGGCCGATGGGTATGGGTTTGGAGCGCGATGCTTAGAAATTAAAGTCCGGGAATGACCAAGTTAAGCCGAAGATACTATTAGCACTAGTTTCATCTACGGTATTACAATGAAAATATTCCTGACACTAGAAGACATTCAGATACAATAGTTGAGAAAGCAATCGATTCGAGAACAGTGAAAGGAGATGATTTGGTAAGTCCTGAAATTCAAGACCTAAGAGAATGATAACATTGGACATATGAGTCGTCAGAAAATCCTAATCAAGGTATGAACTAAAATTACCATGCCAGTAGAATCAAAATCGGGTTGTGTAGTGCAAAATAGAGTATTTCTGCTTGTGGTGTTGGCGACTTGAACCGAGTAGTCTTTGTATCGACCAGCTTGAAAGCTTTCAGCTCCCTTTCCCCTCTCTTTTTTCCTTTCCTTTCCCATCTCGAGACTCCCAAATAAGACTTCCAGCAAGTAAAGCCCCACAGAATCCCTCAAGAATTGCGACGTATTTCCATAGCCCAGCATCAATCGTAAAGATTCCAGCAGCGATCGTTCGTCCCACGACTGTCAGCCACATCGTAAGCCTGTCTCTCCTCTCCGCAGCGATTATGTAGAACGTGCTATTATTTATAACTACATATCAGCATCCAAAATCTTATCACAATCATTTCGAGCTCCAATCTAATTAAAAATAATCGGCAGTGTTCTTACCCTAGAGATATTAACCCTAAAGCTATGGTGTGAATGACAGGTATTGAATCAGTAGCTAATATTTCAGCATTCTTTGCTGCGACTGAGAATGACAAGAGATTGACGGCTCCGTTCAAAAAGTTGAAGCCGCCCTGAATTGCCAAAATAACTGATGAGAAAAGAGGCATCTTTAAAACCTGGGGTAACTTCAGAACAAAGTAACCGGGCAAGACTTTAATTTATAGGTTTGAAGTGTAGTAGAGGGGCTTATGAGGTGTAACGATATTGGTTAGTGGAAATCTGCCCGTGGCTGCTCGGTGACAACTTCAGCCACTGAAGATCATTACTCCACACTGGCAGCAAGCAAAATCTCTGTCAGCAGTCACCCATTGATAATTTTTCCATGTAGGATCTGGCTCAACATTCAATGCGTGATCGTCCCAACGCGTCGCAATTCTTCCGCGCAAACAAAAAAAGCGCGCGTTCAATTTCAACAAGAGGTCAAACCAACTTTCGATTCTCGCCACCTTGGCCAAGCACGGCAAGCTGACATTCTTCCGTACTGCTCGCAAACTAAATTCTCACTGTTGAGTCTTCTTTTCTCTTATTCTTATGAGATATCATCGTAATTGGAAGAGTTTTCATTCCCGGTTTCGTCCATTAACTCGTATTTCGACAACAATTCTGAGTAGGGACGTCAACCAATCACTTGAGAAGTTGAGTGACTGACATAGATATATATCAAGTAGATGTATCGGAAATCGCGTGGAACGATACCCTCTTGTTATGCGGAATCGAATTGGATGTTGCAAAGAAAGGGTATCGAGAAATAGAATCCCACTCTAAATGCCCTAAATTACTAGAAGCACCATAAAGGCTCAAGGGTAAAAATCCCGGGTACGAAAGTGTGTCGTGAAGCTAGCCTCCTATATAGCTGGTTACAGAGTTGCAATGATATCATCTCATCGTTGACTTGATGTATCATCTTCCCGGCATTCACGAATTACATCCCCTAGATGAATTTATTTTGGACCAAACACCAAGTTTCAAGTATTTATGCTTAATCCCCAGTGGGTGGCAGAGTTAGTTCATTCATGAAACCAGCCTTATTTTAAGCTTGTTTGGCTGGTCTCGGATATTGCCTTCTTGGGGAACACCCGAAATCTTGGGATATAACACGGACTTCATGCTAGTCTACTCAGTATCATACCCACCCACGACACACAGCCCTAGATATAGATGTTTCACCCCTGTGTTGATTTAGATATTCGGTTCTTGAGGGGTGTGTATCATAATTAGTACAGTACATGCATTCGCTTCAGGCATTGTGCGCATTAGTCACGAAATATAGCCTCCGCAGTAGAATGATCTTCCGGGAAGTCAAGCTGATTCTTAGCTTGAATTTCACATGGTTATAGAAGTCACAGTACGATTTCACTTGCAAAGAACCGGAGATATAGTTGCAGTCATCAATTTATGAGATGAATTATAGAGACTGTTTGCTATCAATCTATCCTGTTTGTGGATCACTCTTTTCCAGAGGCCTTCCCTGATGTCATAACTCCTATCTCCAATGCCTTTAACCCTTAAGAGAACCTCTCATTGAAAAAAATTTTATCAACCTATGGAGCAAACACCTCTACCCTTCCCAACCCACCCGCAACCGTAAGTCCAAAACCAATTGTTTCCCTTCAGAGCTGACTTCACCTTAGGTTGGCCAGACCTAAGGATTCCTGACTCTCTTTGGGTTCCAGTGAAATTTTTGACCCCTTCGTTCCTTCTTTGATGAAATGCCTAGCTTGATCTGTCCGTTCCTTTCTTCCTGTCCTGTCCCATCCCACAAAAACTGCAAACCAAACACTTGAGACCTCTCGAATCTTCCCCAAGTTTTTTTTTTGTTCTTTTCCTTTTTCTGTTTTTTCTCATCTTCCTTTGATTGAGACGTGTAACAAATAAACGAAATGAAATCCAGAAAACCCAAAGAAAATAATTAACCCAACCCCAACTAACACAAACACAAACATAAACATAAACACCGATCTAATCCAATACAATCAAACCCCCAAACACAAAGAACCAAAGAAATCCACCTCACTCCACATCTGGGGATCTCTGGCACTCTCTTCTAGAGTCGTCCACCACAAATGAGAGGCAAGACACCATGAGGAGACGCCCCCACAATGCCATACATAAATGAGCCAAAAGCCTAAATGTTAAAATCCAACCACACTCCATATCGGGATCTCTGGCACTCTACTTCTAGAGTCGTCCACCACATATGGGGGTATCTAAATGATATCAGTTACATGATACATGATGAGGAGATGCCTTAATCATGAATGAAAAATGAAGAGAAATATCTTCGAAGAAATGAACACCTGAATCCCAAATTCCCAAATTCCCAAACACCTAAAAACCGAAAGTCAGAAACATCCAACACTTTGTCGCAATCGTAAATCCTAAGTCATAATCCATACATGATTGTATTCTGCCATCGCCATAACCGAACAGACCCGTGGTGAGTCATAAAGAGGTGTACCGAAAATATTGCGGCATATCGTACATCCTGAAAAATCATAATGGCAACTCATCCCCCGTAACTCGCACAAGACGTCCCGCTATCGTCATAGCTGGCCAGTCTTGGAGTCATAAAGAGTTGCGCCGCCGATGTTGCTGAAGGAAAGATGTAATTGACAGGAAAAAAATAATGGTGTAGGAATGAAGACCCTTAACACCTCGAGAACCGAACATCTCATCGTCACAGTCGTAAATCAGAATTCATAAACCGTGAATCGTACATTAATTTTTGCCATCGCCAGAAATAAATCAGGGCAAGAGTAAAGTGGTGGCGAAGAAAGAAGTGCGCCGAATATATTTTCGAAATCGTCGCTGATCAGACGTCGACACGAAGCAGCACTGTAATAGTGAGGGCAAAGAAGTGAGAGATCTTATGTGGTAGTTGTAGCCCTCGAGGGAAGTCCACAATAGAGAGAAGGTCTATCAGAAAGAACTTTTTTTTGGAGATTTGTTTTCGAATGTTTTTGGGTTTCGTGTTGATAGTCTCGACACCACAGAGCCACTGTGGGTAGAAGAATGTCCATGTCCCCGAGACCGATAATCAATCCTTCTCAGGACGAAGAAGCCAGATCGAATATCGCAAAAGTAAACGCTTTTTTTGTGTTTTTGTTCTTGAGTGTTTTTGGTTTCGTATTAATATTATCGACACCACAGAGCCACTGTGGAGGGACATTGACATGTTTCCGAAACCGAGTGCAATCCTTCTTGGGACGAACAAACCAGACCAGATAGGACAGAAGTGAACGATTTTTTTGGTGTTTTGCTATTTTCGAATGTTTTTCTTTTTTTCGAATTTTGAGTGGCAAGTTTTGATGCCACGAAGAGATGTTGAGGTTGCTTTGAAGTTTCAACCATGGAGCAGCGAGAGTTTTGAATTTTGCTGTCGAAGATCAGAGCAGAACAGGCACGACGGTGGAATCAGAGTGTGTTCCATCACTCAAGATTGGTGTGATCAGGATTGTGAACACTGAAGGAGTATCCTTGATATGATCCCGCCTTATTACAATCGTTGTAATCTTCACCGTCAGAAGACTCGTCGCTGTCGCTATCACTATCGACCTCCATCTCAGTGATAGGTCGAGCAAGTTCATGCTCCGGGACGGCGACATTCTCGTATCTCTGGTGCACCTCCATATATGCGGCGATGCGCTCCTCAGAGATACCCAACTCGCGAAGGAGACCTGCACGATCCATTTCAAATACGACGGAGAGTTCAAACTGGGTCTCCTCCTCCCAGCGCATGACCGCCTCTCTGTTTGCCCTAGTATCAGCAAGCAGTTTTTCGAAGTTGATCGATTCAGCCTCGACGACTTCATTGGCAAGCTCTTCCGGAACCCTGTGTTTTTGGAAGATCTCCTCCACTTCATCGACGTCCCACATGATGGTATCATCTTCCTCATCGGACTCGGATTCGGATTCAGGCTCAGATTCGTCGTCAACGATGACAACTTCAGAGGGGCCACTTTCCAACATCTCCACATCCTCATCTTCACCACCTTCGTAGTCAAAATCAGATTCAGATTCAGGGTCAGCGTCTGGTGTGTCTGAATCCTCTTTAAGTAGAGGTATTGGGCCTTCTGACTGGACTGTGCTCTCAACAGGTTCAACAAATCCTGACGAAACTCCATTCGAGTGATCTTGTTGAGAGACCTCAATCTAGTTTCGTTGTCAGCTTTAACGATTCTTCGTAGCCTCTTCGATAGCCACTGCCACATCGAGAGCCAAGAACACGTCTCCCCAATCACCACCATCGTGATTGACATCATCATTGCCCTCGTCATCATTGCCCTCTTCTTCATTGCCCTCTTCTTCATCTGTAGTTGGATATTCATCCGACATATCGGATTCATAGCCTCGGTCACGGGCATACTCAATTTCTTGGTACGAAGATTTAGGAGAATAGCTACTCACTTGGGCTGGTGGAGGAACCACACCTTCATTTGAGCTGGATTCACCTATGGGCGAAGGCATGCCGGTGGAAATAACTGATTGCTGCTCGGGCGATGCAACAGTCTCTGCCGGGGTAATAGTAGAAGTAGTTGAAGGTGGTTGATCCTCCACCTGTGCTCCAAGATCTCTATCTTCAACGGGAGCAGCAACAACATCTTCAGACACTTCAGACTCATCATCATCCTCAACAGATTCTTCGTCTGACTCTACAGCCGGCTGTTCAGGCTTGTAGATTGATCGATCGATCTGTTTGCCTTTTGCCTGGACTGCAGCAGCAACCTTTGGTGGAAGATTAGCCATATAATCATCGAAATCTACCTTGAACTTTGCATCTTGCTCAAGATCTATCTCTGCCTTAAGAGGGTGACTTACTTCAACCACAGATTCTGGATGTTCAAGAGCCTCCGGTCTTTCTTTCTCCAGCTCCTTCTCCAGCTCCTCCTCCATCTCACGTGCCAACTGTTCTTCTGCCTCATCAGCAGCCACTTCGGTATCTTGCACCTTGTTGATAACAGGAACTTCTACTGCTGCAATCGATGGTTCAGGCTCAGATGCAGTCTTTTTACTTCCCTTTTTTTTGTTGACCTTGGAGGGTTTTGGGGGAGCTGGCGCAGATGGTGCAGATGGAGCCACACTTGATGACTTGGCACTGCGAGAAACTGTCGTGGCAGACACAGCAGAAGGCAATACTGAGGACGAAGAAGCGCGAGCAGTAGAAGCACCTCGACGACTAGCTTTGATTCGGTCGGAGACGCTGGTAAAACTCGAAGTCGAAGCTTGAGCAGATGCTCCAGAAAATGTACTCGATTCTCTCGAGGAAGGCATCGTGGAGGTCGAGGTGCTCGGCAAAGTCTGGGGCTCTGATGCAGCTACTGTTGAGGGGGTGGGTGGTTCCTACGATGCGATTAGTCCTACATCAACATATGCGAAAAGAAATGGCTACTTTACAGTTTTCTCAACCTCCTTGCTGGAATCTTTCTTTTCAGAGACGTCTGAACTCTTTCCCGGACCTGGGAGTGCCTTCTGCTTCGGTTTTGGCTTGTTTCTAGAAGCCGAAGAGGTCGAACCACCAAACATCGCCATAGTCATCACCTTTTTGGTGGGATCCATTTTGAACTTGGTCTCCCTCACAGCTGAGACGCGCTTTGTTGTAGCCTGTTAGATAATGTTAGTAAATTTGAATCAGGACTCTAGAATTATATTGGAAAGAGGGAGAACTTACAGGAAGACTCTTCTTGGCCTTCTTTGGAGAGCTACCCGTCTCTTCTTCCAAATCATCTTTGACTTCCTCTGTACGCTTGCGCTTAGAGGTTTGAGTCTTGGATGAAGTAGTTGCCTTGGGCGCCTGCTTCTTGATGCCAGTAGCCTCTGTCGCCTGGCGCTTTCTGGCTGGCGCAACAATCTCATCTTCGGAGCCTTCTTCAGGTTCCTCGGCACGTGAATGCTTGGAAAAAGGTTTTCTCAAGGGCGAATCCTCCTTGGAAACACGACTTCTAGCTACGTGATCCTGTATGAATTGTTAGTATATCATCCTTTTCGCCGAAAATGATTCAAATCGGGAGCATAGTGTAGCACATACCGCTTTCTCTTGGGGAGTATGGGGTGCGCGACGACGTTGTGGCGCCTCGCTTCCGACCTTTTTGGCGCTCGCATTTATGTTGCTAGACGCCTGGAACTCTTGAAGATCTTCGTCATCGCTGTCGATCTCTCCCTCTTCCCTGTCAAAAATCGAGCGGCGCTTTTGTTTAGCAGCGGCTGCAGCTTTCCCAGCGTCTCTTCGTTTTTTCTCGCCGGCTGCTTTCTCCTCTTTTTCGGCGGCTTTTATCTTTTCCTCGGCGACCCTCTTCTCTTCCTCGGCAGCTCTCTTCTCAGCAATTGAAGTTCCAGCCTTCTTCTTAATGCGTGTGAAGTTGAGGGCTCCGTAACCGACGGGCTTGGAAGGGCTCTAGATACTATCATCAGCACAAAATAACTAGTCGTATATTCTAACGATGGATTGCGAGAACATACCGAGATATCAGCTTGAGCACCCGACTTTTCGGCAGTCTTTGTGGAAGTCATAGCGGCAGGGCTTGCAGAGGCCATCTATGAATGCTGATTAGTATCAAAATACCACATGCTATTGCATCACAAGTGGAAGATGAAATACTTACTTCGCGCGTCTTCTTTTCTGTTTCCCTCTTCTCGGCTAAAGCTGCACGTCTTGCTGCGAGAGTTTGAAGAGCCTTTTGTTTTTGGGCCTATTCAGTTAGCATTCGGAAAGATTTTAGGTTGGTTTGTCGCGCAGGATGACGAGAAAACTGGGGTTTATAAATGACTAATAGTCAGAGAACATACCTTAGTGTTATTTTGTTGTGAAGACATTGTGAATAGGATGTTAACTTTTGTAAATAAAAGTAAGTGTTGATTGAAGAAAAGAATGTTACTAGAAAGTAACAAGAATGGTGATTTAGAGAACTGGTATTACTTGGAAAGTAATAATCGTTTGTGAATGGAGGAATTGATGTTACTTGAGAAGTAATATGAGTTGTAGAATGAGTTGATAATTTCAGGTAACAAAAGATGTTATTGAAGTAAGTTGTTCTGGTAGAAAGATTTTGATGTGGAAATGTTCTGGTAGAATGTTAACAAGATGTTGTAGAGAAGAACAGGAGGATAGGTTGTGGGAGCGCTTATAAGCAAATAGGATCTCTTGCTACGGCATTTCGAAAAATTTAGTGCTTCGTGGCTTGAATTGATTGTACGGCGTTCACTGCTCGAAAACTGTTTACAATCCGCAAGGCGTAGTGAATGTCTACTGTACAAGAGGAAATATTGAATCAAGTGGGCCCTAATTGCCAACTGACCTTAATATATATGTTCTTAGAGCTTCTATGGTACTGCATAAGAGGAATTTTTGCGCTGGTTGCCTTAGAACCCGCACTTGATATATTATATATTATAGATATCGATGCCATACTGCAACCGAACGAAACTATTGATGAGTTGGATTGGAAAAATAGCCGGCTAACTTCGATATTCACCTTCCCCAACAAATACCGTACCGATCCAAGAAAGAAATAATCCTACGTTCGGTTAAATACTTGAATTCACTAGGAAAGACTGCAGAGTCATCACTTCGGCTTCCTGCTAGAGTGTGAATATCTGTACAGAATAGTACGGCTCCTGAGGGCTTTATTGCGTAAGGAATCTGATAGAGTGATGTATATAGGACACTAGCAACGCCAGTGTTGCCTTATTTTCAAGGTCTACTAGCTATTCCAATACAACAGAGGTTGTTCCTTTCTCACGCCGACGTCCTCCAGTATGACGTCTCAAACATACCAGTATAAAGTTTGCAGGATTGAATTGAACTCAAGTGTCTTTTATCATGGCCTATTCCGCCATGCGTTGCGTTACAGAAACTGAAAAGAGAGAACAGAGGCCGCCTTAGGCATTCCTACATTTGCAGGACTAATCACCCTCGAATCCCATGTATTTCTCTGACTTCCAATACTATAGTCCTCTAGTGTCCCATAATACACCAAATGATTTTCTACTGATAAACCCAGTTCGCGATATGTTTAACTCTAACCTTAGCTCCGCGACATCAACCTCAACCATAGGTGGTGTAATATACAATGAATTCTTTCACTTTGATCCCGACATAAGGTAAGTCTCCAGACGCCTCTCTATATAAATCATAATCAATGTTCATAAGGCTAGAATCTAGATTGAAGAGACCTACGTCTAATACCCAAAAACCCGAAGTTGATCAGATCGAACGACTGCACGTGACGTTTATAGTCAATTCCATACCCGTTTTGCAGGGAAGCCCTCTGACTACTATTAGTCTCTTACTAGAAGGCGGAATGAATCGGATGTGCTACTGAGATACAAATCCTAAGTTTCAACTATGGATTCTCTGGCTGGAATGGCCTTCATCGTCTCCCGCTTTGTTTGTCATAGTAGACCTGATCATACTCTGCCTAGTCAACGCGGCCCAACATTGGAATGAGTAATTTTATTTGATCCTCACTCGCTGTGATGGCAGAATGAGTAGATCCATTCCCAAACACTAAAGTAGTGAAAAAGCAGATGGTTTACTGTGTGCTGAGACCTTGCTGCATGGATCAGGGCGAGTTATTTCTAAGCCTAATAAACGAAGTCGTTTAACTAAAAACCACTTGGTCTGTCAACATTTGACTTTTTTCTCGATGTTATATTCGGCAAGAATTTTCCCAATATAGCGAGTCTATTATTGTGTATTCATTGCGAAATGAACAAACATCAGCTCCAGCTTTGTAGAGATTCCTGTACCGCAGGAGCTCCTAGTATATCTGAGGCATATCCATAGGTAGCTTCGATGTGATAAAAATGGTCGCGTTTCCCACGAGTCCCACGAGGAAAGGTAAGAGGAGAGACTGTTCATTTCCAATATTACAGAGCTGTTTCACTCAAGTATGCACAAAAGAGGTGCTCTGCCTTTGTTGCCGCGTCTATGGGGTAGGTGGCAGTAAGTCGAGAACCAAAGCTATCAATTGAGGTATGGGTGAAGACACAGTAATCGAAGCGTGACTAGACTTATTTTGCCCTAGTTATGTACGGTGACCGACTTCATTACTGACCTGCGTCGCCGCATGCCTCGAGTTGATTCTCCAATCACGGAATGCTAACAAGATTTTGATTCCTTTTTACCTCATAAGTATTGAAATCGATACCGACAACTAAAAAAGCCATCATGCCCCAATGCTCTTTTGGGGACTTCAGTACAAACTAGGTTACAGTTCACCATACCGAATAGCGATTATGTGCGCTGCGGGAGTCGGGTAGATGCCAGAGCGAGCATATGTTCTAGAGATAAGCTAGAATGAGATGTATTACAAATATAAAGAATTTTTCGAGACTTCGGGCTAATAGGAGGTTACGATAATCTTCGCCCCCTGGTGCCTCAAGAGATTCGTTGCTTTATCGGTAATTCGTAATATCTTGGATAGGAAATCCCTGGTGAGCACCATCAGAATTTTCCGAATTTTCACGCGAATATACTGAAGATGTGATTGAACTGATTTTAGACCTGAAAATTCTTTCAATTAAATCTTGAAAGTTTTAAAAGCTATGTGCAAAAGTGGCGAAGCGCCGAATAAACAACGAATCGGTGAAGCCCCCTTATAAAGGGGTAAAAGAAGTGAAAGAAGTGAAACCCCCGATATGTACATGACAGAAAATCTCAAAAACAAAATCCCACTGCAGATTTCATGCCCCGGTTATATACATCCTACGATTTTGTGGTATTCCAATGAATCCCCCCCCTTTAGCTTTCCTACAAAGCGGCCAAGATGGCATTGTAAGCGGCCTTTGGATTGTAGTTTGAATCGAACAACAATGGGCTCGAGCTTGAGCGCCATGAGTCAGTGTCACGAACACCCCATACTGTAATACCAACACATTTGCTGACGTTCAAGCATGCTTTGACGGCCTATTCAAATGTTAGCATCCTCTTTTTCTTCACAACACATTCAGGCTTTCCGATTGCAAAACTTACATTGACATAATCAGTAGAAGCAGCGCCCGCAATATCCAACTCGGTCATTGCAACTTCGCTAACACCAGAGTTTGCAAGTGCTTGCAAAGCCGCCTGTGAGTTGGATGCTTGGCCTGCACTGAGATGGGATTGCGATCCGATACCGTCAATTGGGACACCAGCGGCGATCCACTTCTTAACGTGGGCGACCATGCCGGTAGTGACCTTGGCATAGGTTGCCGAATCAAGACTGTTTGAATTTGTTAGCTTTAGATGCGAATTATTGGACGGATGCATACTTGTAGTCATTGATGTAGAGCTTTGCGTTGGGGTCAGCTGCCCGAGCGGCTTTGAAAGCAATAGAAACGAAGTCTTCGCCAAGGACATTGGAGAAGACACTGCTTCTCAAGGAACCATCTTCGTTGAAGATTTCATTGACAACATCCTTAAATCGGTCAGTTGTTTGAGCAAAAACAGTGGTTATATAGTAGACATACCCATGCGTAGATCTTGCCTTTCCATTGAGTCATCTCCTTTGTGATATGGTTTTGGAGAACGGATGTGAGGGTTGATTTAGAGGTGATTGCGCTCACCCACGATGGGAGTTGTGAGTGCCAGCCTATAAATGTCAGCTTTCAATCTGAAAGAAGGAAATCGGGATGACTAACAAAGTGTGTGGCCACGAACAAGCTTTCCGTTGCTCGATGCCCAGCTTACCAAGTAGTCGGCATTAGCGAAGTTGAAGTTGTTTTGTGATGCTATTGACTGTCAGCATATGTTCTCTACCGTCTTCTAGTATGTTCATACGTTCAATAGCATCCCATTTCATGCTGTTCTCTGGTGTGACTTGTCCAAAATCGGCTTTGATGACTGCCGCATTGCTGCCGGAAGTAAGAAGACCTTTATCTGTGCAAGTACCAAAGTATTTCTTGCCCTTAGCAACAAACTTGGTGTTGATGCTTTCGACAGTGGCAGCTTTGGCAACAAGACTAACGTCAGTTGGGGCTGCGACAGCCAAATTGATCTGACTGAGCAAAGCAGCCAAAGCAGCAAGATTGTACAACATGTTGATGAATGAAGGAATGAAGTTTTTGGAATGAAAGTGTTTGGAGTGAAGTGAGTGGAATGGTGTGAAGTGAATGGATAGGATTCAAGGTATGAAAGTCTTCATACTTATATACTCTCGAAATTCATGGTTCTATCTGTGCCAAGAAGGAAGAAAGGAAAAATCGAAGCCAAACATGGGTAAAATTAGTCTTCTAGATCAGCACCACTCACTGTGAAACAAAAGTCGATTCTCCCGTCTTTCCGCATGTAGTCGGCTAATACTAAACATGTCATTGTTGAACAATTAATTAATATAGAATCAATTGATTAGTAAATTTATAGTAGCCTCTCCACTCTCGGTGAAAGCAACCTTGAAATCCACAGATGCATTAATATTTCCCTTCTTGGCGCTCTCGTTTAGGTCCACGGGTACTCTAAGTAAAGAGCCTAAATCTAAAAGCGGGGAGATATTCTGGGGATATACCTACAACATTGTTTCATCATGGCAGGCAGGGGCAGGCTTGATTGATATTAAGGACAATATGACCATGACGACAGCCACTACCGTGTAAACTCGCCCACGCCACTTTACGGTAAACCTTTTATAGAATGATCAATTGAGGAGAGTTCCTAAAGTGGACGGATTTTCTATCCACTTTTGCTTCAGCCCTGGAAACGCCAGGACTAAAATGGATTTAGTCGTTGTAAGGGTATGGATAGTGTTGTTTTCATGAAGAGATGAAGTACCGTCTAAATTAATCTAACTGAATAGTCGGTATAATGTTCTTTCGCGACGGGGCAGAGATGAAGTACCGTCTAAATTAATCTAACTGAGGACCGACGGATACCGGTAAGGGGTTCGGAAAATATTGAATGCTCGGAATATATTTAAAGTTGTTCTAATCAGCCTATTGAACAGACGTCAAATAAATTGCACAAATCAAGTCATTGATTTAAATTAACAAACTTCTTGATTTGAGCTGGTGATCAAGTAGTGACCCGAGACCCCGCTCCAGGCCCGGAGTCTTTGGGCTTAGATCCGAAGTATTGGTAATATGTATCTTTCGAACCTTGCAACCACCAAAAAATATACGACTTCTACCATTGAATTGAGGGAAATCATCAAGTTCACATCATACGGTCAAGTTCACATCATACGATACACAACTACCGGTATTGCAGTGAACGAGATGAGAAGCCTTTCAATCGATCCTGACGACGCTGGTTATCATTTTTCGTGGCTTAGAGAGCCCGCAGGGACTGATGGATCAAGCAGGAAGAATAACAATGATAATGAATAGAGACGATCGACCAGCAAACTTGCGCCGGCATTAAGAGGGATTTGTATGGCACACTTCGATATACTTCTTCGTCCTCATCCATCGAACCAGGCGGGCATCATTGAAGCGTACATGAGATGCAGAGCATATCATCGCGCTGCGAACTATTTTATAAAAGCCTTGATTGCACAATACCACGATACCACGACACTACAATCGCGATACCTTTCTAGCATGAAATACAAACGCAACAATCATCATAATGGGAATATTCCATGGGAGAGTGGAAGTTTAATCTGTATACCATCTGCGGGCGGCATTCGATCGATACCTGTGTGGCTAGCCCTCGTTTTTTGGTTGACGATGTTTAGAATTTTGGGGAGGACGTATTCACGACTCAAAATCCTTCAATCATCGGTACAACTCCCGAAACAAATAACGATGAAGTAAATAACACGAAAGAAACAATTAGAGCACAACAGGTATCAAAAAGCTTTGTCGTTGAACTACGGAGTATGGTGAAGCGAAATGTATCTGCTTTCGTTTTGGGAAGGAGCCGAAGGTAACATAGGAATAATTTGGCTGGTCAAAAACGGTAGGCATAGGAACAACAATACAAATGTGAGCTATCTATATAATAATTAAATGGAAACCCCGCATACAACAATACTCCAAATGAATACGGTCAAGGTATGGAATATCGAAGTTGTAGAGATCTGTAGAGTTATCTTTCGAAATAAAAATTTGAGTGAAGCCTGTAATACATGCCTGAAAACTGTGCGCCCGATAACCTTTCGAAGAAAATTGATATTTCGACATCAACAACAACATCATCATCTAGATCACGCAAATACCAACCTATTTCAGTTCCTCAAAATGATGGGATTCTTTGAAAAAGCTCCAAGTACGTGTGAATTCTTTCAACCATATAGTGTTGATAGTGGAACTTCTTTGACATTTTCTTTGTCGCGTCAGCGTTTACAATATAGATACACCAACACCTCTACAACAAGCATCCATCACCACAACTAGGCACTTTGGCGGAGTGGTTAACGCGATGCCCTGCTACTGCATCACACAGAGTCAGGCATTTCCTTCGGGAGCGAGTGTTCGAATCACTCAGGTGTCGAGTAAATTTTTGCAAGTTGCGATGAAGTTTGCTTCGATTTGACTAAACCTCTTGCTGCTACTCTCGATGTTGTCTTTAACATCCCTTTTGACAAGTCTTTTACAACCCGATTAATATCTCTTTTCAATTCGAGGATCTAGCTTTTGTGGTTCCCTGTGATTCCCTGTTCAGATTGTGGGAACCACCGGATGGAATGTCTTAACTAGTCCGAATGTGGGGGTTCAAGCGGAAATCGCGGGCCTCGAGCGGGTGTAGCGGACCCCTTTTTCAAAGTTCGCTTATCTCCACAGAGCTACTCTCCATACTTTTTACTATTCCGTTGGTCTCTGGTTATAAAGGCTGTAGTAGAATATAATAAGTATATGAAGAGAAGTTTTCTCCAAATAATGACTTTTAGATTTCTTTACCTGATAGATTCTGTCGGAACACGGGTGTTTCGTTTACCCCACATCATAACTGTAGCAACCCCTTCATAATATAGACTCCCTCACCGTTCGTACGAAGGTGAGGACTAGAGACAATACCAATATATTTTTAGCCCCATGATTCATGAATCATAATTACCTTAAGTGTACCCAACAGATTCAATTGATTCTAGATCTGGAAGTTGAAAAGGACACTAGTATTCGAACTCATTGACCGAAAGAAATACATAACACGTATTATAGTGCTAGATTTAGTCATTGTCATTTCAGGTTTTAACTTATCCCTCATGAGTAACATCTGAAAGGTTTTATGGAAGCGACCAGCCATTGAACAACGTATGATGTGCTTGTTTGTTCTTGCAGGCGCTAGGGAATCTAAATCATAATTTCTGAGGTTTTCTCATGCTGCTTTGTATGTTTGAATTTGCTATTTGTATTTGATTGTTCATTTCTTGCTGTAGAGAGCGATTTCAAAAGTGTGTCGGAGGTTGTTGTACTGATTGATACAATGTATGAGAAAAATGTGTCTAATTTCAGCGATGTCATATTGAATTGCAAACAGAGCGGTTGTGTGCACCTGAATTTCATATAAGTAGCTAGCTTGTGCCTGCAATTCTCAGCCATCAGATTATTTATTTTCATTTCATTCCAGCAACTCTTGCATACTCTTATTGGTCTGGTAGCGTCAGGCTGCATCATGTACTCACTCTTTCTTGCACACACGTCGCTCAGAAAGCGTCTTCCTCATTCTCTTCTCAATGCAATAATTATTTATTCTATTCTTGCATTACCTATTTCAGGGGTCGGATCTGAAGATTCTCCTCCGACTCAATGTACTTGTATCAATACCATCGTCTCTAATGCAAGGTCCAGCTTGGAAGCGGGGACTACTTCTGTGAATACTACTACCCCAGCAAATTTCCCGTTTACAACCAGTACGGCTCTCGAATCTATTTCTGGGAGTCTCTCCAACATAAGCGTTAGCAGACTATCTGTCTCGCTCAACAAATCTAACATTTCTTCACCTTCGACTAATTCTTTAGCTTGCACAGCTTCGTTAACTCTGGATCTCAGTTCTACCACTGCGCAGACCTCACCCTCAATGATACCGTTACCATCTAGCATTGCTAGCCTTTACTCGTCTTCAATCAGTGCTACTCCATCATTGTCATTCAAAGCTTCAACTTCCTTGACATCATCATCAACTTCCATGTCCCCAATTTCAATATCATCGACTTCCTCCTCGGCATCCTCAGTTGTAAATTCGACCTCTCTAACTACTTTATCACAAATGACAACTTCAACATCATCAGTATCTTCTGTTGTGCCATCGATTTCCCCAATTTCCGCGCCCCCAACTCCCACCCAAACGCCAGTGCTGACATGCAATTCTGGGAGCACTAAGTTCATGGGCCGCGATGACATGAACACTCAGATTCCTATATTCTGTAGCGACGCTACTGCTCAACGCGTGCAGGATCCGGGTAGTGGATCGACTGTTCGAAAGTACAATGGTGGTACGCGCTATGAAGTTGATCTGTCTATAGAATGGCCTTCTGGGATGGATATCACAAATGATATGGATAACAATTGTGTCAAATACATGATGGAAATCATGGATGGTAAATCTTTCATCTCCTCACATTCGGAAGTAGTTTAATGGTTGCTAACATAATCACCAGGCTGCGATGGCAACGATCCAAAGAACCCTCTCAATTGGAAGCGCGGTGGCGCAGTTCAAGGAGGTCCAGTCACGTATAGAATTGATCCTCAAATTGACCAAAAGTACACGCCTGGAAAGTGTTGGATTCATATCCAAGAAGGAGGAAACAATGATGACTTGGGGCAATATAAAATAGAAATACACAACTTGCAGGATCAAATCGGAAATAATATTACATGGTCTAGAGCTAATGACGATAAGGAGAAAGCCCAGAATTCTGGCGATGACGAGATAGCTAAGGACGGAAATCCTTTTATCATGATCTCCAATTTAGCTTTTCCTCTTGTCATGACTCCTGAAGCTAAGAACGATTATATTCAATTTTCATATGGGGATGAGTCTTGGACTACGGGTACAAACGATAAGACGAGGGTTCCCTACTGTGAAACTGGCGGGTGGGACGGAAATTTCATGGAATCATACAGTCGTGTAAGTATTCTTCTTCCTTACGAATGGAGGAAAGCTAATGCAAAAGTTCGACTAGAACCGTAACATGGATTGTTATTTTAATTGCTAGTGAAATATTTGTTGAATTAAAGTATTAAATCTGTTAATAGTCGATGACTTATTACTTAATCAAATCACATAACAGCATAATGAAGCAACTCTGAGGCACAGATGACAAAAGTGGGAAATTTTACTCATGTTGTCGAGAAATGTGTGTGTTGTCATACAGGTTTTCAGACAAGAGACAAAAAATGGTCGACAAACCTTCAATTGCAATATCGTTCGTTCTACCTCGGCCAAAATACTAGGAGATCACTGGGAACTTTGGTGTAAAGGCCGGTAAAACATATGATTTTTGAGTATCCTGTGCACTGAACTTTGGTCCTGGCTTAATGGCTTAATATACCGAAAAAGATAAACGCGAGAACCTGTGTATCACAACCTCGTATTAGAATTTTATTTATCTAATTCCGAGTCCCTACTCTGCATCTGCCCAACCACTAATCGTAAAATCCTAACAAATCCTATGCCTCTGTGTCATCCCTACCAAACCCACACTGTTGCACCCAAAACGCTTTTCGTAAGTAGAGGATTATCTGCACTAAAGATAATCGGAGTTGGAATTGTTTATCACGTTTTGGCAAATGACAACTTGGACTTTTAATAGAGATGCCGGGATACCGAGACTACACGTCATTGAAAGAAAAACTTTTTGATGATTTCAATAAATTAAGGTCTCTCAAAATATGAAATTATAAAACTTCCAGCTCTAAGCAAACAACAATTCCATATCGTCAACTATACCCCGCAGACGAGACCTTATCTCCTTGTCTATCTTTGAAGAAAGCATCTATATACCCCCTTTATCTCCACCTTTCATAGTATCCT
Source organism: Myriosclerotinia scirpicola (assembly GCA_002162505.1). Classification (NCBI taxonomy): domain Eukaryota; kingdom Fungi; phylum Ascomycota; class Leotiomycetes; order Helotiales; family Sclerotiniaceae; genus Myriosclerotinia; species Myriosclerotinia scirpicola. Next base: position 144,650 of record NGKG01000003.1, read on the forward strand.
CGCGCCATTAGTCTACTCCTCGCTGCTCATCAATTCAGAACCATCTATTTCTTGCAGGAACTATACTTCTGCGGAGCATCCAACCACCCAGTCATCCTGTTTGCCATATCGGTAACATAGCTTGGTGTAGCTCCTTGAGGATCATTCAGATCACTTTTCTTGACCTGTCCAGAGTTATAACATCTAGCTGCTTCATATATGTTTCCATACTGGTTGATACATTGGACGAGACCCTCGCCTTTAGTTGTACCTTGAGTTCCATCAACGATCATCTGGTGAATTGATTCTGCCTGGGCGGAAGCAGATGCGGAGTTACCAACGAATTTAGCGCCGCCAACCGATTGCATAAGGCCACTAGGTCAACGTTAGACATTGTTGGGGGATAGAGGTTGGGGAATGGAAGATAAAAATAGGAATGAAAGAGGTCTTACGGGTTATCAGGTTGACTTGGATCCGGGTTCTTGCTAGTGTTGATGTTAACACATCCACTACTCTCTTGCAATATTGTGGCGTAGATGAATCTTGGATCCACTAGACTAGCGCTAGCAACCGATAAGATCGAGTTATACATATTTTGGATATGGGTTGGGTTATCACCGGAACCAAAGGCGCCAGTATTGGCACACGATTCCTTGAGATATGTCGTTGATTTATTCCACATAGCATCGAAGGATACCCATTTGGAAGATGGAGGAAAGGATTGCCAGCCGCCATAGTAGCAATTATAAGTATCGGTACCTTTGCCAACGCCCTCGCTGAGGTTCGAGTTTGGTTCTTTGTTGCCGGCGCCGGAAGTGAATGCTGCTGCAAGGGTGACCTTTGCATTTGCAGGAGAAGTGGAACTATCGCGAGCATCCAAGGGAGCAGCGAGAGTAATGTTGGCAAGGCAGGCTGCCGTGATGAGGAATTGATGCATATGCATGATGAAAGGAATGGAAAAGAGAGACTGTAAGAATGAAATAAAGACTTAGTAAATGAGAGTAGAGAAGATGCAATGAAGGTTGCTGATGACGAGAAACGCTTCTTGAATTGGCCCTTATATACAACAGTTACTTCAAAATAAATTGTAAGGTTATATCACACAAGAAGGTTATCAAATCATCTTGCATGATCCGCAGTAAGCAGTTGTGGACCCGTGTCGCATGAGGAGACCGATTGATCTTGCCGACTTTCATACCATCTTCCAAGGTTGTAAAATGAATTGAATAATAGTGAGAATAAGGAAAAGATGTCTCTCGGTTGCGACAACTCATGCAATTTTGGGATAGCCAAGAATAATGATTGGCGCGAAATTCTAATCTCAACTCGAGGTAGTTGCTCGTAGTTCCAATTCCACAGATGCAGGGCAGGGAGTGAGCTATTTCTAGCTTAGCAAACGTGGAGAATATCGTTCCTTTGCATACAATGAACTAAAAATCTAGGCCTGGTCCCGTTTATTATGATCCGAGTAGTAACTTTAAAAACGGGTTCATGAGGATTGCCGTGTGGAAGGCTTGCAAAGAGACGGAGTGTAGTTGTGGGGGCTAGCATCAATGATCAATAATGACCTATACCGTCTTAACTCACCTAACTGAGGTTTACACCCCATAAACTAAGCCTATTATGGTGTTAGTCAACATTAAAGTTGGAAAAGGGGTCGAATCAATTGTACCTAGGTAGAGTTCTGTAGAGTTTAATTTATTACAAGGCTTCGCTTATTGGTAGATCTCAAAAAAGACTATCCTAATGGGGTTTAATCTAAACCTCAGTCAGGTGAGTTTAGACGGTAACCTTCCAATGAATATTCCAAAAAGGAAAGAATGAGAATTATCCCTCGTATTGAAAGGACTTTCGTCAATGTAGCACAACGATACTTTAATCGCAGTGATCCGAGGGTTTGACGAACACCAATGGATTACACTCGAGTCATCGCCTGAATACCTTCACACTGCAACACAAGTCTGAAAGGACAGGTAACTGTGCCCCTTATAAAGAAGTCTCACGTTGACAAAGCTTTATGCCATCTGATCGCAGTAAGTACTTTTGTCCAAAGTCTCATGGCACAATGTAACCACAAGCTTTACCGATGCTGATATAAGAATCCACGGCTGACAAAGGTCCGTATATTTAAAAGAGCATGAACTCCTACCGGCACGATTCAGGGGCTACCGCGTGAATGGTAAACACTCGCTCGATATAGTTGTTGAAGGATCGAGGAAATCCGGATGTCAGAATCTTAAATGACGTTGGTCAAGGAAAGTTTTGTGAGACAATTTATTTTTAGGGCGCTATGAAGCTAGTGCATTCAAGCCACAGGTGCTAATCGCCCCCAACGCCACATCTATGGCGGCCCGTCATACCACATCATATCTGAAACGATCCTCCTAAGCTTCTTAATGTTACTTCGTAGGATCGATCTTCGAAAGAATACTCATTTCCTATCACGAAGATCTATCTATGCGTTCCATAATCAGATGAATAGACTTCGGTGTACGATGACGTTCGGAACTGGCATCAGACGCGGCTGAATTGATGGAATGTGTAACCACACGGTTTGTACATATTGAGTATGAAAACCAGATGAGCCTCATGGTTCATGGACTATGGTGGCATGCAGTGTGAGCCCTTGTAGGGACGGATTGTAGTCTTCTTCACACGGAAACAAACTTTGAGTGAGATAGGAACAGCTGCTATATATATTGCTCTGGCGTCTTATATTTCATCGGTATCTAATCTTCTATATTACTTTCTCGTTCTATAAATTCCTTTTACGAGATTCTTTTTCTTACGTTTCAATTCGTTACTTACCAATTTCACCATGAAATTAACCTATCTTCTTTCTGGTGCTGCCATTGTCTCAGCCGCTACTGCACAATTGCCCGTCGAGAAACGAGGCAATTAATCCCTCTCCTTTAAAAAACTCATAACTAACTCTTCTTAGCTACAGTCGCTGGCCTTCCTTCCGATGGAATAATTTCCAATGGCGTAGCCTTTGGCTTTGTTCCATCAGATGGTTACAAGGTTTCTTCGCCAGCCTATACCATGGCTCAAATCAACAGCAAGCTCGGTGGGAAAGCCAGTACTTATGGATGGTATGCGCAAATATCATCTAGCAAATTTACTGGATCACAGCTTCTTCAACGCCTTGATGACGTTGTTGCGTCTGGTGCTGTGTTCCAACCGGCGGTTATGCCCACTATTCCTTTTAGCGAGGTGACTAGTAGTGTGGCTAGCCAGGTAGCTACTGTATTGGAACAATTCACGGCGAAGGGGGTGGAAGTTTGGTTGAGATTCGGCCATGAGATGAATTACTATGTCGTTAGTAATAACATCGGAATTTTCTCTGTCATCCCAATTAACATTTGACTAGACGGATGGTACATACCACGGAACCGCAGCCGAATTCGTCACAGCCTGGAAGAATATGCACGCAGCTGTATCCAAAAACCCCAAGATTAAGATGTACTGGTCTCCTAACGTCGATACTTCAGACGCCCCAGTCGCACCATACTGGCCCGGAGCATCCTATGTTGATATAGTAGGCGTCGATTGTTACCCCACATCATCTCCTCTCTCCCCCTCAGCATTCTCAAGCTGCTACGGTAACTTCTACAAAACCTATTCCGCTGCGAACAAGATTCCGTTCGCCATCGGCGAGACAGGATATGCCGGATCTTCGGGAAATGCTGCATGGGTCAGCCAATTGGTCAATCAGGATATGTGCGAATATCCAAATTATATTGCAGCATCATGGTTCGAGTACAATAAAGAAGCGAACTTTTTGGTTGTAGAGGGAAGTGCGTCGATTTTATCTTCTATCCAACAATTACTCTTGCATAACAAGAAGATGGGCTGTGGCTCTGGTAAGATATTTATTGGAACTGAGCTTGAACAATGAAATACTAATTGGGGATAGCTGAAAACACCACTACACTGTCGTCAACCCGATCAACCATCGGGAATAAACCAACAACGCTTGCGACTAAAACCGCAAGCGCAACTACCACGAAGGCTGCTATTCAGACAGGTGCTTGTACTTGGGGATGTAATGGATGGGATTGTAGCGCGACCAGTCCTTGCAACTCTGATTATACTTGCATGAGTGGTTACTGTCACTAGACAGAAACAATGTTTTCTCGCAATTATGCATGCAAGCACAGTCAACCTGGCATTCAGAGTTTCGATTATCCAAGATCTTTTGTAAACATAGAAAGATAAAGCTATACAAACTCAAATGCCTGCATAAGAAAGATATTCTTTTGCGCACCTCACTCTCTACCCACCTCCCCATCCTCAATCTCCAACAACTGTCTGGCCAAATCCACAAAATTATCTCCCTTACTCCTGAATTTTAGTCCCAACACCGCCTTAGCTTTCTCACTACTGTACGTTAAAGAGCCATCTTCCAAACCCTTATCACCCATAACACCCTTTGGTGTTCTTTCATCCAACTCTAGAATTTTCCTAATATTTTGTGATGAGATTTGACCTTCACAGATGATAAAAAAAACGTTGTCCAAATGCTTGTATGAGAGTTGCAGCGAGAACATGGGCTTCTGCTAGATCCTGGGGATTGTTAGGTGGTCGTATGAGTGTGGGGAAGCGGAGGATAAACTTACGCGGACATCGGTGAATGTATGAAGGCCTTCTAGTCATTGGTAAGCTTGTCGTTGCGACGAAAATGTCGAAGATACTAACTTGGAGGTAGGTCGAAATTCTTCGATGTATCAATAAATCCATTGTAGATCCTTGCATTTGATTGATTCAAATCATCTGTGTTCTAAATTGAATGTCTCAACGGCCCATCAACCATCGGGGGTGTGAAAGTCACCAAATCGAAATTCGGCTTTTCCTTTTCCACAAAGTCGAATGCTGCCATTTATTACGAATTCCCCTTCCCGTCCCGAGGAAAAGCTCACCTGCCAGCTCCGCAAATTTCTTACTAGCCTGATATGCATTATTCCGCGTCCCATGCAATACACTCTCCAACGAAGTAGGATTCCAATCCTCCTCGGTATAAACTGTCTGCGGGTTACTAACATACTTCCCCGCAAAAGTCCACAATGGCCGCACAACTGCTCGTAACTAACACTCTCTTCACCCCCGGCGCATTCTTCTTCACACTCTCTAAATCGCCCATTGTTCCCTTGATTGCTGAGTCAAGAATCTTACAATTATCTGTGATGATTTAATAGAGGAATGGAGAAGCGGTATGAATTACGATATCAAAAGGGGGGTCGGATTTGACGACTTCGTCGGAAGCTCCGGGGGTGGTTATATCGGGGACGATGTCGAAATCGAGTTGGGATTCGTAGGTTGGAAAGTAGGGGGATACTTGTTGGGCTTTGGATTGAGAACGGATATTGCACGGATGGAGTGGCCTTGTTTGAGGAGGTGATCAAGGGCCCACGAGCCGACGAATCCGTTTGCTCCGGTAAGCAGTATCCGTTTAGAAATTGTGTTGATTTAAATGTATAGATGCTGTAGTGAGAATTTTATGATCAAATTCGAGTCACTAGGAAAGATGTTTATCTGAGGTGCATTGATCTGTACCACCATTAATCATCATGTGTTTCCGGAACTAGGACTTAAGGCAAGGCGTGGGGAAAAACTACCCTTCGCTGCTATATTCAGTCGTCCTACATTAGTGTTTGACGAATCATGCCAAGCATCCGCAGCCCCTTCATTCGTAGTAGAAGTTGCGGTGTTACATGACAAAGCAACTTGCGTCTAGATTGACAACAGCTGGGTTTTTGGTTCATGACAAACAATGCTACTTTGAATTGTGACCTAAGAAGCATAAAATTAATTTTTTGAAAAGAGAGAGGAGTTGATGCTGGTTTACCCATTTTTGATGTTCAATATGAAGCATTTCGGACTGAAGTCCACGAGAGGAAAGTGCTACACTGTCACTCTTATTGCGTTCAGTTATCCCTGCTGATGAATTCCTATACTATGATGATATTTGATTGTAAATATGGTCTTTGAATGACATATCTTTGCAACACGCTTTCAATACCATAGGTCAATTGGAAGCAACGTCAGGTGAAGAACACGAGATGCATTGAGGAAAAGCGAAAGCTCGCCTGAAACATCAATGTCTGAGCTTCCAGTTCGGACCTTTATAAATGATTTAGTTGCTCTTTTACTCTAGAAATTCCAGTCAATTCCCAATGAACTTCAGAATTAGCACACTTTCGCTTTACGGACGATACTCAAGCTATTTCTTAGTGCTTACTTGGAGGTATAGCAATCAGTAATTGCATATTAGAAGAGATCCACAGAGGGAAGGAGGAGCCAAATTTGCATCAGGTAGAAAGAAAGATACCAGCAAATTTAGTATCCCAAGGACGTCCATATTCAAATTCACCTCCTCACATTGCCCTTAGCAAATTTGACTCAAAAGTTGATCTGGGAGGGCTGAATCATAAGATATTCATCTGGCCCATATTCTCTTCAAACAAACTACAACAGCTGTCCAATTTTACCCCCCTAACCATATAATTGTTTGTTAAATCATTGCATACCCGCCCTTCATTCTCTTTCATCTTTGAATCAGTTACAAACGGTGTGATTTAACTACATTCCTGATCACTGTTACGGGACTTTCTTCTGATATACCTACCGCCTTTTTTAGGAAGGGGTGAATGTACTCAGATGACAAGAGCGTGACCAGTTCATAGCCTTTTCCCGATCCATGCTAACAAACGCACCGTTTCGACTCTTCTGTGAAGTTTTTTATATTTCATTTATCCCGACTTCATCCGCTTTCTTTAACTTCAGTTTATAGAAGTAATACACTAGCTGATCTATCCTCACCCAAGTATAGCCCTGATATCCTTCTGCATACGTTTTCCCTGGCACTGGCAACTTTGCTTCGAATGCCAAGACACGCATGTCATCCTAGAAATATCCCGATTTCACAACCAAATCGATACTGACTGGATCAAATACAAGAAAGGTGCTTGTGAGGAATCCTGAGGCTGCAATGCCGCTCTTGAGGTTATCTATATATTCATCCGTCGGTACAACGTCTTCTCTTCTCTCATATTTCTCTGGGTCTACTAGAATTTCCTTAAATGCGTCTCGGAAATTTTGACCAATCCCACTGTTACTATCGTTATTTCGCAAGGAAGGTGCAGTTGGCGCAAAAGCAGTACTTGGTGCATTGAAAGTCAAACATCGCCATTTTCCATTGATGATATCCTTTGAGCCATTAAACCGAAGTGCATGGTCAAGAATACCATAAAGGTTGATTGAAAATTTTCAAGGCGTTCAGCATCAAGCTTTTGAGCAGCAGCATCAAAAAAACATATGAATCCCCATTGCTGTTTTCCATCTCTATAAAGTTGTTTTATCCATTCTGGTGCATATGGCAAAGCTGCGTTCGCTGCACTCCTTACTCGATCATCCCTTACAGCTTTCTCACGACCCCAGAACTCACGATCCCCGATTTCAAATGCTTCTTTTTCATTTTGAAGATACACTGGGGTTCTGACGGCCAAAAACTCGTCGCCCACTTCTTCACTTGTCTTTTCGAATCCATCAAGTAACTTTGATATCTCACCGCTCGTGAGAGGCGTCCAAAACCGATTTTTCAAACCCAAAACTTCTGAATCTGTGAGACCCCCATGATCGGTAACGGCTTTCTCAATCAATTCGGAACGTGAAATACTTGTTGCTGCATTACTATTGGCAAATTCCATGTCTAAATCCGGAAGATCGAGGAACATGTGTCGCTCCGACTCTGTCAGAGTAGAAGGGGAGGACAGACTTTTTTCCTTCAAAGATGGATAAGCAAATATGAGATCTTGAAGGGTGGTTTGGTTCCGTAAAATTCTCATCGAGCTGGCCAGTAGGGGCTCGATATCGGCGATAGATGTCATACTTGATTTGTCTTGCTGGAAAATTTCCTATAATGCGATATTGTGATAATGTGATCGAGGGTGGACATGATATTGGGGACCACAGATTCAACTGTTGGTGCCTAGATATCATATATCGCTTAGTGCCTAGTGCCTACGGGCTGCGGTGTCCAATTAAAGAAGCGGATTCAACAATTGTACGGGTCAGTCAGGTTAATGTCATGTGATCGAAAGTGCCTTGAGCAATCATGATCTTTTAATTCTGTGTAGAACGGATGTCTGTGGGAATCAAGAAATGCTACAATCAAATCACATACTGATAAAACTAGCAGGGTATTTTGTTATATTTGCGTTTCTAGATTTTGCTAGACCAACGCCGCAGACACAGCTTTGCCTAATATACAAACGGTGCATAGACTGATGATCGACCAATGTCAAAAGACTGTAGTCTCCTCTTCTTGTTCGTACTGGAAGTTCCATTTGATCCATTGGTCGTCAGTAAATTTACGATAGATGGTCTCGTCATTGTCCGCCTCCCAAGAGCCAGGTCTGGTCCTAAATAAGGAATTAGCAAAGGCAACGATTATCACGAACATACACTCACAGGCAAGCTTTCTTTGCATTGAAAACTCCCTCTTTCGTGCCATGTAACTCGACAACTAAGAACGCATGACGGCCGGAACGATCGTAACTCAGTGTGGGGTTTAACTTAAGCTGACACTGTGAGCTTGAAAGTTTCTTTATGTCCTTGACATAGGCTTTCCAGTCGAGCGATGTAGTATGAGTATAAGACAAGCGCAGTGAGTCGTATACTTTGCCGGGCTGAGCACGTTTGGATAAACAAACAAATTTGAATGTGAGTTGTTTATCTTCGATCCATTTTTTATATTGCCTTGTATAAATGTTTTTGCATCTTCTGATCTCCTGGAGGTCTTCATAAAGCCTTTTATCGACGACATCGACGCACTCGTCATACGGTGAGTGGTATTTACGCGGACGGAATGTGGTGCCTTGGTCGACGCTATCGACGCACTCGTCATACGGTGAGCGGTATTTATGCGGACGGAATGTGATGCCTTGGTCGACGCGCTCATAGCGACTGAAGTATAAATCTCCTGTAGACCCCACCCAAAGGACCTCTTTCAAGCCGGGCCAGCCATTATTGAGGTTCGGAAGTGTAGACATCAGAGTACCACGAAGAAAATGTAAATAACGTCCCAACTGGTTCGAACTACGGGTGAACCGAACACTATCATCTCTCGTATACCAGCAAAATACCGCCCCGTCTGAAGAATAATCGGGGGGATTGCAATAAACTGGGCAGAGAGTGGACCGGAGCGCAACACGCGAAAGTTGTTTCTTTGCTCTGTTCAAACTATTTATAAAGCAGTACAACGTGCCGACGCAGGTTTTCTGGCCGAAATAGATGATATCGATTGAAGGATCAAAGTATGTGAGTTGCGGTGGTGGGCTGTGTCCTTCGGGTCGATTGTCGAAACGCCAAAGCTGGTATGCCCTTAAAGCCTCATCTCGAGCATCCCTACAGATAGGATTTCGCAGCGCTAGAGGAACTCGTGAAGATTCCTTTGTCGCTTGATATCCTTTATGGGCGTCAATTGTATTAGTCACGTCCCACTCTATTTCTATGATTCTGCCGGGCGGCTGCTTAACATAGGCATGCCAGATTTTTCGACGTAACTCAAGTGGTAAATTTGGGAAGCAGTGAAATTCTGACAAGGTTTCACTACATAACTATCAGAATGCGTCTTTCTTGAAGCTCCAAAAGAGTTTGTGTGTATACTTACTTCGATAAAGTTGAGCTTTGATCAGGATCAGTTCCTAAGATCGAACAGATCTGGTCGGGTGTTGCACCGGCCACCAATTCAGGAAAAGGCAAATTATCACTTGCCATGATATCACGATAGATGTTGCGGCAAGATATCTTCAGAGGAGGTAAAATATGTGGAGATAAATGAGGCACGAACAGATTTGGCTGTTATTGAAAGTATGTGAAACTGAAAGAGTAATCAAGAAACAACTTGGAATTCAGTTGTTGGAAAAGTGCCTAGAGCCAAAGGCGGTAAATGGAAGGCGGAGGCTAATATAGGCTGACCTCGGGAGGGTGAATATGTTTTTGTATAGGTGATGCGACTACAAAAGATCTTTGCTTTTTCTAGAAACAGTATTCAATAATTTGTGACTTGACTGTCTTAGGTGAATTCACAAATCGGATGTTGGCTTTTGAAGCGGATGGCTAAGTGAGGACAGTGAGGACAGTGAGGGGGGAAGTAAATCGCATTTTTCATGGAAAGCTGAGAATAAAATTCATGCTAATAAGCGATTCTGATGAAATGTGAGGTACTACCTACCCAAGTAAGCTTTGGCTATGACTCTGTGTATATCTTAGGGATACGTCGCGACTCCCCATGTAGTGACATTGATAGTTCCGTGAAAACTGTAATGGTAATCCATTCAGCTCGATCATTTGACTCCCAGTTGGACATTGAGACGATGACCTGATAAATACTCTTACTCTACCCACATTTCAATAACATTCTAACGATATTTTAACATTCTAACAACAAAAGAACCATGAATCTCATGTAGGCTCTCTGATTTATACATCAGAGCCAAAACAATGCTGATTGATTAGCTTGCCATCTCATATTGCCACAAAACATCTATGATCACCCCTCACTCTGGTGCAGAAAAAGCGTGACCACGTAATCTTACGGGAACCACGTATGTCGAGACCCACGACGTCAAGGTGGTACTAACACCCAAATGGTATCAACAGTTTAATATTGAATTGTTCATATCTCACAGGGGAGCTTCAGCCCCTGTACTACCCAAAACGTCTTCAATTATGTCTTCTGGTCCAATACCATCCAGTAGTTCTCGTACGATATCTAAGTCACTTCCCCATTGCATACTACGTTCTCTTTCTGGATTTACAATCTCGATTCGATGAAGATAAATCTTTCTGGCGGCAAGAGCAATGAGAGATGGCGTAGCATATGAAAGTCCGTGTAACGGTGCAAGACATCTAAATAGCATTAGATTGAGCCATTTTATATATCCCGTATCACTCTTACCTGACTAACTTATCAAAATGTTTTGTGGCTACCGCAGATATACCAGCCGCTACAGCTCGGTGAATTCTAAGGAATGAAGCGATATTTTGTTGATATTGCTTTACCTCGACACTGACAGTAGTGTTTTTGCTTTGTTGAGCTAGATGATCTATGTCCTGCACGGAAATCAGCAACTGCATCTTAATGGCATGCCTTCGATTACTAACCATTGGGGATATCCTCGCCCATAAACTACCTTCACCCTGTAGCGTTGGACTCCTTTTAACCACCGATAATGTTGAACTCGTATCATCCGTAAACATATCTTCCAAATTCGGGAAACCATCTTGGGGATCGTGTACATGGGAAATGAACATGTAGTTATTTAAATGTTTTGTCAACCTGGGACCCTCGCCACCTGCTATAGCAGCGATAAACAAGAAACGTTTCGGCGCACTTTGTATGGATGTCCTGGTGAAAATCCGTTTCGTTCGCATGAGCTCCAACGCTTGGATTTGTATCTGCCGTGGTGCATCGTCGAGATTCTTAGCAATAATAACATTTGCTATCCTCTTGTTATCTGTTGTTTCTTGTACGGACGAACGATTGATTGACTGAAATGCGGGGGTTTGTAGGAAATATGAATCGCGACGAGTTACTACGGGAGAATTGGATCGAGTAGGAGCCGCATCGACAGAAAGAATAGCATGCGCAAAATCCTCAAGAGTAGTATGGCTGTTGCAATCGATTACAGCATAGGTTAAGCCGAAGACTTTAGATGCGACCTGCAGAACATTAGCACTTATCGGAAAGGGATAAGAAAGACAGCCTCACCAGTTGCAACTCCTGTATAAGATCATCTAGAGCATCGGGGTCTGTATCAATGATACAGTGCTCTTCTGCGACTAAACATATTAATGCGGCGAGCTCCAAGTCGCTGAGCTCGTGAATCTTATTGATTAACTCCTCGTCTGCCATCAATCCACGAAGAGAATGGTTTCAACCAAAGCCCATCTCTATGTGTGCAAAATTTGAGACACAAATTAAATCAATCGCTGGCTACGGAAGTATATTGTCATAATTTGGAAGTTGTACAAAGATCATTGCCGATCGCATCCATAGGTAACATTGAATGTCGTTGATGAGAACTAGCGTCAAGCTTTGACCACATCTTAACTTGGGAGCTTCTTCATGATATAAACAGACAGCTTCAAGCAACACACATAACCACCCAGAGTATAATGAGTAATCATACAATTTTAAAATGACAAATCCGACAGCAGAATGGGAAAGGGTGGGAGAGAAATTCTATCGAAAGACTCAGCTATATACAGCTATATTCGACCAAGACCTAGAGCTCGAGAACTATATAGTCACGGGATGTTCATATGGAGGAGCAATCGGTGCGTGGAACTACTTCTTTTTAATTATGGGCGGACTGTATGTTAGGGCTACTCTTTCGGTAGCCATATGAGAGTAAAACTGGAAAGGCGATGGGAATCATAGTCGCCAACCCCTACAAGCCATCGAGGGTAAAATCGACGGGTGCGAGACCAAACGTGTGCAGCTACATCTCGTCACCGCAAGCCTCTAGTGGTAGTGCTCTCAGATCTTGGAAATCCACTGAAACGTCTAACTTCAACCTACTTGAATGTCTATTAGTCTGAAGAGTGCATCCGCTCACCAGCTTACTTTGAATTTATAGCTCTTTACCGGGACGAAACGAAACTCCAAACATTTCGAGGATCACAGGCATCCAAATCCAGTATCGACTTGTACAGTTGTGCGGGCAAACTGATCAGAAGGATCAATTGGGATCAAGGTTCTATCAAAGGTCTCGGCTGGACCGAAGACGAAAAGCTCATCGTGGTCACTGCTGATGGCACAGTACGATGTTACTATGACTTGCAAGGAGACTTTAATCAATTTTCTCTTGGAAATGGTGCGGAGGAATATGGTGTGAGAGCCTGCAGGTTCGTTTTTACCATGATGTAATTGACTCGAAGCTCACGAATACAACAGATTCTATGGCACTGGATTTGTGGCGCTACTATCAAATAACCACTTAATCTCCGTTTCTAGATATGAAGAGCCACGTCCAAAATTACTAGCGCAACCCCCTGAAGGTGATGTTCATTCATGGACACTCATACCACCAACATATACACTATCAAGATCAGTTGAAGTTTTGTTGAGCATCGGCCAGACCATACACGTCGCAGATGCTGCTGAATCCGAAGATCGTCTTCTAGACATCGGACCTTTCACCCATATCAGCGTATCTCCAAACGGCAAATTTGTGGCCCTTTACACAGAAACTGGAAATGCATATGTCATTACGAGTGACTTCCAGAACAGACTGAGTGAATATAATTCAAGATCAAAAACTCCACCGAAGGACGTTCAATGGTGTGGTAATGATGCGGTTGTCATTGCTTGGGAGGACGAAGTACATCTCATCGGTCCAAATAACGCTGCCGCAAAGTTCTACTATGACGGTCGAGTGCACGTAATTGCTGGTTTGTAGTCTCTTGACGCCAGTTAAGACCTTTGTTAACCACTTTGCAGATCACGATGGAGTTCGATTGATAACCAATGATGTTTGTGATTTCTTGCAAAAAGTACCTGAAGTCACCGATGAAACATTTCGATTCGGTACAGAATCCCCAGCATCGATATTGTTGGACGCCGTTGAACAGTTGGAGCAACAATCCCCAAAAGCAGATGATAATATACAATTAATTAGACCTCATTTGGTAGAGGCAGTTGATACCTGTGTAAGTAATCTGCACATTATTTCAAGACTCTGACTGACCACTTTCTAGGTCAAAGCCGCTGGTCATGAATTCAACATCCATTGGCAAAAACAGCTTCTCAAGGCCGCTTCCTTCGGAAAGTCAGTGCTTGACATCTACAACAGTGATGACTTTGTTGACATGTGCGAAACACTTCGGGTATTAAATGCGGTTCGATATTACGAGATTGGCATTCCTCTATCATATGAACAATTTCTACGTCTCACTCCCGAAAAACTTATCAGACGTCTCATCAACCGTCACGAATATCTCCTAGCACTTAAGATATCGGATTATCTGCGACTTCCAACCGATAGAATATACGTCCACTGGGCCTCGCAAAAGGTACGCATAGGATCGGAAGACGAAGACACAATCTGCCGAACAATCGTCGAGAAACTCTCCGGCAAACGCGGTATATCATTTGAAGAAATCGCGCGAGCAGCCTACGACGAAGGACGCAGCCGCCTCGCCACCTCCCTCCTGAACCACGAACCGCGAGCCGGAAAACAAGTCCCCCTGCTCCTCTCCATGTCCGAAGACGAAATCGCCCTCGACAAAGCCATCGAATCCGGCGACTCGGACCTCATCCTCTACGTCCTCCTGCACCTCAAGAAAACGCTCCCCCTCGCCTCCTTCTTCCGCGTCATCAACACCCGGCCCATCGCCACCTCCCTCGTCGAATCCTCGGCCCGCAGCGAAGACTCCTCCCTCCTCAAAGACCTCTACTACCAAGACGACCGCCCCACCGACGGCGCCACCGTCTTCATCCGCGAAGCCCTCCAGCAACCCGACCCCCGCACCGCCGCCGACAAACTCGCCCTCGCCTCCAAACTCCTCGCCGACGCCAAAGAAAGCGCCTTTGAACTCAAAGCCCTCCACGAAGCCTCCCTCCTCCTCCGCGCCCAAGAATCCCTCGATCGCGACCTCGCCGAGTCCTTCTCGGGCCTCTCCCTCCACGCCACGCTCTTCAAACTCCTCAATCTCGGCTACACCAGCCGCTTCAAAAAACTCACCTCGGACTTCAAAGTCCCCGAAAAATCCTCCACCTGGATCCGGCTCCGCGCCCTCGTCTCCAAACGCGACTGGTCGGCCCTCGAAGACCTATCCAAAAACCGCAAATCCCCCATCGGCTGGCTGCCCTTTTATACCCTGATCCTCCACGCGGGAAATCAAAAGCTCGCGGCGACGTTTGTGGAAAAGTGTAAGGCGCAAGGAGAGGTGAAGGGGAGGGACGTGGTGGAGATGTGGGAGAAGTGTGGGATGAAGGCGAGGGCGGCGGAGGAATGTGTGAGGTTGAAGGATGTGGGGGAGTGGGAACGCGTTTTGGCGGCGTGTG